>JACEIK010000016.1:751249-825121 GCA_018107945.1 Datura stramonium | reverse complement strand
ATAATTATTTTTACTCGATACAAAAATTAAGTATCAACACTTAAAAAATATTTTTTTAATACTTGAAACTTAAAAACTATTTCAATTGAATCAATCTAAACGGGCTATAAGTGAATATTCGTTATGCTATACATGTACTACTTAAACATTTTCAACTATATTTTATAACTTTCGATTTGATTGCTTCCTATATATAAATGAGTAGTTTAAGTCAGTACAAGGACATAAAATTGAATAATAAGAGAGATTAATAATTATTATTCTTATCTTATTTTTAGGGTATAGTTATCACTAAAGTATCATGCACTTAAATTAACGAACCTCATATACAAATATAAGAAGAATTTTATCTTAAGAAGAAACTTTTCTCACCAAATAATTAAACATAGAGGCAGTAGACAGTAGTCCTTTGTTTTCAATAGAACTTGCAATGTTTAATTCATTGGTTAGTATTGACTCCTGTTTCTCTCGGATGAACTTTTCCAGCTGCTACTGGCGTCAATTTTTTGCTATGTATATTAAAAATAACTATTTCAAAATTCAAGAGACAATTGATCATGTTTTTCCAATTCGCCCGTTAGTATCTAAAATCATTATAAAATGTGAAAAGAATGATTATTGTATGTTTTCAAAAAATTAATAAGGTTATATTAGTCAAATTACCAGTCCTATTAATTTTTTTTTAATGAGTGTCCAATTCTTATCCTAACAATTAAAATGGAATAAAGAGAATGTATATTTTATATATATAATGCATTCATCATGTATTTGAATAATTCTATAATTAAGGAACATCTTGATTTAAAACGTGAAATTTATAGGATTACACTTTCCATATGAAAATATTTCTTTATAACATTTCATTAGTAAATATGAAAATCATATAGTATACAAGGCTTAATTTATTTTACAGGATTATTGGAAGATCTACTAGGGAAGCACATACACGTATATATATTTACAAAAGATTCACAGAATGTGGTACAACATATGTATAGACATTGTTCTTTGGATATCTAAATACCCTTTCACACTCTACATCTTTGACGCAGAAGAGGGCATTAGTTAGAACCATTCCACCACACACCTGGGATAAAAACCTGCTTCTGTAGTAACAGCAGAAAGAGATTGCAGTTCTTTCTGGATTTTCCTCCTTTCGTAGAAAACAGAACACGCGAGAGAGGTGCATTTCA
The DNA here is from genome assembly GCA_018107945.1 of Datura stramonium. Taxonomy (NCBI): domain Eukaryota; kingdom Viridiplantae; phylum Streptophyta; class Magnoliopsida; order Solanales; family Solanaceae; genus Datura; species Datura stramonium. The sequence goes on along the minus strand of JACEIK010000016.1, from coordinate 823,928 downwards.
CCCCACTTTCTACGAGCCAATCTCCTCCTCCGCAGTGCCGACATATCTAGAAGGATGTAACAATCATAAGCTATCAGAGATAACATGCTATTACGTGTAAAAGGAATTTGGAATATCTAGGATGCAGCAAAAGAGTATGTGTAGCCAAGGGGGGAATTTTCACTGGAAAATTGTGTTCTGTTTAGTGGATCATTATCATGGTTCTAAGGAGAAGGAAGGAGAAGCTCAGTTAGCAGGTTAAGGGGGAAAGAAGGATCATTATCAACCCTGAATTTGTGGAAAACCATGAGTTTGTGCTTGAAACTAACATCTATCAATATCAATTTTATAAAAAAGAAAATAATACTCGATGAGTTAAAGTGCTCACAGCAGCAAGGTGTTGGATGTTTTTTTCCAACATTGAAGTTCTTCCTGTTAAAGCAGCAGCAACTACAGCTTCATTTCTGGAACAGTTTTCACAGACATAACTAGATGCCTGGATCAGCTTACCGCATATGATACAATGTTTTGACAGATAGTAATAATCAATTCTAGTTCTGTGCGTATTTGCAGTAAATAGGCGTCGTTTACCGGCAGCCTCCCGCTCTGGACGAGGCATATCTGAAAACCACTGATTCAAGTCGGCTCGAACGAGCCCAAATACTCGTTGCAGAGCTGGGATTATCTGTTTCTTGATGTAATATATGTCATTTAACCTGTAAGGTGAATCAATTGAAAGAACATCCAAGGGATCTACCACGACATCAGCCAGCCTGGCACCTGGTTCACCGTGAACCACAACATAAGGCACTCGCTCTGCATACCGAGGTTCTGCCCTAGGGTCGACTCTCATTGCTTTAGTGGCAACAATTGCTGCTGGTGGAAGTGAAGAAGCCTGTGCAGAATAGGTGCCTAAGCGTACCTCTTTTGCAAACACAAAATCCTGAAGAGATACTCTGCCTGATATAATTTTTTTCCACTGACGCACTAAGTAAGATTTCACCTGTGCACAAATAAAAGAACTTTGAAAAAGAATTAACAGACACTACATAGTTTGGTTTCAAGCCGAACAGAAAATGAGTATCTTAGTAATTTACTACTTTATATTGAATTGGCTAGAGCTGTTGTACTACTTCCTCTCATTGGTGTTCTAGAGATTCCAAAATTAGGATTCACAAACAGCAGTCAGCATACAGATAAATAAGATCAACTACATCTCAGTCCAACTAGTTAACAATACGAATCATCCCCCATCCAAATTGGAAAGGTGCATGCAGGTAAGTGATGTTCATCTGGAGGACTCCTATAAAAATGATTATTCAGCAAACACATCACATGCATATACATATAACAAAAGGACTGGTTAATGTCGAATAGCCACTGGTTCTAGGCCAGATTAGATAGAATCAGTCATTAGTCTACCCATAACTGTTGCTTAACATCAGCTCAAGACTGTTTGTTTTGCCTATCAATACTGTGCTAATGCAATTTACTAGTTGGGAAATTTTCCATGCTTAGACAGGTTTCATGCAAAGAAGATGGTTTGTGGAATGCATGAAAAGTGTGTATGGTCATGCATAGACAGACATATCCCAACATGGAAGAACTTGCTACAGAGCCCGCACACTCAAGCATGTTCTAACTTTGCTGACTTTAAATATTCAACAAATTTAGTAGCACCAAAGGAAGCCACATAGGTCCATACAAGTGAAAATTACCTTCTCAATATCCCTATATTCAAAAAAGACTCTTAAAGAGCGCTCCATTATCTTGGACACAGCCCCACATGTATCTCTTCGTACTGTTTCAATACCTTTAGCATCAAACACTGGTTTGCTTTGGTCAACGTTTTCGTAACTATAACCAACATATCGTTTCTTCGTAAGGAGGAAGCACGAATCATAAACCTTTTCCATCTTTAATGTGACTGGATTTGGGTTCATTGCAGTTACTTCTGATGCAATTTCATGGCCAATTCGAAAAGCTTCTTCAATGGACCGTCCTTCGAGGAGTACAAACATACTGCGAAAACAAAAGCATGGATCAACCTTGAAGCATGAGAACAACACAATACTGGGAAAAATGAACTCTAAATTATCTAAGGCAACACATCAAATCTGATGAATGAATCCATGATGTTTCTGTTTTTAATGGGACAGTATTTGAGTTCATTACAGGTGCAACTTCGTGGCATGGTTGGAAGCTTGTTTATCATGTGTCCTTTGAGGAGAAAAGACATGCTACAAAGACAAATGAAATAACTTAACACTAACAAAGCTCTAAATGCTTCATATTGCAATAAAATAACTCCAGTTTGATTTGACCAATGAATCAGCAAAAGCTGGTTTCTAAACTTCTAGTCAACTCTCTCTGTGATTCCATCTCCCAAAGCATTCACCGGCAAAATCAGATGTTTCTAAACTCAGAAATATCTCATATGCTCCAGTCAAAACATGCTACTGAGAAATTGATTTTGTAGTAAACATGGACACTTCAAAAACTATTTTATAGCCTAAGATTAACCAGCATTCACAGACAAGATCAGATGGTTGCTGATATGAGAAATATCTCATATGATGCAATCAAAACATGCTAGTGAGAACTTGATTATGTCCCACATATAGACACTACAAAAATATTTGGCAGTCCTAGTTTAGTTATCAATTCCACTACCACTCATTATCCATCATAAACATGTGCGATATTGCAGATAACAATGTCCCAGCTCAGTCACATAAAATGTGCAAAGTCGGAATCCACGGAAGAGGGAGAGAAACAAGAGGAGCATGAAAATAAATTATTAGACTTTAAACTAGACTGATTGGAGAAAAAAGAATCATCAAGTTCAACAAGAGCATGTGCATGTATAACTCATTTCATCATCACTAAATGTTTCAATAAAACTAGATACCTTCTTAATTATCTTCCATTACATTACACTCCTTGCTATTTCATGTAACTCAACCCATGTGGCATTTCAAGAGCAATGCAAGCATTAAATATTTGCTTGTTGAGATTTTAAAACCTGGAAAGCATTTCAATTAGATAGCATAAACTAATACCTGTCCGTATCACCATAAATAACTTTAGCGTTCCACCTATGATTTGTGTTAACAAATGAAATTGCACTTTCCAATGTTCTACGGGCACACTGGACAATACTGTCAGCGAGCTCAGCACAGGGCATGCGTCCACTAAATCCAGCAGCTGTATACCCATATGTCACATTTGCTATTAGCTTCAAAGCAAGTTGCCTTGCATTGAATATCCGGTGAAGAACTTGCTGTCCAGATGCCAATTTCTTCATTGCTGTTTTAACCATAATCCTAGTATCTAAAATTTCTTCCAACAAGCGAGGTAATACCCCCTTCCGGACCCTGGGAGGCACATACATAACACCATTTGGAGTGAGCAATATTTCGTCCTTTAAACTAGGCATCACATTTTTATCAGGTGAATATGAACTAACACCGAGGATATTAGCTTTCGTAGAAGTAACTTTACCAAGGCAAGTACAGAAGCAGAGGTTATATGCAATTATCATAGATGGATAAAGTGACTGAAAATCCAAAACAACAACAGGGTCTGCATAAAATCCAGATTTTGGTTCCATGACAAGGGGTATACATTCCATGGCAGGTTGAGAAGCAACTTGTTGGTTTCCAGGAGAAATGGCAACATAATTTTGTGCATGAGCCAGCCTCAGAAACATTGATTCAACACGATACTGTGAACCCCTAGAAAGAACTGAAAAAAAGTCAATGCCAAAAATCCGTGCAAGCTCTGATGTTCGATTTACCACATCAAGCTGATTCATGATCTGAAGGTTCAGCTTTGCCCTCTCTAAAAAGTATCCTATACATCTGTATCTTGCACGTCCAGGACCACTTAGAAACCAATTTGTCAATACTTTGTTCGGAATATAAGGAACTTTTCGCCTCAGCACTGCTTCAGCCACGGCCTCAAGTGTGTACAAGTTCAGCTTCACTTCACCACGCATCAGTCGCCAAATGTTAAGGACAATTCTACCCCCTACATGGATGCCACTGGCGTGAGTTCGACCCCATTCATCATCGATTATTGTAGCATCTTCATGAAACATTGGATCAGCAGCAGCTTCAGAAAAAATATCACTTAGTTTTCCTACTTCAGAGTCTCTAGAAGCTATGTTTCCCTCAGATGGAGTGCGAGATATTTTGTTAAGCAAACCAATGCCAAGGTATGCAGCCCGTTCAGCAAGAAAACCAAGGGAACCACCTTGAATATCCCAGCCCATAAATATGTCTGGGTCAAAAGAATTAATCATCTTTATGAAATGAATAAATATTTGCCTTTCTTCAGAGAAAGTTAAAACTTTACATTCAGATACTCCATCAAGGTCCCTTTGAACAGATTCACCATTGCAATGCAAAAGTACATGAGTATCAGATATAAAATCATCATCTTCCTGGAAAACGAGAACAACAATTCTTACAGCATCAAATCGAGGATCAGGTCTCAGATCACCCCTGGATTCTGCTTGAACCTCTATGCTCAACATCGTTAACTGCTGTCCACAACCAATACTAGCCGGGTCTCGAAAGCCAGTTTGACTTAAGGGAGTTAGCCTTGATTTTCTATCAGGACCAGATATCTGGGAGAGATCTTGAGATCCACGCATTGATGGTTCACATTTCAAAATATTCTCTTCATCTTGTTGTTTTATTCTTGCATCAGGGACAACAGGATTCATTTGTACACTATTGCTTTCCTGACAATTTTCTTTAGCTTGAAGTTGATTTGGATTTGGCTCTGAAGCAGAAGCAGAATCCATCAAAGGCTGATCACCAAAGGTGGCTTGAGAATCCTGTGATTCTGCTACACCATCAGAGCAAACCTTTGTTAATGGGTGCAGTGGTGGGCCTGAAACTACATTCATTTTAGAAGAATCTATGCAATCAAGTGACAACCATCGTCGAACACATTCACTTTGTGGTGGTGAATATACAGGAGTCAACATGTATAAATAAGACCCATCATTTTGATAGTGAACGGGTACACCCAACACATTGTCTTGACAATGAACATAGTTGCTTGTTCCACAATTAGTACTGCAAATCTTTTCTCCTACAAGGAAATTCTCCTCGAAGAAAGGGGGACATTCATCTAAACCTCTATCCTGAGCACATGTCCTTGTTTTATTTTTCTTGTTCACCACATGGTAAATAGGGGCACCACATGCAGACTGAGCATTGCGTCCAGGTTCATCTGTGAACTCCACCTTAGGAGGTTTCTTGACGAAGGTCATGGCTATAAGTTCCGGAACATCACCAGATACCCTGGTTACTGTAGATATTGAATGACTAGGACATGCAGGAGATTGACTTAAACCTACAGCATTCTTTTGCAGCAACTTCCCACAACCAGTAAATTTATCTTCAGTTTCAGATGTGAGCCGAGAATATGGAGCAAATATAGAAGTACAAAGATGAGGATTTGAAATTTTAGTACATTTCACACAGCTGTCAACATTTTCATGACTACAGCATCCACAGCTACCCATGTCAATGGCAGATTTTTGATTCTCAACATCAGGAAGCTGGAATAGATCTTTAGTCCCTTGTGATGTTGATGCACCACTCATTCTATAATTCTGCAAATTTGCAGATGCTCCGCTGACAACCTCAACATGAGGTCCTTCAGAAGAAAGAAACACTCCATCTTTTGATGCATTTGCCAGCAGAGAGCTGGATGAAAGTGGCAACTTACAATATGAAGAACAATTTGATTTGTCAGCTTGGATGTCACCAGACTCAGCCTGCATCTCAAGTGCGAGACATGAATTCCTCTCATGACATTCTCTTGGTTGATCCGTGATTGCTGATCGAGATATCAAGGAATCACGAGGCATTTTCTGTTTCTCATCATGATTGGATTCTGAATAAAGAAAAAAATCTTCTTTTCCTTTTGCACCAAGTTGTACCTTTTTTACCTGATTTCCATATTCAGAAGGCTCAGCCTGGTAGGATCTTTTTACCCTCATCAAATCACGTGTAGAGCATTCAACCACCATACTAGATTCCACTTCACAATTAGCAGATTCATTCAAACTTCTCGTTAGAAAATTAGGGTATTTGTTAAAAGTCCTATGAGAAGAAGTTCCTCTGCCATCTCTTTCGTCACAAATGTGACTGCTAGGCGTGTTAACTGGATTTGGATGTGAATCATTCAGATTCTGACCCAAAGCAATGGGTAAAGAGCACCATCCTGGTTTTTTCTTTTTGTGGTTATTGGTAGTAGCTAAAGTAGCCTTATTCCAAGAATCTGCTTCGGAAAATGTCCCAATTTTTTTATGTGTTTCAGATGACTCATTAACAAAAGAAAAGGGGCTTGGATCATCATTGGAGCCATCCATCTGAGGAATCATCATACTTGATGAACTTCTGCATGAAGGATCGTTGCTGATGGACTGAGAAGTCTTTCTGTCTAATTCTTCAAAATAACAATCGTGAACAGAATCAAGAATGTCTTCACACTCTTGCTGAGATTCATTCTCATAGGCTACATTTGCCTTCTCCAACACTGTATTAATAGTTGTTGCTGGCATTAAAGGACTCAAAATGGTTTCCCGAGCAAGGTCATCATCGGAGTTTATGTCTTCTACAGCTTGAGAAGACGCAAGCCAATTTAGAAGTCTTAAGGCGTCCTGATCTGAAGCCTAAATTGCAAACAATATGAATCAGAAATGGATTCTGGAAAATTATGAATTGACTACTTGGAAGATTAAAGAAATGTAACACACACACAAAAAAAGCAACAAATGCTCAGGATGTCCAACCAGAGATCACATCCAAGCAAGGCATGAGCCCTAGTAAACAAAGTAACAGACTCTGAAACAATAGCCATGTTGCTCAGAGTGAGCAAGTCAACAGCCAGGAGCCTAATTTACCTTCACATCCTGTGAGGGTACCACAGAAACAGTTGCTTCCAATTGATCAGCTAACAATTGCTTGGGACATGCATCAGTTTCCTCCCTTTTTTCCACAACATGATCTTGAAATAATCCTTCTTCTAAGCATCTGGATGGTTCGCGTATACTATTTAAAGAGCCACAATGTCCAATATTGGCAATGTTTTCATCATTCATTGATGAGTTGATTGACTGCAGCATATCAGAAGAAACCTTCACATCATTGCTTAATTCCATTAGAATCTCTTCATATCCAATCCCATGTGAAAGTGTTCTCAGTACATCATCTCGAAGTGGTTTACCAGAATCAGGAGGCAAGCCCACTTCATGCACCCCATTCCTTGCAAACTCCTCCTGATACAAGAAAGTAGCATATAAAATAAACCAGAATGATTAGAAAAAATGAATGGGCCTGAAATAAACTTGGTTATTTACAAACCTCCCAGATTGGTATTAGTGACTGAACCATTTTCTCTTGGGAACAGGCTTGTGAAAGGGACATATAGGATATCAACTGCTGATTCATAATTGCTGCATAAGCATACAACGAATTTAGCAATTTAATCGAAGTGTAAGCACATACAAGTTGTCTGTCAAGTCATAACAACCAACCAACCATCAACAATAGCATCTCCTTCAAGTTCAGAGATACTTTGTCGCTTAATGTTAGGGATATCCAGGTCTGTTGAAGGATCAGCCTGACTAGAGTATTTCCACATCCAATTGTCCGGAATTGTAGAAGATATCCAAATTGGCGTATTGAAACAAGCCTCACCATCTAAATCAACCTAAGAAATGTAACCAAATATTATATGCCATAACTGTAGCACAGATTAAACTAACACCACACATATCTTCTATAGTGTGAAAGCACTTTTACCTGAAACTCTGTAGTCATGGAAGTGGACATATCAGACGGCCTTCTTCTCTCCACGTAGTTGGCCTTCCTTGGGGAGAAAGTATCTGGAATTGGATTGCGGAACTTCATCTTTGATACATGTAGATGGCCCATCCCATACAAATTATAGTCAACCTGTACGTTTTATGCATCAACGGTAAAAGAACATGTTATAACTAAGACAGAGAGAGAATTAAGCAATGATCTCAAATTTTATTAGAAACCAAGGCAGCATTTTTAATGCACTTGTCAAGATATTATATGATATTCACCTAAGAAGAAATTTAGATACTAAGATATAATATCTTCACGCTTTAGTGCATTTCCAATTATTAACAATCAGAGTCTACCTGGGAAAAAAAATCGAAAAAGTAAATTGCCATGATATATGGAGACAAGTAAACAGCAGCATATTCAGAAGAAATCATGCAAAAGAGAAAATCAACAAAATTATTCAGAAGAAATTTTTTGTAATAAGAAATCATTAAACCAAACAAAAACAACCAAACATACTAATCATTTCTCAAATAAGGTTCAATCAGAAGACATACCAAGGGATCAACTACACAGAACTGTCTATGTGGAAGCCGGTAAACCAGTTCACAAAGAATTAACTAATACAGAACTGCTTTCTTAGCTTTGAGTAACTTAATTTTTTCAGGCCTCTCGCTGCAGCGGTCTCTTGATCGCTACAGCGGTCTCACCTCAGTGGAATAAGTTCCGCAGCAGCAGTACTACTCGATTTTCAAAGTTAACAACAGATTTACAGATCTCTTTCTTAGTTTTGAGCAATCACTCTAGATTTCTGAACTTAAGAATCAGCAGTTGAGAATAGAAATAAAATAACAGGTGAAACATGCCCCTTCAGTTTGAGATCTGATATGCGGACCTCTCCACTTACCAGGACAAAAAATTACTAGAAGGGCATAAAGCTTCTAATATTCACAAAGGAGAGCCAAATAAAAAGTCAATTGCTTAAATGCAGAGGTGATCATCACTAGATGTGCTTGCTGCTAATACTGGTATGAACAAATGCATTCCCCAGTTAAAAAATTATAACATATCTATTCGCCTTTTAAGTACTTCTAAACTTTAATATATGCTTGAGATACAGCTTTCCCCCTGCTGCCCCTGCAGAGCTTTTAACCCCTTATCACATTAGTATGTCATAAAGGAGTTTACTATCCATGAACTAAAAAGTGGTTACCAGGAATTGAAGAAGGAAAGGTATATGAGATTCGTGGGGCTGTAATGACTTATCCAGTACTGCACCTCCCTGTATAGAAGGAACAGAAAATTGTAATGATAACAGGAAAAAATAAAATGATTGTCCATCCTTCAATTTTAAGGTATTAAAGGCAGTGAAAGAAGCACGAATAACAAATATATGGGCAATGAAATTGAAAAAAATTACAATAAAGTGAAATTTCAATTGTTTAGTGTAGCCTCTTTTGGAAACGCCCATTGGCAAGGAAAATTATATCTTAGAGCCTTGATGACGACATTAAAGCGCACATTAAGCAAGGCAAAGCACTCAACATGTTTCGAGCCTCGCTTCAGGGCTTAAGCACACTTTAAACATGTCTTTGACAACACTGATCACAACGGCATATGTTAGGAAACTTTTGAAAGCAAAAACAACTGCTAACTCTGTTATCTTTGACCAAATACCTAGAGTAATAAGAATTTGTTACACGTACCAGAAGAAGACTTGCAGCGCGTGAGACGTCCTGTGGATGATAGCTTATATTTCCGTCAAGGAAGTCCTAGGCAAACCTCAAAATAATAAGAGATATGAGCACAACACCAAGTAGTTCCTCAAGTAATTAGTATACATCTCATTTGATTCACCCTGCTTTTTACATTGGTGCATCTCAAGAATATGACCTCTTTCCTATAACGGAAGTTTTTTTTACCTCCAGCAGATCAAACCAATATGAAGTAAAACTACTCTATATTACTTCAGATTTGGAGTTTCATATTCTCAACCAACTGTTAAATGGTTCGCACTTTAAACTCTCCTCTACCAGAATACAATTCAGGACAGTTATTTAACGAACCTCAAAGCTTGAGAAATAAAGAGGAAGGAACCATCTGACTGTGCCTATTTACCATGCCTGTTTACTACCTAATTACATTAATTCTCGGCAAAAAGGCACTAATATAAGGTAATGTAGGATACAGATAGATCTTCAAAAACAGTTCCTCTGTAGAATGATAACCATAAAACTTCCTTGCTCGTACAAGGCTGCAGCCATGGACATGTTGACGTTTTGAACCAGCATTTCCTTTAAGCTGAAAGAAATTTTAAGAAAAGTCCATGCATACGTTGAGTCAGAAATTTGCAGGAAAGTGTCACCTGTAAAATCAAATGCTTAAAAGATACTCCACTCAGATCAAACTTACCTTTAGCACCTTCTCAAGAGCAAGAGCTAGAGCATTCGTGCATTCGCTCCCTAATCGAATTTGAATCCGGAAAATTAAATAGAAGAAACAGAGTGAAACATCAACCTTAGTAGAAAATAAATTATCTAATAAGCTTCTATGATTTATTATGCCCGCCCAATTCTGAGTTAACTTGTTCTTATTATGTTCTATAGACCACGTGAACTACTAATGCACCCCACAGTTTTGTACTATAAAAACCTTAAGTAAAATCAATCGAAGTACATAACTCAAGGCGTTCAAAAAGTTTGTACATATTTTTCCAATTGATATAGATCTTTTGGATTAACTATAATTAAAGGCATCAATAAACAGTTTCTCCACTTGTAAGTAATTAGTTTTGGGATCAAACACATACCACCTCACCTTCCTCTAACTCTTCACAACATGGGCCCCAAAAAAGAGAGAAATTAAAAGGTGCATTTACCTTTTTCATCTGATTGGAGGAAGATCTCTGAGCATGGAACATAGAAATAAGGCAGAGCCTGCAACATGATGCATGTTAGGTCAGCCAGGGAGTCAAGAGAGAACATTCTTTATAAACATGTTATCTTGTTCAATTACAATTTCAACAACTTTTTGTGATAAGGGTGGCAAAGAATGTTTCATACCAAGGTAGAACAGGACAAAAGAAAAAAAAATCAATAGACTAGGATTTCTTTCCTTTAAAGCAATGCAATTTTTTTTAAAAAAAGAAGTGCCAACAGCAGATTACAATTCACCCTCCTTGTTATATGATCTTTCTTACAATTCTACTCAAAGGATTAAAGCATCTTGATGGAGATGTTAATTTTTCACAAAACTAGAAAGATAAATCTCCTCGTTTATGTTATTAAACATATCTTGATCAATATTAAAACATTTGAGAAGATTTGATAAAATATCATTCATGTTATGCTGTAGCACTGAATTCCAATCACTATGAAATATCATATGTTTGCACAGCTCCTATACTTTTAGCAAACTCCAAATACACCATTGACTCTCAACTGGTAAGATAAGGAGACAATTTTTCAGATTATCCAGAATATATCCCCTTATACTGTGTCAAAACACCAAAAAATTAAAAAACCAAACACCCGACCAGCTCATCTTATTATACTGTTAAACCGTTTGGGCGACTTCTAGAAAAAGTTCCTTGCAAAAAAATTGGGAGAAATTTTTTTTGTTCAAATTGTGTTTGGATAGTTGTACCATTTTTTAAAGATTCGTGAGTGCTTTTTCGTGCAAAAGGAGTTTTCAATGGAAAAACCCTCTAAAACTCTTCTTTATTGAAATACTTATTTGGAAAAGACACTGATAATAGATGCTAAACCAACATTTTTCCAAAAGATTCACGAACAAACGTACCAAACCATCTTTTTTTTTTTTCACAATCTGGGAAAAATTAATAACAACAGGGGCCGGCAACAGTGAAGATAGACATGTAATGCAATCCCAGGTCTTACTGCTCATACGTGTTAAAATAAAATAATTAAACCAGTATTTTGTGGTGTGTACAGTAAAAGAGTACAGTCTAAGTGCAAAACTGTTCTTTGTGCAGTGGAAAAAGTTCAAAATAATAAAATGATATAACTTCTTTTTCATAGAATGTCTTAGTTTTACTCTAAGTGGGTTTTAAGAGGAATTGAATATGTGAGGTCAAATGTTAACTTTTTAGAATTTGGAAGAACAAAATAGAACTATATCCTACAGATGCTATAGTCTATTGATATAATTATGGAAGTGAATGTGATTTTGATACACAAAAGGGGCAGACATTCTATTTCAAAAGTCAGTAGATATACTCATTGTGAGTATCTTCCTTTGACCGGCATAATAGGATTGCTAAGCTCAAACTAATTGGATTCAGATCTTCGAAATTAAAAATACAATTTTACCCTGCCTCGATCCAAAATTAGTTGGGTATATGAATCCTTTGCATCCATTCAGCCTTATTTACGTCCATTTTGTTCGAATACTAAAGAATTTATCACTTACGACAAGCCTTATTTACGTCCATTTTGTTCGAATACTAAAGAATTTATCACTTACGACAAACTAATAATTATCTAAAATTGGAATTTATCTAATCTCACACTCATCTCTACATACAAATCTTTAGCAAGAATTATCCTGACAAATAGCAAAACCATTGCATGTGTAACAACAACACTGAGACTCAACCCTGCAAGTTGGTACTGCATATATGGATTATTAGCTTTTATTGTATCTTACTCTTAATTATTAAATCCATATTTCTTGTATGAGATTATAGGTCTTTCAAGAGAATTTCATCATGAGATTTCACATCTAACTCGTTCCCTATTATCATCTTCAACCAACATATTTGCACTTAAGATCCAGTAAACTGGTGCCGATAAAATTTCACTTTACCTTAAGAAAAAGGCATATGTGTACTTAAGGACAGATCATATCAAGATCTCTGTCTTGGCCAAACCATCTCAAGCATCCTCTATTTATGCTATCGCAACATTTTTCAGATCATGCTTTTGACATTTATGGTTTCATAGCGACCCGTAGAACTTGTCTTTGACTTTGCTACATACCTTCATATTGCAGAGTGCTCCTATAACATTCCTCTATTTCACCCATCCTATCGTAACATAACGTCATTCTCCAAGAAAACTGAGTCTACATATCTGAATTATCAACATTTAGATACTACAATCCCATCTAATCTCATTCCACCTCATTCTCCTTAAGGGGGATAGGCTAAACTTACAATGCAAATGCTCTATCCTACTTCTAATTATCCTAAACCCTTCACTCACTTAGTGTTTCTCCATACTTTTAATTTTTGGTTGACTTCCTTGCTGGCTGGTTCAATTAGCATGCATTACGGAATGCCATCATGTATAATATTGGTTAATTAATCTATAACTAGGGTAAACAAGTACGGGCTCAATGTGAATCCTTGGTGTAGAATTATAGTTGTGAGGAACTTCCTTTTATCTCTCTCACTGTTCTCACTGTTGGGATCACTCTTTTGTATCATATCCTTTATGGAATTTATTTACTTTTTTGATTGACAAAAGCATGCTTCATGGAATTTATATACTTAATAAGAAATAATTTCTTCGTAATCACCCACCAACCCATTTTTCTTGACACTACATCATATGCTTTCTCCCTATCAATAGTTTTTTATGCAGAGATCCTTCTTTCTCTCCCTATAAATTATTATAAATCTCAAGAACATTAATCTATATCGATTACCCTTTTTACCCCTATTTTCCAAAATTTCATTGTGTGACAAGTTTACTAACTATAGTTGGCACAATTTTTCACATCTAAACTATAGTTATATATCAAACCAAAAACAATTTCTCCACTTGTTTGATCTTTAGAACCAAAAAGTATAAAAATGTAAGGAATATGTAATTCGAGCTTACTCCATGAAGGTGCAAGCAGGTCTTCTGGCCAGCTGGAGTAGCACCATACACTCTTACCACAGGTACCTCATTTACTCTCCCACCTGTTCACAAAAAAAGAAAAAATTAACAATCACAAACATGTGTTCCCAATTCAAGTGTGAGCGTAGTTATACTCATACCTTGGAAACTGCTGTAACAGATGTCGAAGCCAGGAACGGGAGCGGCCATGTAATAGTCTATTGAAACAATTCGAACACTGAAGAATTTCGAATCGGTCTGAGAATCCTTCATTTTCTTATTCAATTTGCTGTTTCTGCTTCATCTGCTTTTGGAATTGGTAGCAGTTCCGTTTGGCGCCGCTTTTATACGAGAGGGTTCAAACTCTTTTTCGTTTTTTTCTTTCCGACTTGGAAACTTACCTCGCAAGATTTTGGTAGGTAGGTCCGGGGCTCCGCCCCAACTCTAACCAGTAACCCCTTCAATAAAAATTGGTTCATTTAAAGAGAGCAAATACTTCCTTCTTTTCAATTTCTTCAAAAAAATAATAATTTTAAAAATAAAATACATGCACTAAAAACTTCAAAAATCTCCGAATGGACCGATTGGACATGGAAACTTTTCCTTTTCTTTTTAATAAAAATATTATCTAGTTATATATTTGAAATATTTTTTGAGTAAATATATAAATCTCCTTTCAACTTGTCCATTAAACTTACTTTTATATTATAATTTTATGATTAACTCTATAACTCTAATCACCGTTTCAAGTAAATTCAATAGCCTTAAAAGGTGACATGGCAAAAAAGTGGGACTACACCCTCCATAGGAGCATTGACAAATGAAAATATTTTTAAAAAATAATATATTTTAAAAAATAATACATATATACATGTGGCATCTTTTAATTGGAAATTATTAATTAACTGTACTTAATTTTTAGTGAGACCTTCTCTTTAGTTTTCTTTTCTTAGTTTTTCTTTTTCTCATTCTCTTTTTGCCACGTCACCTCCGAGAGGTATTAAATTCACTTAAAAATAAAATAAGGAGGGTATAAAGTTACTCATAAACTTAATGGACAAGAGGGATTTTATGTATTTTTCTTATTTTGTTGGTAGTTTTTGAAAATAAGTTTTTTGAAGTTTGATAAACTGTTTTGAAGCCATTTGGAAATAAAAAAGGTTATTTTCAAAATATTGTTTGACTATATATTGGATTTTTTTTATTGGTTTTTTAAGATAGAATTTGAAATCTAGACTTTTTTTTAACTTACAAAACTTTAACACTTTTTTCAAGTGAAGTACATGTTTGAACACAATTTTAACTTTCAAATGATGTTATTCAATTTAACTCCAAAAAATAAAAAAAAAATAAAAAATTCAAGTTTCAATCAATCTATGTCCAATCTCCTACTTGGATAGTTGATCAAGTGGAAAAAGAAATTCAACTAATAAAACTTCAACTTTTCTTAGAGAAAAATATATTTCCAAATACAATTTCAAATATTATATTTCGACTTCAACTTTTTTTTTTTTAACAAAAAAAAGTTCAAGCTTCAACCTAGTACAGCCAACTAAAATGCTTTCTCAAAATATTTTTGAGATATTATCTTGCAAGCTTGAGAAAGAAAACATCTTTAGTATTTTCATGAAAAATAAGTGCAAAAATAATTACAAGAAAATAGAAAATTGCAAATAAAAATAACTATAAATAAAATAATAAATAATTAAGAGGATAAATTTTTCATAAAGGGAATATGTAAAAATTGGTGTTTATAAGGATTTAGTCAAAAGACGGGAAAAAAAAAAGAAATAAATTGAAACAAATATCTCGGGAAGTAAATGAGTAAAATTGGATGTTTACGAAGATATAAATCAAACTAAGAAAGAAAAAGAAAAAACAACATATTTCTAGTTATTTTCTCTTTTTAAACTTAAGCAGTAACATTAAAATGATGAAATCCCAAAAAAAATATTTATTTATTTATTTAAAAATTTAAATTCAAAATCTCTAATTAAAAAAAAAAAATCATCTATACAACTACGCCTGAAAAAGTTAAATACTACTGCTCTATTGGAACAACATGGATTTTGGCGACCATTTTCATCAGAAAATCCCAAGATTTCGATAGCATATAGGAGAAAAACAAGAGTTAATTTCTCATAAATACCCTACACTATACTATTTTGTAATTTTAATACTTAAATTAGGTGGTGGTTTTATTTTATAAATTATTGCGTTTCGAATTTAAAATTCATGCAATGTCGTCTATTTTAGGTGGTTTCTTTCCATCTGTTCTAGTTTTGATAGACAGAGTTACCTGATATTTGTTGTTGGTTGGAGGTGATAAATATTTCAAAAAATTTCATGGAGTGCCCAGGTGACATAAAAGATGATTTCACTATCTTTCTAGTGTGCAGGAGATAAAAAGTAGGTCAAAAAGAGCAGTCATATGGCAATTCACACTTATTTTTAAAAATATTAATTATTTTTATTTATTATTTGCTATTTCTTCTTCTTCTTTTGTTATTCGTTTTTCTCCCAAAATTCTACATCTTTTGGTAACAACAATTAACTTTACTGCATTTATGTGCGCGTGTTTTGTTATAAGCATTACTATTTGCAAATGTAAAAATTATGGGTATGTTGGATACTATTCTCTCGATTGATTAAAAATTTAAAAATACTTTTTTAGGAAAATAAAATCGGGAAAATAAGTTGTTTTGTCTCCTCCACCCTCACAACCATCCATCTCAATTCCCACAACACGTATTACCTCATCCGATACTCATAGTTTTGTCTTAGATACGCAAATATCTTTTACTTGCATATAAAAAATAAGTAAGAAATCACTTGTTTTTCTAGAAAATATTTTCTTTCCACTGAACATATTCTTAATTTTTTAAAATAAGAAAAAATGACTTCTGCAGTGATGTATTGACTTTCAAATATTTTGATCTCCATTTGTTAAAAAAAATATTTTACCGATTGTTGCATGTCTTTCAATAAAATGAGTATAGTTTTGCAACGAATAAATTAATGGTGGATATATAGCTATGGGGTTTGACATAGTCATACTTCTGTTCCTTCAGAGTCATTGGGTTTAAAATAAGTGTAATCTTATTATATGTGTACATGATTCTAGTCGAAAGCAATGAATTCAATTGAATCCATCGAACCTGCCTAAGTCGCCCTCTGGCTTATATTGAAACACTGTTGGGAATGCCGCGGCCAGTAAGTCCAAGCTCACTGCTAGGACATAGCAAAGTGTAGGGAATCTTGGCAGGTCCAACTCTGTTCTTCAAGTTTGGATCATTGTTCATTTTAAAAATCTTTTGTTCAATTTCTTCTAGCTTCTTCCCAAATCTTTCAAATGCTTGTAATGGTTCTTCATCTGTGGTCCATTGAGGAGCTCTTTTGCCAAGGAAGACTTCATCAGATGTATGTAATGACAATGCTTCTATCAAGGAAATGCCAAGTATGCTTTGTGGCAGAGGAGTTATTGTCTTCAAGAAAGCCTTCTCAGGGTTGGACTTAAGCTCTTCATACTCAGAAGTTTCCGGCTCAGGCATGAACCTCCTGCTCATCGAGGGGCGGTTTGGAGGGTATCCTCCGTAAGGATATTGCCCGAAATTTATTGCTGCATGAAGTGCTGAAGCTATCCATATTATGATTGTGCAACATTCTATGAGTTCTTCGCGAGTCTGCATCTTAGGCCACCATGGCTCATCCTTTTTGTCTCCGTGCCCCTTCTCCCGTACTTCTTTCCACCAAGACTGAAGTTCTGTGTCTTTCTGGACCATTTCATCAGTCTTGTAATAGAAGTTGCAGTAGTCTCTCACCCATGTTTTGATTGCAGACCAAATCTCGAGCCCGTCTACTGCATATGGATAATCCTCTATTAATAGCTTGAGGCCATGTGGTTGGCTTGAGTCCTCCACAGCCATTCCTCTGAACATATATACAAAATAATAGAACTTCAAGTCAGATAATGATTTAGTATATTCATAATCTTTTGATCTTTACTCTTTGCTCTTTGGAGTTTAGGGATGTGATGTACCTCTTAATGAGATCTGCAGGCAAAGCTTGCTGGGGAAAAACCCAGTCCTTGTAAATGGTAGCTGACATTTCTAGAGAAAACTTCCCTGGAAAAACTGTCATTTCAAGAATTCCATCAGCATTTATGAGCATTTGACGGGCCAATGCATTAATGTACATTGTGTCGCGGAAGTGAGGGTGCAGAAGCTTATAAATTGGATGAAGAACACTTAATTGTCTGTTTGTTGCTATGATAAATGGCTCGGTTACTGCATGAGTGTGCAACCTGTGGCAAAAAAGAAGGTGGATTTTTGATGAATGAACAAATTTTACACTCGGGTATGTCATAATGATGAGCACTATATAGTAACAAACTTTTACCAATGGGAAACAAGCTGGTGAAACCCGGAGTCGTTCACTGTGACATAAGCTTTTGCAAGCTGCCAAATGGTTGCTTCAGCACCATTATCTGCTGGTGTATATACATTGCTAACAATTCTCGACTGCTCATCCTCTCGAGTTAACTCAATAGCAAGTGGCTTCAATGATCCATCTTCTTTCAAGAAAAGCAATGTTCTTGAGGCATACGTCTGTGTGGTAGTTGTGTTTATACGTTTCAAGTATGGCAATAGGCTGTCATGGTGATCCAAAATGAACAGTCTCTTTTCCTTGATTGCCTACAATGTATATTTCCTTGTTCAAGCAATTACAATGACATGTCTGAGGAAAACTAATTGCAAAAACATCTGATGTTTACCTGGTCTATGCTTAATCCATCTAGATTGTCCTTTACATGTTCCTCGGAAATGGTGCTCCTCTGCTCACCAAATAGCTCCGGATCTAGCTTGCTTGTAGGAGGGAATTCCTGTCAGCAGAAAAATTAACAGGTCGATTAGTGATTTAATGTTAAAATTATATTCTGTTGGCTATCAGGGGATGACTTAGAAAAGCAAATCTTGAATGTACTTGGAGACAACGGATAACGACAGGGTTTAGTCCAGCCAGCATTTCTCTTGCAAATTCTTCATCAGTCCCCCATGCCGATTTATCCTCTGCCCTCCAAACATTTCAATGTGAAGAATTTGTCAATGAACTATGTCCGGTACCAGTTCAATAAAGTGTAATAACCATAACACATGCACTTTGCCATATGCTCATTTAGATTCTTTAGAAAACAAACAGCCCTTACCTCTGATTACTTGTGGCATTGGGAACTTAAAAGCATAATCAGCATCAGATCGTAGCAGTTCTTTCAGCAGTTCCAGGGGAAGGTGATCTCGTATTTTGTCTACGAAAAATTTATCAGGCAACTTGATTCCACCTTCATAGAGTTTCAACATATCCTTAAATGAGTCAAACTCAAAGGGTGTTTTATGAAAAAGAGCCAAAAACCCCGGGACAAGGAACTGAAATATTGATTTCAGTCCAGTTGCTGCAAAATCAGACATCTTTAGTGGGCTGAACCTCTCATCTCTAGGAACATAAATATCCAAGGTTTTCCTTAATGGAAGCCGGCTTTCGCTCTTAGGATCTGTAAGAAAAGATAAAAGAAAATACCCTTCTTGTAATGAATGTCCTAAGTGAAGAATCCATGCTGCTTCAAATGATAAAAATTGGACAGATGATAAAACTTTTGAGAACTTCTAACCAATTCTTGTAGGTGGCCGGCCTGTTCTTCCTCTACGAGGATAAGGGTAGTCAGATGATCCTCCAAGAATCTTGCGAACGTGTGTTTCACCCCTCTCAGGATCACCTAAATCATTATAGACATCATAATCGTAGACCCTGTCCCATTCCTCACGCTTCCCAGTTCCATGTCCTCTCAGATTTTCCAGTTCCTCTTCTCTATAATACTGTAAGGTTGCTGGTGTTTCATTTGGAAGGTAAGTCTACAGCATGAAATAAAAGGTTTTTACTCAGCAGAGAACTAAATTTACATTGAAGTTAATAGGTTAAATACGCGACCAACAGATGTTAGCAAAAAGAATAGAACAAACCAGCACATATTTGACATATATCTTTGTCTGATGAGGACTTAAAAAGTCAATTTATATAGTAATGAACTAGGAAAAAGACGGATATACAATAAAGCAATTATCATGACTTTACCAGAACTAAGGTGAATCGTTTGCTACACAATTAGGACATGATTTTCTGACTTTAAGAAGATTCTATAAAGCATTACATAATATTGGCTAAAATCTTAAATACTGGTAGAAAGTCCCCTTTTAAAACTCAACTGGAAATGTCTAGCTTTAGTAAAGTCTTACCTGATTGGCAAAGAAAACTCGGTCCTTTTTATAGTACTCGGAGTGGTAGATCCAAGAATTGCAGACAAAATAAACTTTTCCATGGCCTGGAACATCATCTAGAGTCAAAGTTTTAAGATAGAATTCATTGTGGTGAGAGTTCTTGATCAAGAAAGCCCCTGGGACTCCAATCTCTTCATTCCATTCAAAATTGACACTGAATGTAGCATCTCTTTCTGTTAAAGTTGAAATTTTCCACCCTTCCAAGTATGCTGGCTTTCCAAGCTTTCCTCTGCCCTTATTAGCTACAAAATATATCTAGAAAAGTGTCAGTCTCATAATCCATCTTAGAGCTTAACTTCCATATAAAGTACAGTGTCTCAGGTCACCTAAAAGATATTACAGGTAACTTGTAAAAAAAAATTCGGAGTAAGGCAGGTTGCCTGTTACAACCGGTTAAAATACACTTGTAGCATCAAAAGTATTAACAGGATGAAAAGTGGATCATATTTCATACCAAGGTCAGTGTTAACAGAACTGATGAGCTGCAGAGAGACCTTATGTCCAAGTATCTCATCAATTTGGTCAACAACAGCATCTTTGGCATCAGTTAAATCCAAGAAATTCTTCTTCATCAAAACAACTGTTCCCTTTATGGTTCTGGTTTCACCAGCCTCATACCTTGCCTTCTTACTGGCATTCTCATCCATGCTTGGATCTAAAAGCTTCCTAGACATAGTTGCTCAGAAGAAAGTTTCACTAAGAAAGACCAAGTAATAGCAGTGTGAGAGCCAACTTTTTATACTGAAATTGAGACCTGTAGCACTTGTATTTGTAAGCAAAGAGAAGCATTGATGCTATGAACAGGAAGCTTCACTTGTTCAAATGAGTCCTTGAAATTTTTCCTCTTTTAATTAATAACAAAGACTCTTGGCATTGACTTGATTATCTCATTTTATAAAAACATGGGCTGCCTGATGGTGACTTTTACAAAATGTTAATAAGTTGTAACCAACCTTCCTTTGTTCATGAGTGATTATTAAATTCAGCGTTCAACTCCCTACACTTCACTGTCAGAATCATTTAAAAAATAACTACAGATAATCGTCCATAAGAAGTGGAATTTAATAACTTGAATTTAACTGAGAATATCAAAATAAATTACATTCTTGAAATTCATTACCATGCTAGGGTGAAGATTCCCATAACATGTATCAATTTATTTATTTATTATTTTTCATGGATATATACAGCAGTATGGGAGACCATTCATTTGGTTTCATGTTGTCATTGACTACTCTAAGATCTAGCCAACCACTTTAATTCTTCTAAACTCAACTATTTTTACTAGACCTAGTTGTACTAAAATAATTGAAAAATTACCTCACTTCTTCCCAATAGTAGATCCTCACTGTGACCAAAGAACCCAAAAAATAAAATAAAAAGTACTCTTTACATTTGTTATAATAATCTGGTTATTTCAAGTCACATATGTAGGTTTCAGCCTTTTGAATTTCTTTGCATCTCTTTTTTATAATAAATGATCAGTACTCCATCCATCTCATTTTAAGTGTCTTTTTAGTCCAAATACATGTTTGAAATAATTGTTATGGTAGAAAATCAAGATAGAATTTGTTTTTTTTTTTTTTTTTTTTTTCCTTGCTATGAAAGAGTAAAAAGTAATTAGTAGTACTCATATGTCAATTTTAACACTTTGCTGTAAGGTCGGCTTGGTAGCAATGCTTTGTGTTAAATATTCTTTATCGCGATGTCAGTATTTAAGGGATCGTTCGATTGATGGAATGAAATAGATAAGGATAGTCATGATTAGCTATCCACCTTACTGTATATATGGAATAACTTCAATCGGTTTATTTTAGAGAAGTCCTCTCTTTTTCAGTGGACTACATCTTGAGCTTGTGAATGAGTGTGATATACCTCTTTGCTCAGCACGTGATTACGAACCCCAAAAATAGAAAGCTGCATGTCTTTGTCCGTTCCAGAGTTCATAGTGGAATCCATTGAATGCGTTGGTTAAGCACGGGATTACGGCCTAAAAGGCGGAGGTTTCCTTCTAGGCGAAGGAGCTCACCAAATATTCAAATCTCTACGGGCAAGTAAGGACGCCACATTTGGTCTTACAAATGAGTGAGATAAAATAATTTGCGAATTAATTAATATATGCTCGTAGGCCATAATTTATAGACAAATTATTATCCTTAAATTATTATCCTTATCTCATCATAAACAGCACCTAAAAGATTCTTAAAATTGAATGGACTGACATAGTAGAGTATGAGGCCATGGTTTGTTCTGTGAGAATTGAATAAGCAAAAGATATTCCATGAGATGCTTTTATCTCACTTCTGTGGGATCGTAACACTCACATTTAAATACAAATGGTGGCACAAAATAATTACAGAATTAGCCTTATCTCAAACCAATCATCCCAAGTTTTATCCTAAATTACTTTGGGATGTAGTTAAACAAATCATTTTCATCTTCCAGCAAAAAGTCAAATCAATATGAATTATGAAAAAGAAGAAACGAGGAGATTAAGAAATAAGGGCTAGGCAAATACTGATTTCCGATTACTTAAATTATTTTCATCTTTTTAGCACAAATTTCAAGTTCACAATTTGAAAGTTTTTAATTCTAAAGTACATTCAACTTATGTACAATTACAATAGAGTCACAACCTATGTCATTTGGATACTCTGCAGGATTTTAAAATAACATAGTTATTAGAAAGATCCAATTAAACTAATTGTTTTGCTCAAAAGTTAAGTTCCTAGTGGCTACTTATTTTAATTATGTCAGTTATATTATAACATTAATGATACCAATCAAGTATTTAAGTGGTTTAGTGTGATAAGGGAGTTTGACTTTATCTACAGTCTACACCATCAGCTGACTACTTACAAGTCTTATCTTTTTAATAATATAGGAAAATTTTACTACTGAGAAACAAAGGTGAAGTAGGACATCAATGTAATCTCACTAACCATAAAATTAAAGTTAAATCATGCTTCTTTACATAAATTTGTGAAAAACAAACATAGTCCAATGAAATAAAATCTTTTCATAATTTTTTTAATTCTCATTAGTCCATTAGGCTGTCTGGTTTGGAAATAAAAGTAGGGACTATGGGATTGGTAAATATTATAAAACCATAGGATTAGGGATCGAATTGGTTTAAGGGGATTATTGATCTGTTGAGCTTAACAAAGAACTAGAATGTCATATGCAAATTACTTTTCCAGTCTATGGATAGATAGCATGTTAAAATTAGCCTTGGTTTATGATAAAATTAGAGGATTATAAATTTACTAGATTCCATAATACACATACACATACTAAGTCCGGAAGCAGCCTAATGAGTTCAGCAGACAGTAACCAGGCCTCTTGATCTGCCCCAGTGACTATTTAAATAAAGTTTAGGACAATTATGACAGTTTGAAAAGTCTAACTTTGATTATAATCCAAATAAACTGATAAAAGTCATACTATGGATTTTGGATTTTCCAAAGTCAATATTACAAGAGCTAGCTAGTACTAATTGAATAAAAGAGTTTTATATGGATACACTGTTGGGAATTCCTTTGCAGCTAATCCCATTTCACTTGAGGGGTAGAGTGAAATGTAAGGCATCTTGTGAGCTGAGCCTGTTCCTCCATTTCTCATCACAATTCATTTGTGTCTTTCTATCAATCTCTCTGGCCTCTCTGAATGTTTCAAAAAAGCTTGTAGTGGTTCTTGATCCTTTGTCCATTTGGGGGTATCCCTTTGTCCCAAGTAAACCTCATCAGTATGCCTTGACCATCTCTATGAGAGAAATTCCAACGATGTCTGCATCAGGTGTGAATTGTTTTTCAAGAATAACATAAAGTTTATCTTGAGCTCATCATCGTATTCAGAGTGCCTGGCTCTGGCATGTAAGATCTTCTGCTTAAAGTGGGACGATTAGGGAGGTAACCAGCATAAGGGTATTGCCCAAAATTGACTGCTGCATGAAGTGCTGAAGCTATGAAATAAGGATGGTGCAAGAGTCAATTAGTTCTTGGACTGTCTGCATTTTAGGCCACCAGGGCTCGTCTTGCATCTACCGTGTCCTTCTCCTAGTAGCTCCTTCCACCCAGGCTTGAGTTCTGCATCTCCCTGGATCACATTGTCCCAGCTCTGTGGCAAGTGGCGTAATCCTCAACCCAAATTTTGATTGCTGACCAGACTCAACCCATCAACAGCAAATGGATAGTCTTGAATTAACCATCGAAGACAATGCTGGTGAACTTGAATCCTCAACTGCCATCCCTCTGAAATTGAATGGGTATAACCAACAAGAAGTCATGTTAATGGGTTTCCAAAACTATGATGAAAGGTGGTAGACAAATAACACCTGCAGAGCGTTTCACTTACCTCTTAATAAGATCCGGTTGGTAGCGCTTGATCAGGAAACACCCAATTCTGGTAATTCTAGCTGACATTTCCATGGCATACTTGGAAGGAAAGACTGTCATCTCAACAATTCCACAAGCGTAGATCAATGTCTGCCTTGCCAAAAGCATTGAACATTGTGTCCTCACGAAAGTGAGGATGCAGAAGCTTATAAATCGGATAAACATTTATTACTATTTATTCATAATCACAATGGCTCAACTACTGCATAATTATTCAACCTGTGGTGATCCATCTATCAGCATCAATGAAAATGAAAAGAGCTGAAGAAATAAGTATACCAAGTAAATAGATTATACCAATGGGAAATAAGCTGATGATTGGAATCATTTACTGCAACCATAAGCTTTAAGCTAGTTGCAAACAGTAGCTTCATGACCATCACTTGCCGGTGTATACACTTTGCTAATTGCTCCAAGTTGATCACCTTCTGGATGTGGCAAGCTCAATTAAGCAGCTAATGGCTTCAAAGTACCATCTCCTTTTAGGAAAAGTAAGTTTCTAGTGGCATAAAGTCTTTGCAGTTGTAGTGTTGATCATTCTCAGGTATTTGGCCTCCATAGGTATCATGGTGATTCAATATGAACAATCTGTTCTCCTTGATTGCCTACAGAAGATAATGCTTGTGAAGACAGTCTTGTGGCATCTTTGGTACATGTGAATACATACTAGGTGTAGTACAACATTACCTGTTCTACAGTTAATCCATCTAAATTGCCTTTATATGCTCCTCTATGTTCTTACTCCTCGTTTTCCAAATACTGTAGGATCCAGCTTACCTCAAATGGAAACTCCTGTGTGTATGATCATTCAGCAGAATATGATAATTTATTTTAAAATGGTATTTAACAAACCACACAGCAAATATAAATAAAGTGACCATACTTCAAGAACTAATGACAAGAGGGTTTAATCCAGCCAACATTTCTCTTGCAAACTCTTGATCAGTCCTCCAAGCAGATTTATCTTCTGATATCACTCAATTCAAAGGGAAGTGAGTTAAAATATAACATAAAAATGAAATTGATCAAAACATGTAACTTCATTCTCTGACTAAATGAAGCTGTGTTTTACTCATTTTCTTACCTTTGATTGCTGTGGCATCAGACTTATGAGGTGTTCACCATCCGTGGAGTAATTGCTGAGCAGTTCCATTGGAACAAGGATATTATATTTTGTGAATAAAAGTTCCAAAAGGAAACTTAGACTACATCATCATATATTTTCATTTCATCCTCAAATGTGTCAAACTCAGTAAAGCTGGCAGCCTCAAGCTCAGCACGAAAGAACTGAGCTAACAACTTCAGGAGGGCATATGCAAAATCTGACATCTTTAGCTGATTGAACCTCTCATCTCTGGGAACATAAATGTCTAAGCTTTTAAGTAGTGGAAGGCGACTTTCTTTTAGGATCTACCAAGCACCTAGAATAATGATTCCTAGCAGAAGAATTTCCATAAAATTTGGAAAAAGTCCAGCATTTCATTACCTGTTTCTGTAGGCAGACGGCCTGTTCTCCCTCGACGAGGATAAGGGTAGTCAGCTGACCCTCAAGTATTGCGCACGTACTTTTTGGACCCTTATCAGGATCACAAAATCATTATAGACATCATAATCATACACCTGTCCCGACCTCCATCTGTACCATTTCCTCTCAGGTTTCCGCTCTTCTTCACGATAATAACAAAGAGGTGCAGGTGTTTGGCTTGGTAAGTAAGTCTACATCAAGAAACAAGATAACCATTATGAACAACCTCCGGATGCATCTAAAATCTATCCGTTGCACTATATATCACCGTGTAAGAGTTGATGCAACTAGTTCTTCGAAAATCAAATAGGAACTTAGGAGGCTAGTAGATACCTGATTGGAGAAGAAAATACGATCTTTTTTGTAGTACTCAGATGGGTAAATCCATGAATTGCAAATGAAGCATACTCGGCCGTGGCCTGGAACATCATCAAGTATAAGTGTCTTTAGATAGGAATTCCTTTTGGTTGAAAATTCTTAATAAGGAAAGCCCCTGGAATTCCAGATTCTTCCTCCCATTCAAATGTGACTCCAAATGTAACATCAGTTGCTGTCAAAGGTGTGATTTTGGCATCCCAATTTTCCAGGTATGCTGGCTTTCCAAGTTTCCCCTGTGCTTGTTAGCTGCAACAAGACAATATTTACCAAACCAGAAGTTCAACCAACTATTTTACAACCATTAAAGTTCCAATAAGTAGCAAATTATCAACCTATAATTTCAAGAGTTGAACCAATCAAGTTTAAATCCTAAATTCATCTTTGAATACGATCAATCTCAAGACTATTAACATACCAGGGTCAGCATCCAACAGAACTGATGAGCTGCAGAGAGACCTTATGTCCAAGTATCTCATCAACACGGTCGACAACAGATGCCTTGACATCATCTAAATCCCAAAATTTCTTCTTCATCAAACAATTGTGCCCTTGCTTTCTTGCTTTCACCAGCTTCCAGATAGAAAACGACATCTTATCATTTATCAAGGGAACAAAGTGCTTGGAGACAACATAAAAAATAAAAAGAACATTTGCATGGGTATGTATATCAGATCAACCTACAGTGTAATATTTATCTCAAAGTTGTTTCCATGAAATAACACAAAGGTACACGTACTACACTTGACTAGGAGTAGCATTAATGTAGAAATTAGAAAAAGGGGCAGCCCACACTAAAATCCTGCTATCTTGTAGGAATAAAAATAACCTGACCACGAGGTCTATACCTCGCAGTCTTACCTTATATTTTCTGCATTTTGTAAGAAGCTATTTTCACAACTCAAACTCGTGACCTCATATTTGAAATGAATGAAATCCATGTTGAGAGTAAATCTTACCTGGATCTCCATCAACAAAAGTGAATTGCTCAATAATTTCATGACTTCCATGTCCAGCCAATTCTGATGAACCACTGCCCAGAAGAGTACTTTTGATAATTTTGCACAGGAATTTGACAGCTGTATATGCCATAATTATCTGTTTAGACCTTTAACTAAAATTTGAACTAAATTACGAACTAAAGATTATTATGATAGGAGCTTTATATTCATGGGAAGATCAACAGGCGATCATAGAAGTTCTATATTGTACATCCAATTTAGGAAGTTTTGGAACTTGTGTAATTGATTTGTGATCAAAAGAAAAGAAAGTAATCCATCCGTCCCATTTAACCGTAGCTTTAAAAAGGAAAATCTATTTTTACACTTACTAAAAAAATGTATATAAAGTACATAATTTATTATAAATTATTTTTATTTATTAGATATTTGTTTAGAACTGAACAACATTAAAAAGGGTATTTATTTAATGTTAGGGATATTATTAGAAATAATTGTCAATTTTAGGTATTAAATTCTATGGTGACAATTATTTAGACAAACTTTCTTTTAATTAAAACGGCAGTTAAAATGAGACGAAGTAACTAACTAGAAGGATATCATTGGGAAAAAAGAGTCTAATTGTTGCATTTTGTCATATACGTTCATTTCTTATCACTCTATTAAAAATAAATGAATTATTTTATATTGTCGGATTTGAAAAATCATGAAATAATTTATTATATTCCCATTTTATCTTTATTGTTAAGTACTAAATTTATTTTTCAATACTATTTAAATGACCTACAATAATTAGGGTGGTATAATTAAATTACTATCCAATGAACGTGTTAAATCAGATATAAACATTAAATATAGACGGGAGTAATTGAATAAAAGCGGTTGGAGATCATTTATTCTCACAATTTTCTAAGAAATTTTCGGAATACTTTGTTTATTTGACCGTTTTCCATTCCACTTTAACTCTAATCCCCAAAAAGAAGGTCCTGTATTATCCAGTTAGAAATGAGAATGGCACTATGGCAGTCAAAGTTAATTTATTTGCCCCCTCACGAGTTCATTTAACAATTGACTAATCAAATGCTTGTGATATGTGTTATGTTTTCACATAATTCCATATTATTTAATTATGCTTTATAAATGTTATCACTTGACTAGCGTAGATGTTAAGTTACACTCAAGATATATTTTTATTACATGGCGGTTTGAGTTGAGTCTCATTTAATAAGCTCATGATAAAAGAAGAATTTTCATTTTGGACTCAAAAGCTTAGCAGATAAAGGTTTTGAGTTCAAGTCTCATCGTCACCCAAAGATAAAGAAGAATATTGGCGTATTGTCTATCGTTTAAAAAAAACAAAAAAAAACCGGCCCCTTGAAGGGTGAATTGAAGATATAAATAAACGCAATAAAAGTGTGTCATCAGTTTTAAACTTTAGAATGAAATGGTTGAACAATTCAATTTATACATAAACTTGTAGGAGAATGTTCTAATGAAAAAAAGTCCTCTGTTTCTCTTCTTTATTGTATCCTGCCTGGCTGCTTGGTGTCCTGGCTAATATGTAAGAACCAAGACTTGGAAAAGAATGTAAAATCACAGTACCAACTTTCCTATGTAGTAGAAATATTTTTCCAAAATTCACTAGATAATTCTGATATTAGTCACAAACTGTTGCTGTTTTAGTCTTGACTTCCAAATTAGATAATTAGGAAGGCACATTATTAGAATCTAGTTCTAATAGAAGTTGGATCACTTTTACCCAAATGATGGTAAATATAACAACTTCATATAGAGACACTGTTTGGTATTCCTTTGCCAGTAAGTCCTGTTTTACTTGTAGGGAGAAAGCAGTGTATATGGCATCTTAACAGGTCCCATCCTGTTCTTCCATTTCTTGTCATTGTTCATCTTTATAATTTTTTCTTCAATTTCAGCCAGCTTCTTTCCAAATCTTTCTAAAGCTTGTAATGGCTCTTTGTGTAGTCCATTCTGGAGTGTCTCTTTGGCCAAGGTATATTTCATCTGAAGAATGTGTTGACAAAATCTCGATAGCAGAAATTCCAGCCAGAGTCTGGAGTTGTGGTGTAATTGTCCTCAAAATATCCTTTTGAGGTTCGTTTTCAGCTCTTCATACTCAGGACTTCCTGACTCCTGGCATGAACCTTCGGCTCAGGCTCATTGAGAGGCGATTTGGTAGGTAGCCACCATAAGGGTACTGCCCAAGTTGACTGCATGAAAGACTGAGGCAATCAGATAATGATGGTGCATGAGTCAATTAGCTCTTTGATGGTCTGCATTTTAGGCCACCATGGCTCATCTTTCTTGTCACCATGTCCCTCTTCTCGGAGTTCCTTCCACCATGCCTGAAGTTCAGTGTCCTTCTGAATCATTTCATCTGTTTTGTAATAGCAGGTGCAATACTCCTGAACCCAACTTTTGATTGCTGACCATATTTCTAGCCCATCCACAGCATATGGATAGTCCTGATTAAGTAAAACTTCAGACACCTTGTTCACAGATTCAGGATCCTCAATTGCCTCTACAGCATAAATACAAATCACAAAAGCATTTCAAGAAACATTTTTTGCATTGTGAACTTATCGAATCCTGTAAGTAAATTGTGGGGATTAAGTAGTGAATTACCTCCTGATAAGATCAGCAGGGAGGGCTTGGTCAGGAAAACCCAATCACTGTAAGCAACTGATGTCATCTCCATAGCATATTTTGTAGGGAAAACTGTTTGCTCAAGAATTCCTCCAGCATTAAGTAGAGTCTGTCTAGCCAAGGCGTTTATGTGCATTGTATCACGGAAGTGAGGATGCAAAAGCTTATAGATAGGATGAAGCACACTTAGTTGCCTGTTTGTCGCTATCACAAATGGCTCAATTGTGGCATGAGTGTGTAACCTGAAAAAAGAAAATGTGATATATGGTCAGAGAGATTCTTGATAACTAACTAATTGGTGATCATTTCCTATAAAGGTGTTTGCAAGTTTAAGCACCGGCTAATTAGCTGATGAACTCGTTCGTTGACAGCAATATAAGCTTTAGCCAATTGCCATATGGAAACCTCCAACTCCATCTTCATGTGGTGTAAAAACTTTGCTAATGACACCATGTTGATCTCCATCAGGATGAGGCAAGCTTAATTCAATGGCTAACGGCTTCAATGTACCATCTTTTTGTAGAAACAGGAGAGCTCTTGAGGCATAAATTTTTGTACTTGTCATATTGATCTGCCTCAGATATGGCATAACTGTGTCATGATGATTCAATATGAAAAGCTGATTCGCCTCGATGACCTAATAAGGTACAATATATCGAATACAGTTTGCAATTTAGTTAAACAGGTATATCAGAAGTATTATAATATCAGCTAATGCAAACCTCCTCTATAGTCAATCCATCTAACTGATTTTGTATATTGTTCTCTGGTTATTTTGCTAGTTTGGTCTGCATAGACTCAGATTCAGCTTGCTAGTCACAGGGAACTCCTGCAGAAAAAGAGTTTGAGCTCATAATTTTTCAACTAGAAAATAAGTAACTTCAATTCGTTAACAGTGGCCGAGACAGAATGTAAATTTCGATTAGAAGTTATATTTGATTCCTTTTCCCTTGCTTTGCATATAGACAAGATCAGAAATTGTAGAGGGAAAAGTGATAATATTAGTTTACTTTAAGGCCTAAATGCAGACAGGGTTTATTCCAGCAAGCATCTCTCTTGCAATTCCTCATCAGTCCTCAAGCTGACTTATCCTCTTACAAACAAGTAAAACTTTGAGAAATCACAAAATAAAAAGAAATATTCCAAAGGGAAAGTAACTTACTGTTACTTTTCCATCCAAAAAGTACCTTTAATAACCTGTGGCATTGGATGCGCCAGAAACCCCCGACCAGCATTTTGAATAAATTCCTTGAGCATCTCTGTACTACTTCTCTGCAAAACATGCATCTCTTTAAGATCGATTCCTCCTCCATAAATTTTTTAAATCTCTTCAAAGTTGTTGAGCCTGTTCAAGGCTGATGTTTCCTAAAGACTCGAGCTGGGGGACAAGGGCTGAGCGATGATATGCAGTGCTATACCAATGAAATCTGTCATCTTTAGGGGTGCAAATTTCTCATCCTTAGACATAAATGCCAAGCTCATTAGCAGTGGTAGCCGGCTCTCAGAATTAGGATCTGGCCAAAGTTTGAGGAAATCAGACATACTGAGGTGGTACCTTTTCTTCTGCCAGCAGTAGAGACATGCCTCATAAAGATTTTGATGGAGAAATGAGTAACCTGTTTTTGTTGGTGGTCTTCCGGTTCTTCCTCTACGCGGATAAGGATACTTTGATGATCCTCCTAGGATTGGCCTAACATAATTTGAACCCTTTTCTGGATCTCCAAGGTCATTGTAATAAGCATAGTCATAAACCCTGTCCGACTCCTCAAATCTTTTCAATTCCACTTCCTCTCAAGTTCAGCAACTCTTCTTCCCTATACCAGCGCAATTGTGCTGGAGTTCCTCGAAGATAAGCCTGCATCAAGTAAATAAAGTTCTCTATCATAAACCAGTGGTGTTTGGAAGCCATACATATTATTTGAGAATCAATGTTTGTTTTATAAGTTTCCCCATAGTTTCAACTTCAACTTGAAATAGAAGATCTGAAGTTCAAAGAGGGTTTTGAGGAGCATTTCCAAATTGAAATAATGATTTTCACTCACAGAATTTTAACCTTTTTTCAGTGAAAAATCATGTCCAGACATAGTTCTAACTTTGAAATACTCTTTTTTCAACTTCAGCTTCAAGTACTCGTTTTTTAAACTTCAACCAGATATTGTCCAAAAGTAAGATAATTAGGCAGGTGTCTCTTCTCCTTTTTCTTTTGGGAAATAATCAGTATTTTTCATGTTATGCTCACCTGATTCACAAGAAAACCTTGATTACAGTTGCTTTTCAGCTGGATAAACCCAAGAATTGCAGACAGAAATGCATACAGCCATGAATTGGATCATCAGCTTCAAGAGTCAGTTTCTTAAAGAAAGAACTCACTAGGATTAATTATACTTGATGATGAATGCTCCAGGAGCTCCAAACTCTTCATCCAAATCAAATGTGACACTGAACTTTGATTCATTACCTGAGTTATTCTCATCTCCAAGTGTGTAGAACACCCAAGTTTCCCTTTCCTTTCTTTCCCTTCAAGAATAAAATCATAAACTTAAAAATCCACCAGTATTCAAGAGTTAAAAATGCATATATTACATAAAACCAACAGGATGATCACAATTAACAAACGGGCAAAAGGATGACCACAATATTACTACAACAACAATCATCACTGACCATGTCGAAACATTTAAGCTCATCTCATTTCATAAAATATAAAAATAACAAGAAAGTATATTTTGTATTGACAAGTGGATAACCACAGTGAAGAATAAAAAATGGAGGAAATTTTGGAAATTAGAAAAAGTGATCACCTGAATCTCCATTAAAAGAACTGATAAGCTGCAGGGTAACCTTGTTTCCAAGAATCTCACCAAGCTTGCTGTTGAACTACTTCAGTTGGAACAAGCTCTAAAGCTCTCTTTTTTTATAAGAACAACAGTCCCATTGATCTTTTTTTCTTTTCAGTTCACTAGTTGATGCCATTAAAGATGACTACTATAGGATCTTTTGTTTGTGTTTAGGCCAAATTAAAGAAACTATGAATTTATAGGCAAAGGACATGGCTGTGTTATGATCAGGATTACTTATTTATTTTTATATTATAGACAAATGTTAGTGAAAGATATTTTACTTTTGAATGGAATTTTACTTTTATAACTAAAGTGCTAGGTGATCAAGTAAATTTATAAAGATTCTTTGAAGCTTCCTCATCACTTATTAATCCTAAGTTATAACCATGTCATGGTGGTTTCAGTGGCTAGTTTGCACTTAACTCGACTATTTCACCAACTATCTATTATCGGCTAGAAAAATATCACTTAGATTTTTTGGGTTCTGCTGGGATTTGACCCATGGTATACCCCTCATGGTTTTCATCATTTCCTTAAGCTACTTAGGCAGCCCGAGTGTAACGTCTTGCATAATTTCATCTATAATTACTTTTATTGAATTGTACGAACGTAGCAATGACACTGTTGTTTTTCTTCAAAGGGAAAAATACATGTATAAAGTATTTGACCCATGGAAGCAAGGCAAATATATGCAAATTTACAAAAAAAAAAAATACAGCCAAAATCCATTTACACAAGTAGGTGCTCTTTCATGAGGTATTTTCAACTCCTGACTATATTCTTACTTTGTACAATGAAAATGAAATTTTCTGCTTTAATTATTAATAGAAGGAATCTTAGAAAGTTGGGACCAATTTCTTAAAGTTCCTTCTTAATACTTATTTTTTTATCATGCTACTAAATAGAGTTAGCATCACCATTTGCCAAAGTCAAAAATTATGAAAATTTGTCACTCTTTTGGGTCAACGCTTCTTAAGACATCATAACCATTTTTAAAAGTGGAAAATAAATCAGTCAAGTGTTCAGTAAAGTCAAAATTAAATGTTCCAGTGTGAAACACAGAGATTATTATCATAATTATTCCTAAAAGGGAAGATTGGAAATACCAACTACACATACTGGCATAGTGTATGTATAAAAGTAAAGATCACATGATTTTTAGTATAAGATATGCCTAAAATATATTGCTCAATACTTTACATCAATTTCGGCACATATTCTTTCTTGTAAAAATTTCATCCCAAAAGAAATAGCAAGATAAAAGAGGTTCATTAAGTATGTTGCAAGTCTTATGGATATAGTATAAATGCTTGGGGTATATGGTTTTGTTTATTAATATAAAGATAAGATTACCATTAACAAGCGATATTATATTCAAACAAATAAACCGAAATATAAATAATAACTAAATATACTCAACTAAACTAAACAATCCTAAATTAACAACTAGGAAGCCCGAGGCTACTCTGCTAATATAGCACATAGTACTCTGTTACTTCACCTTAATGCTATACCGGCTGGGGACCCCCT
The DNA here is from genome assembly GCA_018107945.1 of Datura stramonium. NCBI lineage: Eukaryota > Viridiplantae > Streptophyta > Magnoliopsida > Solanales > Solanaceae > Datura > Datura stramonium. The sequence goes on along the minus strand of JACEIK010000016.1, from coordinate 789,646 downwards.
CCGGCATAGTTTCAAAGAGGAGAATCAAGTAGCAAACGTGTTAGCAAAGAAGGCTCTAGTGCAGCATGCTAGCTCTTTTGTGCACAGAGCAGTTTTACGTATTTGTTTCGGTAGAATAAGCAGACAAAATAGAAACTTTTTTGTTAGGCTAAAAAAGTCATTCTTAAGTCAGTTGTTTGTAATAGGTGCTATAGGACACCCCCATCCACAAACTTTAATAGCGGATGCGACGTTTTATCATTTTTATGTAATGATGCATATTAAGTGTTATTAATAAATTACTGTGTTTACCAAAACCAAAACCAAATAATACTTATGGATATATAGCAAATAGTACTCTATTATTTCACCTCACCATTCGTTAAGTAATGTAGACACAGATGCATCGCGTACTCGTTTGCTTCTTAATGTATTGTGATTATATTATATTATAAATATAACAGTTAAATAAATTGTATCTTTGATGTGGTTTAATAATATTGTATTATTTGATTTGTATTATATAATTGTAACTAATAAGTTTACTAAAGTACCCTTAATTGTTGTAAGTATTAGACTTAATCAATAAGTTTAATAACATTTTATCATTTGATTTCTCAGCTTTTATCTATCGATTTTTTTGCTTGTTTTTAGTGGTGATAATCTTTGTACTCCCTTTGCTTGTTTTTAGTGGTGATAATCTTTGTACTCCCTCCGTTTTAAAATAAGTGGTGTTTTAATCTTTTGATTTTGTTTCAAAATAAGTGTTGTTTACATAATCAAGAAAACATTAATGATGTTTTCAATTTTACCACTTATTTAAATGAAGAGAGTTTTACATAATCAAGATCCTAAAAAGTCGGCTTTTTCAGATATTTATTAAGGATAAATAGATAAAATATTTTCTTTATAGAAATGAGTAGTTTTCATAAAAGGTGTCTGGGTTTAAGCGTAAATGCGTTTTGAAACGGAGGGAGTACTTTCTACTATTTCAATTTATTCTAAAGTCTTGGGAAGCTTTTGAGATTTAATTTTCCTACTTATTTTTTAAAATTTCTTTTTAGTGTCTAATGTAATTTTTTTCTCAGTATATTTTAGGATTTGATGGAGTTATGTTGCTGTTTACAATTAAATCTTTTTGGTTCACCAGTCAATTCTCATGGAGTAAAGTTCAGTAAAAATTTACCAGAGATTAAAAATGTTAATTTTTTTTATTTTAGTAAATTTAAAGAACTAAAACTGTTAAGTACATCTTTAAAAACTATTTTAACCTGTAGTAAAAACTTTTAAAATCAAAACTGTTAAGTATAGACTAAAAGAGATTATTTTGAAGGTACACCAAATAAAGGAATCATTTTGTCATTTTTCATTATTAGACACAATAGAAAAAGCAGAAGCTTGGAACTTCCGCTGAAGGTAAAAAACAGACGACAAAACAAAATGCTGCTGTTGTTTCGTCAACTCCTGTAAAGTAAACAAAAACAAAAAAGTTTGTTTCTTCCTTAGTTTTTTTTTTCGACCTTATTGTTGACTAGTCAAATGTCAGTTACATATGGAGATTGTTATTATTAGTTTTCGGACCTTAAATTGTTTACATGGTTTCTATGGATGTATTTTCCTCTTGTCATTTTTAGCCCAGAAGGACTCGCTCCGCCTTCTTGAGGCGTGACATTAACAAACAAAATGGTAATCAAAATCGGGGTAAAGGATGGATTTAAGTAGACATAATAAGGTTGAGAGAAAAATAGGATTATGAATAATAAGTAAAGGCGTAAAAGGTAAAGAAAGGAAAAATGTAGCGAATCCACACCAATGCTTGAAATCGATCTTTATATAAGCGAGTCTTTTATTACATAACAACAATGAATTTAACTATACAATGCAATCAAAACAAACATTATACTTAAATAACAATACAATACAAATAGTAACAACCATCCAAACTAAACAAGCTGTTATAACATAGAAGAGCTTACAACATTACACCCTTTATTGTAACTGGAACTTTCTTAAAATAGACCTTTTATTTGATTTATATATATAGAGAGAGAGATGTTGAATTATAGTTCTATATACAGGTACTGTTTGGAATTCCTTTGCCTGTAGTCCCTCTTCACTTGGGGAAGAGCAAAGTATATGGAACTTTAGCAGGCCCAAACCTGTTCTTCCATTTCATTGATCACCATTCATCTGCATAATTTGATCCTCAATATCCTCCTTCTTTCCAAACCTCTCCAAAGCTAAAGTGGTTCTTGATCTTTGTCCATTCTGCAGTGAGATCCTCACGTCCAAGGTAAAATGTATCTGAAGCATGCCTTGACAAGATCTCTAATACAAAATTTCAAGCAGTGTCTGCAGCTGAGGAACGATTGTTTTGAGGAATACCTTGTCTGGATTTGTCTTGAGCTCTTCATACTCTGGACTTCCTGGTTCTGGCATGAACTTTCGGCAAACTAGAGCGATTAACGGAGTAACCAGCATAAGCATATTGCCCAAAATTGACTGCTGCATGAAGTGCTGAGGCTATCCATATTGCGATGGTGCAAGATTCTATGAGCTCTTGTCGAGTTTTCATTTTAGGCCACCATGGTTCATCTTTCTTGTCACCATGTCCTTCTCTGCGGAGTTCCTTCCACCAGTCTTGGAGTTCACTGTCTTTCTGTACAGTGTCGTCTGATTTGTAATAGAAGTAGCAGTATTCTGTTACCCAACTTCTGATTGCTGACCAGATTTTCAACCCATCAACAGCATATGCAGTGATCCTCTATCAGTAAGCGAATGCCATGTGGGGAGCTCGAGTCCTCAACAGCCACTCCCCTGAAATTGAGTAACATTATGAATAAGGTTAGAAAAAAAGCAACACCGAAAATATTGTTTTAGTGAATTTATATTCTGATAAAGTATAAAGTTTATAAGTCCTTTTTCGCTTTTCATTTACCTTTTGATGAGATCAGCAGGAAGTGCTTGTTCAGGGAAAATCCAGTCTTTGTAAACTACTGCTGACATTTCCATGGAATATTTCGCAGGAAAAAAAGTCAACTCAATAATTCCGCCACTATTGATCAACAGTTTTCTGGCTAAAGCATTTATGTTCATCGTGTCACGAAAATGAGGAAGGAGAAGCTTATGAATGGGGTGAAGCACACTTAGTTGCCTATTTGTTGCAATCACAATGGCTCCGATCACTGCATGTGTCTTCAACCTGAGAAGGTAACAACAAATGTTTCCAATTGCTATTAGTCAATAATACATTGAATTTGGCTATTGGTAAGTTCTGTTTCATATAAAGCTTTCTAACTGGTTTTACCAGTGGCTGATGAGCTGATGAATGCCTGTATCATTCACTACTGCATAAGCTTTGGCCAACTGCCAAATAGAACCTTCAACACCTTGATCGGCGGTGTATATTACTTTGCTAACGGTGCCAAAGTGATCTCCGTCAGGATGTGGCAAGCTTAGTTCAATAGCCAGTGGCTTCAAAGTTCCATTATGTTGCAAGAAAAGCAGAGTTCTTGAGGCATATGTCGTAGTGTTAATTCTCCTCAGGTAAGGCATAACGATGTCATGGTGGTTCAATATGAATAGCATGTTAGCCTTGATTGCCTGTTAAATAATAGTACAACTCTTGTCACTACAATCTACTCAGAGAACTTCATCAAAGAATCTAGCTAGTATCAAAATAGAAGTATTAATTACCTCATCAACCGTTAGTCCATCCAACTTATCCTCTATCTGCTCTCTGGTAATTGTACTGTTTTGGTTGCCATATATGTTAGGATCCAGCTTGCTTTTCGGAGGAAATTCCTGCAGATATTACATAAGCCAACATCTTCAATATGCGTAATGAATAATCACAAAATTGGAAGTAAACTTAAGCAAGATCTTGATATCCTCAAAGAGTAGAAATTCAAATGAATTAAAGCGTGCCCAGGTCACACCTGATTAAGACAGGATTGATTCCGCCAACATTTCTCTCCCAAATTCTTCATCCGTCCTCCATGCAGTTTTATCCTCTAAATACACCCAAAAATATTTAGATCACCAAAGGTGACGACGTGGAAAAGGAAAAAAAAAACTTTTGATCATGTAGAAATATGGATAAATACCTTGAATAACCTGAGGAGTTGGGTACTTGAATAGACCTTCACCATCATAATGAAAGAGTTGTTTTAGAATCTCCAAAGGAATGTTATCGTGTGGCTTTCAACAAGGGCCGTGAGGCAACTTGATTCCTCCTTCATAGAGTTTAAGTACATCCTCAAAACTATCAAACTCGTTAGGTGTGTTATTGAGCAGACCCTTAAAACCAGGGAGAAGCGACTGCTGGTGGTTCAAGGAAAATGCCAAGAAGTCTGACATCTTCACATGACCAAATCTCTCATCCCTTGGCACGTATATATCTAAGTTCGTAAGCAATGGGATCCTGCTCTCAGAATTAGGATCTGCAGAGAATAAATTAAAAGAGCAATTGTCAAGACAATTTGCTCTTCTAAAAAATCAAATGTGAAAATGCATATAGTAAAAGTTGAAGTTATTATACTAGTTGAATTACAAAAATAGAAAGTTTAGTGAATGTCTTAACCTTTTCTGGTTGGTTTGCGCCCTGTCCTACCTCTACGAGGATACGGGTACTCAGAGGATCCTCCTAGGATAGGCCTGGCAAACTCTTCACCTTTATCTGGATAACCTAAGTCATTGTAGTAAGCATAGTCATAAGCCAGTTCCCATTCCTCAAGCTTCCCGGTTCCATCTCCTCTTAAGGTTACTAGTTCATTTTCTCTGTACTTTACTTAAAGTTTCTGGTGTTTCACTTGGGAATAAGCCTGAAGAACCAACCATTATGACAATGCAAAGATGTATGTTTACGCGAGTTAATATCTCAAAAGGTCATTCAACACGATAATTATGCTTCAAAGTTATTAAACTATCAAGGATTCAATGACTTTACAACCTCAAATTATCATATTTGAGTGACCTTTTGAGATACTAACTCGTGGTTAGACCACCTCAAACAAAGTATTGATGCATGCCTAATAAAAAATTAATATACCTGATTCGCAAAGAAAATACGGTCAGACTTGTATTTAGAAGCAGGATAAACCCAAGAATTGCAGACAAAATGGATTCTGCCATGATTAGGAACGTCTTCGAGGGTGAGTGACTTGAGGAAGAACTCATAAAAATGGAAATTCTTGATGATGGTCTCCTGGTACTCCAAACTGTTCATCATCCCAGTCAAATGTGACACTAAAAGTTGATTCACCTGCTATTATTGGGGCGTGTTTTGTAAGCCAATTCTCTAAGTATGCTGGATTACTGCGTTTCCCTTCTAAACCATTTTCTGCAAATGAAACTACGTCTCATTATGAAAAGAAAGAGATGACTGAACAAAAAGGACAACTCAATAAACTAAATTCTTTACGTAATGAAGTACTAATAATTAACTTACAAGAACGATTGCAAGTTTGACCAAAAAACCAATTGCTCTATAATAGGATGTTCCCGCAAAAAATGTTTAACTTTTTGGTTTTGTTTAATTTAAGTATCGCAAAGATATCTAAATAAAATCATGTTTCCTGACTTCTTTGAAAATGACTAAGAGTCTGTTTGAATTGACTTATTTTAAGTGTTTTTAAGTCAACGTATTTTTAAGTAGTTTTATAGTGTCGGGAATCAATTTTTTTAAAAATACTTATTTTAAAGTCAAAATAATAAATGAAAATTTGATTTAATTGATTTTGTTTGGTTCGAATACGTGAAAAACCAACTAAATTAAGCTTTGATTTTAATAAAAATAAATCGACTCAAATCGAACCACGACGTCATTACTAACCGGGATCAGCATAAACAGGAACTGATCAACTGGAAAGAGACCTTCCGGCCAAGGAATTCAAGAACCTCATCAACAACACAGGCATTTATGTCAGTGAAGTCCAAAACATTCTTCTTCATCAACACAACTCTTTACTTTCACCTTTTTCCCATCATCTTTTCCAATGATGGCATCCACAATCTTTCCCAGAGACATGATATTTACTATTTGAACAGAAATATTACAATTATTTTGCAAGAAGAAAAGAAATTAAAAAGAACTTTGGTTGTGAAGTTTTCGAGTTGGATGTCTCATATTTATAAGTAAAATTACTAAGAAACATAAATAGAAAGATAAAAAAAATAGACGAGAAAATAGAAAAACAATATTAAATAACGCACGATATGACGTTTTTCAATTTTGCACGAAAAGTGAATGTAAATAATAATCAAACACGTTTATTTTTACTTATCCACAACAAATTTTATACGTCTCATAAGGAATACAAATGAAGTAAGTATTTTATCATATAATCATATTAATTGATATATTGTTTTTAATAGACTTGAAAAATGATTTAGAAATAGTTGATATAGTTGAAAAATTATATGTTAAAGTGGGCAAGTAAAAATTAAAAAATTACTTTTAATATAGTTGATATGTGAAAGTGAAGAGAGGGATTCAGAAATAATTAGCATAACTGTACCTAGACAAGTAAAAGTGAAGGGCTAGGATCACAATTTAGGCAAGTTAAAATGAATTATATCAGTAGAAGGATCGTAACTCCAATGTTGTTCAAATTTTATTAAGGTTAAAACGGTCGGGTTAAGAATGAGTTAAACTACAACTCTAAAATTACTTAAAGTGAAGCACCACGCATGAAAATGTGATGAGAATAACACAAATCGACGGATTCACTCCGATAAATACTCATTTAAGGTTGTGAATCATGATTAATTAAATTACATTTTATACGAACTTAAAATACTCAATTTAAAGGGCATCACTTTTGGCATTTCAAAAGATTCAGCCATATTTACGTCTGAATTGGACTTTGATTTTGAATAATTTTGAAGAAAAAGGATAAAAAGAAAAAAGTGGGCAAAGCTGAGAATTAATTTCAGAGAGCAGAAATTATTCTTCACGGGTTGATTATTGACCCGTCTAACAGATGGGCTGTTTGGGTTACGATCCAACTTGACCCGGCAAAAAAAGTTCACCAACTCGTATCATTTTTTACGGGTTTGACGGATTACACATTTATGAATATAATTTGTTATTTTTAGCCGTGAATAAATTTCATTTTTTGTTGAGGCAATTTACAATGTTTGTGCCTCATTTTAAATAATACAATTAGATTTATATCTTATTAGAATTTTAGAAAAAAAAATTAAATATGTCATCCAAACTTAATAAATATCATATTTATGTCACTCGTCGATGAAGCAGACATAAATATGTCATCGACATAGTACCATTTTGGGTCATATATTTCATTACTCACTAATGAAACTCTATTACTATCCGATTTGCCACATATATTATTTAAACTCTTAATTACTAATTAATCCCTCCTCTCACCTTTTTTTTTTGTGAACGGCATATGTAGTCATATTATTAAGTTAATTGATACAACATATTTGAGTCTTTTTCCAATTAGTATATCACAAAACTCTCTGAAATTACAAAATTAACTTATATTATTTTTTAATTTATCATATGATGTTGCCTCCAATCTTATAAATCTATCTTTCTGTGGGTTCTACAAAAGCACAGCAACAAGTTTGTCCCTTACAAGTAACACTATTGGCTTACATGAAAAAAAAAAACTATACTCTCTAATTTAATTGAATTATGAATCTTATCCTATTCTACATCACTCACAATTGTCACGCAATTTTAGGGCTCTTGAAAGTTATAATATTTTTTCTCCTCGTAGGATATGAGTAAGAAGGTAATCATCTATAAAATGCATTAAGGCTAATTTTCTCACATTATTGCCGTCAGGCAGAGCTTCACATAGATTTTATATATATATATATATCAGTTAAATATTTTTTATTTTTGAAAAAATATATATTTTTTTAAACATAATCCTACATCTTTTGTTAAAACAAATACAACGCTCATTCCTTTTTTAATTTACTTTTACTTTTTTTCTTTTCATCTTTGTACTTTTCTTTCCGTCTCTTTAGATTTTTGCTTTTATTATTTTAAATAAAACACAAAAAACAAAAAAGTTAAAACATTCAAAATATGAAAGTTTAGTTGCTAAGTTCTTAACCAAGTTTGTAAAATTTCTATTTGATTAGGAATTTTAGAGATGAAATCAAACTAAAATATGTCAGTGTATTAGATTAAGAAATTTTTTGATTCTTCATAGTGCAAAATTTAATTTAGAACTCTTTGACATTAAATTATAGCCCGATAATATTTGTATAGAAATAGCATAATTTTTTTAATTTTTTTAAATTATACTTTAAACATATCCAAACCTTTTAAAAGAGATAATGTTTTTAAAATACATTTTTTAAAGTATTTTCTTTTGGCAATTTAAGTAATAAAAAAATGTATCTATACGCAAAATAAAATAAAAATCGTGCTGCATAAGTTTTGGCATAAATTATGTTTGAGCATAAGTTCACCTGGGGTTATGCCCCAAGGGCCGGGCGTATGTCAGTGGCATGAACTTGTACTTTATAGGGCTAACCATATCGATGATACTTTTTTTAATATTAAGGATAAAGATTTGCCTTGCGAAAAATATTCTCTAAAAGATTTGTCTGTGAAATTAAGTCATAATTAGAAATACGGACAATTTTTTAAAAATAAACTATTAAAAATATATTAATTCCTTAATTAAGTTAATCATTTAAAATAAAAAATAAAGACTACCCCAAATAAACATAATATAAAAACTTTAATTTAATCTTATCTTTCATGTGAATAATAACTATTGATATTACAACATTTTAAAATTAGGATAGATCATTACTAATTATATAATAGGTACTCTCTACTAAAATGTTTGTTTCAACTTATATAAATTTATAATTTGCTAAGGGAGTTATTCCCTATTGAAAATATTGATTTTACTTGTATTATTAGTACTAGATTGCATGATTCACATATTAATATTTAATTTTTGCTTGCAAAATGAATATTTTCAAAGTAAAAATGCTATTATTATTATTTGCTTTGCTACGTAGTCAGCTTCTTGAAAACTTCCTACTTAATTCTAGAAGGAGATCCAAATTAAAATCTACGTCCATTATTTATTAGATTAAAGAACTTATTTTTTGTAGTGTTCAATTCGATTTAAAATACTTTGGGAATTTAAATGATGATGCTTTAATACCCATATAGAGATAGAATAATTTTTTAAATTTCTTTTCTTTTTGAGATTCTTATTTTTATCTTAGTTAATTTTTTAATAATGATATCTGAATTAATTTATGCACCCCTCAATTTCTAATTTAATTTTATCATGTTCACGAGAATTATAAGCACTTTAATAGATAGCATTTTAAAATTAAGATAGAAATTAAAAATGATTTATTAGCACTTTATATTTTTTAAAAAAGTTTTATTCCTTTTTTATAAAGATTTTCATTTTTACATATAAGCGTTATCATTTTTATATATAACAAATTTGAAAAAAATTATTCTTATTTAAATTTAAATTGTAAAAAGTAAAGTCATTTCTTCTAAAATTAATTATGTAACAATACACACACTCTCTCTCTCTTTTTTTCTTTGGTTTTAGCATTTAAAATATATTTGCTAGAAGAATGTGGTTTAGTAATAGAATCTGTATAAAAATTGTGGTTGAGCTCAGGGTAGATCATGTATTACAAAGTTAAGAGTTGTTTTATTGACTCGTCCGATTTGAATCAATCTACTAAAATTATATGGGTTAATATAAATTTACTAAATATTAATACTTGATTGATTTTGAATCTTAAAATTTAAATTGAGTGACTTTCTAAGATTACTATTCTCAGTTGAATTACTTTCTAGGCAAACTACCCTTGGTAGAGTTGAGAGACCGAGATATTATCTCGATAAGTCACTAACATATTTTTCTATTTTCAAGTTAGAATACAGAAAACTACAGTCAAGCCTTCGTTATACTTGATCATTCGTTATAACGTTATTTCTTATAATAACACGATTTTCTCTAGAATCAAGATTTTTATTATATATATTCTTTATTTATATGACGTTCTATGTATAATAGCAATGACGTTTGAGTATAACGGTACAATTTTATAAAATTAACCCTCTATGATCATGTTCAAATATTGTGCAATCATAATGCATAGAAATATGTATGTATCAAAATCAAAAAATAAATATTATATATTTATGGTGTCTCGTAAATTAATGTCATGCGTATAGCAAAATTCCAAAGAATATAAATATCCAAAAGAAAAATTATATTAAAATAGGATCTACCAGTTATAATCTTAACTACGAGAAAAAGCTGCTAGTCTTTGCTCTTTTTTTTACATTTCATTTTCTTTCTATTTTTTTTTTGGTTAAATTGGTTAACAAATACAGTTCTTTTTTTCTTGTTACATAAAATCATTAAATTAAATTTCTCTGCTGTTACTTGGTAAATGAGATCTAAATATTAAAGGTCGATATATATATATAATAATACATACATTATAGTATATAAATTCACACAAATACTACCACTAGAACGAGATTTAAATATATAAATATATGTCTCAATTAGTAGTAATAAAATAATTTATCTTTGACATTATTGCAAGTTTATCTCTCTAAATTCTTCTTTAATTCCTATGGTTTTCAATACATTACCGTAAACAATTACAACTTGTGCGGCAGTTTGGGACATGTCAAAAACCATTAGGCACTAGCCAGACTTGCTTATGACACCTACCTTCTGCTCGATTATATTCCCCAGAGAGCTAATTAGGCACTAGGCAGATTTGCTACTTACAAAGTACTTTAAATGAATGTGATATTTATATATTTACCCGTAAAGAAAGATAAAGAAACTCATAGTGAATGTTCTAATGTGAGAAAAACATTCTCTCTTTTATTTTTTATTTTTATCTTTTTAAATAATATCCTGTTTGGTGGCTGGAAAATTTCTACCGGGTTAAAGACTTGGAATAGAAAATGTCATCCAATCCATAATCACAATACAGGCTTTCATATATAGTAGAAGTATTTTTCAAAAATTCACTGGAGTAATTCAAATGATTTCATAAACTTTAGCCGTTTTGGTCTTGAATTCCAAGCTAGATAAAGGAAGCATATTGTTGAAGCGTAATGCTAATAAAACTGAATTCTTACCCAAATGATGGTAAAGACAACAACTTTATATAGACACTGTTTGGTATTCCTTTACCCAGTAAGTCTAAGGATACAGCAGTATAGGTCCCATTGTTCATCTTTACAATTTTTTCTTCAATTTCAGGCACCTTCTTTCCAGATGTGAGACTTGATCCCCGACTCGATTTCATTAATAATAGTAATCAATTATTTCACCTCCTCATTCTGAAACAACACAAGCTAAGCTAGAACTGGGCTCTTGTAGGCACATATGCATTACTTATACAACTTGTTCGGATTATTGTTACTCATTATTTCATCATGTATATCATATTGTATTGTTATTAATTTCATGCAACCCCAAATAAAGAAAATGAAAAATAAAAGAAGAATCAAAATCGACAAAAACAAATTAGCATTAAAAAGAAAACGTAGAGCAGTGTTCTGAACCATTAGCCATAGGAATTTGGATGAGAAGATTTAATAGGAAGTTGGGATCATAGATTTAATAGGGTAAAGGGTGGAGTTAAGAAATCCCACAAACCAAATGAGTTGTTACATAAAACGAGTCTTTTCATGAAAATATAAATTTAAAGATTACCAATGGGGTTAGGAATCCCATCCTCCGAGGTCCCCTTTTTTTTTCAACTAAGACGGTTTTTAGGGTCAGTTTTTCACTATTTTATTTAATAGTATCATTATTACATAATAATAAATTTAACAAATATAAAACAATATTCCCTCTATTCCATTTTAATTTAAAATGATTTTGAGTACTAAGGGTAGAATTAGAAGGACATGATCAATTATTGCTTGAATTTGGAAACTAGCAAATATTTTGAAACAGTTATTTTTAGTATATCTAACAATTAAAATAGAACGGAGGGAGTAACATTTAAGTAACAATCTAAACAAATTAAACATTATATTTAAAACAACAATACTATACAATATGAATAGTAATAACATTCAAACAAGCTGTTCCAGAATACAAAAGCTTATAACATTACACCCTTTATTGTAACTGAAACTTTCTTGAAATAGACATCTTATTTGGTGTTAATATTAGGAATACCAAGAAATAATATAGTTCTATATCGACACACTGTTTGGAATTCCTTTGCCTGTAAGTCCCTCTTCACTTGTGGGGAAGAGCAAAGTATATGGAACTTTAACAGGCCCGGCCTGTTCTTCCATTTCTGATGATCACCATTCATTTGCATAATTTGACCCTCAATTTCACATAGCTTCTTTCCAAACCTCTCAAAAGCTAAAAGTGGTTCTTGATCCTTTGTCCATTCTGGTGAATCACTCTGCCCGAGGTAAAGTGTATCTGAAGCTTGCCTTGACAAGACCTCTAAGACAGACATGCCAAGCAGTATCTGCAGCCAAGGATCGATTGTCTTGAGGGAGCCTTATCTGGATTAGTCTTGAGCTCTTCATACTCGGCTTCCCTGGTTCTGGCATGAACTTTCGGCAATGTGGGGGCGATTAACTAGGTAACCACCATAAGAGTAATTCCCAAAATTGACTGGCAAGTGCTGAAGCTATCCATATTATGATGGTGCAAGATTCTATGAGCTCTTGCAAAGTTTGCATTTTAGACCACCAAGGCTCATCTTTCTTGTCGCCATGTCCTTCTTCCCGAATTTCTTTCCACCAGGCTTGAAGTTCATTATCTTTCTGTACCACGTCATCTGATTGTAATAGAAGTTGCAGTATTCTGTTACCCAACTTTTGATCGCTGACCAGATTTTCAACCCATCAACAGCATATGGATAGTCTTGGATGGTAAGCGAACACAGAGTAAAGGAGCTCGAATTATCAACAGCCCTCCTCTAAAATCGAGCAAGATAAAACAGAAAAAAATGGCTGTTAGTTAGTTAAGTTCCGTATTTAGTACAGAGCATGAGATTTTGTGGCTATTCTTTTACCTTTTGATGAGATCGGCAGGAAGTGCTTGTTCAGGAAAACCCAATCTTTATAGCTACTGCTGACATTTCCATGGAATATTTGGCAGGAAACAGAAACTTCTCAACAAATCCATCACCATTGATCAAGGTCTGTCTTGCAAAAGCATTTATGTTCATCGTATCATGGAAATGAGGATGGAGAAGTTTATGAATAGGGTGAAGCACACTTGGTGCCTATTTTGTTGCAATCACAAATGGCTCGTCGCTGCATGTGCAACCTGAGAAGAGTAACAACAAAATGTTTCCTACTATTATTATTACTCAATGATACATCAAACTTGGTAATGGGTAAGTTGTGTTTCATATAAAGGTTTTACCAGTGACTGATAGGCTGATGAATGCTCGAGTCATTCACTGCTGCGTAGGCTTTTGGCCAACTGCCAGATGAACCTTCAACTTTACCTTGATCGGCTATTGTATATACTTTTCCAACAATACCAAATTGATCTCCATTTGGATGTGGCAAGCTTAGTTCAATTGCTAGTGGCTTTAAAGTTCCATTATCTTTCAAGAAGATCAGAGTTCTTGAGGCATAGGTTTTTGTGCTTGTCGGCGTGTTAATTCTCCTCAAATATGGCATAACGATGTCATGGTGGTTCAATATGAATAACCTGTTAGTCTTGATTGCCTGTTAAATAATCTTCTTAGAAAACTTGATTGAAGAATCTAGCTAGTATCAAAATAAAAGTAATAATTACCTCATCAACTGTTAATCCATCCAACTTATCCTCTATATGTACTTTGGTAATTGTACTGTTTTGGCTGCCATATATGTCAGGATCCAATTTGCTTTTTGGGGGGAACTCCTACAAATATTAGATAAGCCAACTTCTCAAAATGTATGAAAATCCAAGAAATGAAGTAAACTTAAGCTAGATCTTAATATCCTCAAGTAGTAGCAATTCAGGTGAATTAAAGCATACTTGGAGTCTACTGATTAAGACGGGATTAACTCCCGCCAACATTTCTCTCCCAAATTCTTCATCTGTCCTCCATGCAGATTTATCCTCTACACCAACAATATTTAGATTACAAAAAGGTGAAGGCTTGAGAAATAATACTTTTGAAATGCTAACTTTTTCATCATCTAGAAATTTAAATGAATACCTTGAATAACTTGAGGAGTTGGGTACTTAAGTATGCCTTGACCATCAGTTTGAAGGATGTCTTTTAGTATCTCCAAAGGAATGCTATCAATAATGGCTTTCAACAAGGGCCGTGAGGGCAACTTGATTCCTCCTTCATAGAGTTTCAGCACATCCTCAAAGCTATCAAACTCACTAGGTGTTTTATCGAACAAAGCCTCAAACCTAGGGAGAAACGACCATAATGGATTTTAAAAGAAATGTCAAGAAGTCTGACATCTTCACGTGACCAAATCGCTCGTCCCTTGGGACGTATATGTCCTAAGCTCATAGTGATGAAATCCTGCTCTCAGAATTAGGATCTGCAGATAGTAAATGAGAAACTGTTAGGACTATTTGCTGTTCTAAAAGCTCTAACTTAAAAATTAAAATAGTAAAAGTTGAGATTATCCTGTTTTGGTTGGTTCGCGGCCTGTCCTTCCTCTACGAGGATACGGGTACTCCGATGACCCTCCTAGGACAGGCCTAGCATACTCTTTGCCTTTGTCTGGATCACCCAAGTCATTGTAATAAGCATAGTCATAAACCCGGTCCCATTCCTCAGCTTTTTCCAGTTCCATCTCCTCTTAAGGTTATTAGTTCGTTTTTCTCTGAGCTTTTGCAAGGTTACGGTGTTTTTCACTTGGAAGATAAGCCTGAATGGTCGACCATTATGACAATGCAAAAGGCATTATGTGTTTAGACGCATAAATAAAGTCTTGTTACATGCTAATAAAAAAATTAATTATACCTGATTCGCAAAGAAAATACGGTCAGACTTGTATTTAGAAGCAGGATAAACCCAAGAATTGCAGACAAAATGAATTTGGCCGTGATTAGGAACATCTTCGAGGGTGAGTTGCTTGAGGAAGAACTCATTAAAATGCAAATTTTGATGATAGATGCTCCTGGTACTCCAAACTGTTCATCATCCCAGTCAAAGGTGACACTAAAAGCTGATTCACCTGCTATTATTGGGGTGATGTTTGTAAGCCAATTCTCTAAGTATGCTGGATTGCTGCGTTTCCCTTCAAAACCATTTTCTGCAAATGAAACAGATAATTGTGTTTATAGAAGAGTAGTATGATAAGGGTTGATTATGAAAAAGTAGCTGATAATCAAAAAAGAGCTAGCATATATAAACAAAGATAGAGAGTGAGAATTAATACTGACCAGGATCAACATAAACAGAACTGATCAACTGGAAAGAGACCTTCCGGCCAAGGAATTCAAGAACCTCATCAACAACAGAGGCATTTTATGTCAGTGAGTCTAAAGCATTCTTCTTCATCAGCACAACTCTTCCTTTTACCTTCTTCCCATCATCTTTTCCAATGATGGCATCCACAATCTTTCCCAGGGACATGATATTTACTATTTGAATAGAAATATTATATTTTCATGACAACACAGAAAACAAAGAGATTTTGGTTGTGAAGTTTCTGTGTTTGGACGCCTCATATTTTATAGCAAAAACTACTAGCTAGCTAGTTCTGAACAACAAGGGAAAACAAAAAGAAACAAGAATGATATCCATATCAAGAAGAAAATTATAAAGATCTAGAAAATCATTTTTTTTTAGCCGTCCCTATTGGTCCATATCCTTAAAAAATTAAGTATATATTTGCCTTTTGTGATGGATAGCAACATTTCCAGGCAGAAAATTACCCAGTTTGGTGTTTTGGAGCAAAAATGCTACTACCAATATTTAGCCAATTCATAAAATATCAATATTAGCCCTAATTGCAATTGGTTATCGTTCCTTCTATATTTTTGTGCATCAACTCTAATTTGTTTTACTACTTCAAGTTTAATATGGCTGCAAATGACTACAAGATTGTAGGCCAAGGTCCACCTTTTAAAGACTTTTTTTGTTTACATCATGATGAATTCTTATGTTACAGCTACTTCATATTGTAAAACTCCACTAAAAGTCATTTGGAGCTTCACTTAAGTTGACTTTTGAAATTGGAATTTGTTCCGAGTCGAATGTATATTATAGATTGTCTACATCTAATGAGTTTGAATCTCAATTTTGAGATGATTTGGTGGATGTTGAGGTAGTTTAGATTTAAATTTAACTTATAAAATTATCAATTCCAATTTCTATTAAATTAATTTTATATATATATATTTGTGTATATATGTGTGTAAAGATGCATGTGTCATAGAGAGAATTTTTTCAATTTGATCCAACTCACAAAATTGTATATTATTGATAACTTTTTTGTGGCTAAAAGGATTAAATGAAAACTTACACACGTTCATTTATGTGGATAATTTAGGCAACGGTAGAATTTTATCGTATTTTTTCAATCTACATTGAAAACGTGTCACGTGACATCGATTTGATGAGGATGATGGCATGTGACATCGCTTTTCTGTAACTCAGGGCCTCAATTTTTTCCTTATCACAATTTATATTTTAAAAGATTCATGATTGTTAGATTGTTGGTTTTGATGATTGAGAACCATGTAAGGGACTGCTCCCGTTTTGATTCCACAGAAGGGCTTGTTTGTTGAGTTGGTGGGAAACTTCACACAAGCGTAAGTGATGCTTTAACGAGAAAGTTGGTGAGAGTTCGGCCCATTAACGGCAGCTTTACTCGGTTTGGTCAAATGTAATAAGCTAATAGGATCGATTCTTGTGTTTGGTGTGTTCAATACTTATACAATTTTTGGACAACCAAAAATATGTTTTTCAAATAGAAGAAATTACACACACACTCCTCAAGCATATTCCCTATTCATCTCTGAAGATTGGTGCTCGTGCATTCTTGTCTTATGGTCATAGTTAGAGTTGTGTTTGTCGAGTTGTAATAGTGAAAACATGAAGGTTGTGTAAGCTTTTTCGTTTGTAGCTGTCGAATGATTCTAGAAAGGTTGTCAACTAGAGTTAGTTGAGGTTTTAGCTAGAATCACCTTCATGTTCCAGTTAGAGTTAGTTGGGTTGCATAGTAAATGTGTTAGAACTTTGAAGTCTTGTAATAGAGTTGTTGCAAGTGGCGGATTAGTTTAATCTCTTAGGATTGAAGAGTACGCCAATTGTTGTCACTCGGATCTAGTGAAGTTGTGGTGAAATCTGAGGAAGATCATTGGTTTTCTTCCCTTGAGCAAGGAGTTTTCCACGTAAATATCGTGTGTCACTTTTCTTGTTGCATTATATATTTGTGTGCTCTAACTTGTGCAACCCTGTCGAGAGGACCATGTCACCGTCACGGTGGTGGAATCATAATTCATCGATGATCGAGTGAACCTTCTTCTTGATTGTTTAGGTTATGTTGTAATTCTAATATGTCCACGCAATCCCACATGGTCGTCTGAAACTTGTTTCCAATTATAAATAGATACAAATTCTAAAAATCAAAATTGTTCTTCTTTACTTTTTCTAATGTGGGACTTCTCTATTCAAATGCACATATATGGTACATAATCAAACGCATCTTATAAAGTTGAAAACTGAAATGAAATAATTATTCCGAGAGGGTTTTGGTATTCATCATAATCATAAATTTGAATAAATATTACTAATTTACTATTAATAGCTTTACTAGACGATGGTTCATTATTATCTTCTTCTTCTTTTTCCATAAGTCTTCTAAAGTTGACTTTGTTTTTGAATATTGTGTATGAACCCCTCAAAATACGATATGTTTACACATCACTTAGTATTTATACGAAATTAAATAATGTACCATAATGATGAAGGATATATTAAAATATAGTATAAAATAATTGAAGGATATATTTAGTTTATTTCCACATAATTAAAATAATAGATATATAAAATGAAGGAGGAAGTTTTTCGAAAGATATTATAGTAGTAAATAAAATACAAAAATATGTATGTTGATGGCATACGTGATCCTTCATTAGATTCAGCATTAAATTTTAGTTGAATGATGAAATGAATAAATTTCACCACGCGATCGATATGATTGTAGAGCTCATTGCTATTTGCTACCTACCTTGTGATAACTTTTCGGGATATGTATTATCATATATATATTAGAAAAAGTTTAAATATGCTATTGAATTTTCAAAAAATTAAGGTTTATTCATGTTATTCGTTAATCAGTGAATTCAAAAATTTTATTAGCGTATTCAAGATTTAATATATATGTATAAAAGAAGTTAATTTGATCTATATACTTCTCAAAATATTTCTATATATATAGTAGGGTACTAAGAGGCAGAAGGGGTGTTAATTTGAGCCACCCTTTACTATGTGTAGCTATGCCACTTTCTTGGGTTAATAATTGGGCTTACTTATCTCATCGTCGTGATCAAGAGTATCCGTGCCACTATCTATTAAGAACTCAAATAACATATTCACCAAATATTTTTTTTTTTTTACACGTGTCTCCAATTAAATTGGTTATGTCATTAATTTAAACCCGCTAAATTAAAATAGGGTTATTTACACAAATACTCTTATTTTGGGTGTATGAACCGCTCAGAGTACGATATGTTTACACAACTCGGTATTTTGAAATTAAATAATGTACCATATTAATGAAGGATAATTTGTTTGTTTACGAAAATATCTCCCACTTTATTTAGCTTTTATATTCTTTGCACAAGGCATATTTTTGCCAATTTAACTAATTTAATTTATTAAGGATAAGTTATCAAACTATTATTTCACCTTTGATAGATATAAGTTATCCCACTATTATTTTAATCTAAAATAATTTTATAATATAAAAATATAAAATATTTATCTCAGAACTATTATTATTTATCCATAGGCCTGAGGATGTACATTATATTATTTAGACCCGTTGGTAGGTCTGGAAATACTAGGGAGTATTGACGTCCCAACATCAGACGGTCATTTAAAAACGATAATTTTCATTTTGAGTTGAGTTAATCCGACCCGCCCAAAGATTTATTTGCTTCGTATGGTGAATAGCTATCAAAAATACTATTTGCATCAATGTAACATTATGAAATAAAATAATTTAATCATAAAGAATCATAAACTAAAATCAGAATATATATGTTTACTCTAAAATTGGTATAGTTAGTTTATTAGGGATAAAAAATAGAGCGTTGTGATTCAGCTCTATTTTAATTCAAATTACTTGCAATTTGGTTAGTAGCTAGTATGTGCTGAAAACATCTAAAGTACATCGTAAACAAGTGAGGTAAGGTGAAGAGAAATAAATCTAAGCATATATATCCGGTGCAACCGTGAGCGTTCCCGAGATCTTAGCCTTCATCTCGAGATTAGCTGCTGATAATTTAAACAAATTCAGAGTATATAAAGAAAAATGCTTAGAATCCAAGAAAGCAGGTATATTGCCCCGATATATTTGCTTGAGAGAGAATAGAGTATGGATCTCCTATCGACTATTTATAGGCTACAAATTATGGGTAGCGAGATAGGGGAATGCCACATGAGCTCTAAAGTACTACACCTTATGGCCCATGCCCTTGTGCCACGTGTCCGAACCGTTTGGAAGGTTTCAGCCAATATCCTTGTACGCTCGAATCTTCTGAGCTCGTCTTGACCATTTCTTGTTTCGCCTTTGTCTTTTACGCCGTGTCATCGGGCGACGATTCCCAATTCTTATCTGTGCTAGATGATAATTTACCGTTGCTATCTCGGGAAAAGCCATTCCCCAAGATCTCTATCCTCTCGCGATCTCGATATCCCTTTTCAGGGGTCATTATCGCCACGTGTCTTTACTCTCATTTTCCCTCCTACAATATATATTTGTTTATCACAGTTAAATAATATATGTGAATTTCGTTTAAGGGAACCTAAGAATACTTTGTGTTTCGGTTCCTTTCCTTTCTTTTCATATAGACATGATTAGAATCTAGAAGGAGAAAAAGATAATATAAGCTTACTTTTAGGCCACAAATGCAGACAGGGTTCTGTTCCAGCCAGCATCTCTCTTGCAAATTATAGTCCTCATCTGGTCTCCAAGCTGACTTATCATCTCTCAAGTAAGTTGGGTTCCCAAGTTTCACTTTCATTTCTTTCCCTTCAAGAAGTAAATTATCAACTTACAATTTACCATTATCTTCTATACACTATTCTAAAAGTGAAAATGAGAAAAGTTAAAAATAAATTATCAAAATATTAATTAAATATTGAACAATCATTTTAACCATTTTTCTTGAATTCTATTCCTATAATATTCTTGTATCAAAAGTAATATATCTTTTAATAAATAATTTTTCATGTTGTCTTAACCATGAATCTATTGTTAATCCTTTTTCATTATGAAAGGTGTTCCAACTCTTATGTAATTATTCATTTTTGTGTGAGAACAACGGTTATGTATAGCGTTACAATAAAAAAAAATTGAGGAGATATAGTAGGTAAATAATAACTATTTTCCGACATATTCATCAATATTCTTGAGAATATGCGAGAACACTTATACTTTAAACACATTTATTTTTTAAATAACTAAAACAAATATTTCAAAAGATTTCCTAGGAACTTTATGAATTTCAAAATATCTTATATTAATTATATAAAATACACATACAATACATGTGATGAGAAACTAGTTATTAAAATGCATACGTTACACAAGACCATTTGTATATATAAAAAACAAAGGGACAAAAGGATGACCACAATGTTAGTACAACAACAGCTACTCCCTCAAATTCCAAAATAGTTGCGGTCCACCATGTGAATCCTCACTAATTGTGTCACTCCATAAATAAAAGTACTGGATGTTCATTATTTGAAGATCAAAATATGGAGGAAAAACTGAAAATCTCCATTAACAGAAGTGATATGCCCCATAATCTCATAAGCTTGCTGTTGAACCACTTCAGATGGAACAATCCAATTGATCTTTTTGTTATCAAGTTTACTAGTTGATGCCCTTATTAACTCTTTGTATATGAAGTGAGTGTAAGCAATCACCAAAAATATGACTACTATATATAGGATCTCTTTGTGGTCTTTCTACCAGTCAGATGGAACAAGCTCTAATTCTCTCTTTTTTATAAGGACAACAGTGCCATTAATCTTTTTGCTTTCAGTTCACTAGTTATGCAGGATTATGAAATAATAGCCAAGGACATAAAGGGAAAGAGAAATGGCATAACGATACTACCAAACCATACTGGTCGTTACTTAAATAGAGTCATTCACAAAACTAAAGTGACAATCAAAACAAACATTTTATTTAAAATAACAAAACAATACAATATAATAAGAATGGTAAATAACCATCCAAACAAGTTGTTACAGAATAGAAAAGCTTACAACATTACACCCTTTATTTGTAACTTAAAATGAGATTTTATTTGGTGTTTACTACTAGGAATACCAAGAAACAATATAGAACTATAAATTATAGTTCTATATACACACACTGTTTGGAATTCCTTTGCCTGTAAGTCCCTCTTCACTTGTGGGGAAGAGCAAAGTATATGGAACTTTAGAAGGCCCTGACCTGTTCTTCCATTTCTCATCACCATTCATTTGCATAATTTGATCCTCAATATCACTCAGCTTCTTTCCAAACCTCTCAAAAGCTAAAAGTGGTTCTTGATCCTTTGTCCATTCAGGTGAATCACTCTGCCCAAGGTAAAGTGTATCCGAAGCGTGCCTTGACAAGACCTCTAAGACGGAAATTCCAAGCAGTGTCTGCAATTGAGGAACAATTGTTTTGAGGAATACCTTGTCTGGATTTCTCTTGAGCTCTTCATACTCAGGACATCCTGGTTCTGGCATGAACTTTCGGCTTAATGTAGGGCGATTCACTAGGTAACCCCCATAAGGGTGATGACCAAGTTGACTGCGGCATGAAGTGCTGAAGCTATCCATATTATGATGGTGCAAGAATCTATGAGCTCTTGTTGAGTCTGCATTTTAGGCCACCAGGGCTCATCTTTCTTGTCACCATGTCCTTCTTGTGGTTTCCTTCCACCAGGCTTGGATTTCATTGTCTTTCTGCTTACCGTCTCATCTGATTTGTAATAAGTTGCAGTATTCTGTGCACCCAGCTTTTTGATTGCTGACCAAATTCAAGCATCAACAGCATATGGATAATCCAGAATCCAGTAGCGAATGCCATGTGGGGAGCTTGAGTCCTCAACAGCCACACCTCTGTAATTGAACAACATTTTGGTCATGTTAGCAAGATGACTAAACAAAAAAAGAGAAGGTTATTTGAGTGACGTTATGTTCTGTATTTTGTACAGAGTGCGATATTTTTGGCTTTTCATTTACCTTTGATGAGATCAGCGAAGCGCTTGTTCGACCAATCTTTGTAAACTACTGCTGACAGTTCATGGAATATTTGGCGAGAACAGAATCATCTCATCAAACACCACAATTGATCAAGATCTGTCTTGCTAAAGCATTTATATTCATCGTGTCCAGTGAGGATGAAGGTTTATGAATGGGAGTGGCTTGTAGTTGCCTATTTGTTGCAATGCAATGGCTCGATCACTGCATGTGTCTTCAGCCTGAGAAGGCAACAACAAATGTTTCCTATTAATTACTACTATTACTCAAAAGTACATTGAATTTGGTTATGGGTAAGTTGTGTTTCATATAAAGCTTTCTGACAGGTTTTACCAGTGGCTGATGAGCTGATGAATGCCCGTGTCATTCACTGCTGCATAGGCTTTGGCCAACTGCCAGATAGAACCTTCAACACCTTGATCAGCTGAATTGTATACACTTTGCTAACAATACAAGTTGATCGCCATTTGGATGTGGCAAGCTTAGTTCAGTTATTAGCTGAGTTCCATTATCTTGCAGAAGGCCAGAGTTCTTGAGGCATAGGTTTTTGTGCTTGTCGACATATTAATTCTCCTCAAGTATGGCATAATGGTGTCATGGTGGTTTAATATGAATAACCTGTTAGTCTTGATTGCCTGTTGAATAATAGTACGTTTTGTCTACAATCTACTCAAAAAAACATGATAAAATAGAATCAGCTAATACCAAAGTAAAAAGTAATAATTACCTCATCAACTGTTAATCCATCCAACTTATCCTCTATATGTTCTTTAGTAATTGTACTATTTTGGTTGCCATATATCTTTGGATCCAACTTGCTCTTTGGAGGAAATTTCTGCAGGTATTAGATAAGCCAACATCTTCAAAATGCATGAATAATCACAAAAATAGAAGTAATTTAAGCAAGATCTTGATATCCTCAGATAGTAGCACTTTAGATGAATTAAATCTTACTTGGAGTCTACAAATTATGATAGGATGAACTCCTGCCAACATTTCTCTCCCAAATTCTTCATCTGTCCTCCATGCAGTTTTATCCTCTAAAACACACCAACATATTTAGCTCATAAAAGGTGAATGTGAGAAATAATGCTTCTGAAATTCTTTTGATCATGTAGAAATTTCAACAAATACCTTGAATAACTCGAGGTGTTGGGTACTTAAGTAGGCCTTGACCATCAGTTTGAAGGATGTCTTTTAGTATCTCTAAAGGAATGCCATCAGTAATGGCTTTCAACAAGAACCGTGAGGCAACTTGATTCCTCCTTCATAGAGTTTAAGTACCTCCTTAAAGCTATCAAACTCATTAGGTGTGTTATCGAACAAAGCCTTAAACCCGGGGAGAAGCGTCTGCACCAACGGTTTTAAAGACAGTGTCAAGAAGTCCTGACATCTTCACATGACCAAATCGCTCGTCCCTTGGCACGTATATATACTAAACTCTTAAGCAATGGGATCCTGCTCTCGGAATTAGGATCTGCAGAATAAATTAAGAGCAGTTGTTAAGACAATTTGCTCTTCTAGTAAATCAAATGTAAAATGCAGATAGTAAAAGTTTAGATTATTATACTTGTTGAATTACAAAAATAGAATGTTTGGTGAATGTCTTAACCTTTTCTGGTTGGTTTGCGACCTGTCCTTCATATCTGGGGATACGGGTACTCAGAGGATCCTCCTAGGACCAAGAGCCTGGCAAACTCTTGGCCTATGTCTGGTTCACCTAAGTCGTTGTAGTAAAGCATAGTCATAAAAGCCGGTCCCATTCCTCTAGCTTTCCGGTTCCATCTCCTCTTAAGGTTACTAGTTCGTTTTCTCTGTATTTTCGCAAAGGTTCTGGTGTTTCACTTGGGAGATAAGCCTGAAGAACCAACCATTATGACAATGCAAAGACCCACACACATAAATAAAGTATTTATTTACATGCATTATGGATGAATTAAATATACTTACCTTATTTGCAAAAATGCGATCTGACTTGTATCTAAAGATGGATAAATCAAGAATTGCAGACAAAATGTATTTTGCCATGATTAGGGACATCTTCGAGAGTGAGTGACTTAAGGAAGAACTCATTAAGATGCAAGTTCTTAATGATAAATGCTCCTGGTGCTCCAAACTGCTCACTATCCCAGTCAAATGTGACCCTGAAAGCCGATTCACCTGCTATTATTGGGGTGATGTGTGTGAGCCAGTTCTCTAAGTATGCTGCATTGCTGCATTTCCCTTGTAAACTATTTTCTGCAAATGGAAAACAAAGTATAAAATTAAAGACATGAAGAAATTAAGATGGAGAGGAAAAAAACTAGTACTGACCATCACTAATAGAACTACTGATCAACTGGAGAGAGACGTTCCAGCCAGAGATTCAACAACACCATCAACATGAGGGGCATTATGTCAAAGTAGAGTCCAAGAAACATTCTTCTTCATCAAAATCCTCTTCCTTTCTTTTTTTTCCATCATTTTTTCCGGTGATAGTATCCACAATCTTGCCTAGTAACATGATTAGCTATTTCACAACAAATATTGTTTATATTAATGAAGAAAACAGAGTAATTTTGGTTGTGAATTTTCGAGTTTGGGCGTCTCATATTTATAGCCAAAATTGCTGGTTGAAAAATAAGGAAAAAAAATTAAACAAAAAGAAAAAAGAAAGCCTTGTATTAAAAATATTTCTACCATCGGTTCGATTTTATTGATTTTTAAATTTTTATCAAATGTGTTCAATCTTTCTTTGTGCCCCTCGCAACCCGCCATGATAATTACAGTCTACACATGTTCATTTACATTGATAATTTAATTATTGTGTATTATTATTGCATAATCTGTGATTGGAATCACAGATGAATATAAGTTAGATGAAAATGATAGGCATGTGACATCCTTTACTTGCCAAAACTCAAGGCTGATCAATTTTCTTTTGTCATGATTTGTTTTTAATAGTTATAATCGAAATTTTATATCTCAAATTGATCGACATACATTCTTCATTATTTTTATTATGTTCTAATTAACATGTCATTACAATTCAACATTAGTAAAAATAAATAAAAAAAATAACTTATCAAGTCTGGTCTGAAACTGGTTCAAGTACATTTGTAAAAATTAAATTTGTCCTTCTTTACTAACTAAAATGTTGGTAAAATATATTTTAATACTCCGCTTTGTTCAAAATAAGTGGTGTTTTTAACGCATACAGACCTTACCCCTTAAAAAAACTACTTATTTTTAGAAAGCAAAATGTATATTTACTAACTTACCTTTAAAAAAGTGTGAAGTATAAATCTCTCTTTATTTAAAATGAGTAAAATTTGAAGAAACATCCCATTAATATCTTTTTGATAATGATAATGTGAAATACCATTTATTTTAAAACAAAATAAAAAAAATAAAATACCACTTATTTTGAAATAAAGAGAATAGTAATTGTTGACAAATGACGGTTTACCTCCCCATCACTTTAGTTACTTAATTGGGCTCACAAGTTACCTTAGTTAAAATAGAAGTTACCAAGCCTTTTTTAACCCCCTTTTCTCTAAGCTAGAGAGTTGCTATCTCTCTTTTATTAATTTGAGCTCATAATTTTAAAAATAAAATAAAAATATGTTACCATCCAAGAATAACATTCTCCTCAGTACAGGCTTTACAGCTAATATGTGACTTAATTCACACTCCAAAAGCGAACTAGTGGAGTGAATCTAGTTTCCTAAAAATTTCTGTTAGAATTGTTTTTGGAATATTTTAGCCTCTTTTTTTTTTTTTTTTTTGTTTAGGGTTCTGTATTCCAATGCAGATCGAATATATATGTGGTATTTTATATGCAAACACAACTTATAAAGTTAAAAACTGAAATAAAATATTTATTCAGAGAGGATATGTTGGTGCAGGAGGGAGGCTGTTGGGACTTGGAGTATTGAAGTCAGCTCTGTTTGGTACGTAATTACTTACTTGGTTTGTTTATTTTTATTTATTCACTTTAAATTTTATACATATTTAAAATAATATTTTTATTTATTTTTACTTATTAATTATATTAAAAAATATTTTTAAAATTTTATTTATTACTTTTAACATATTAAAAAATATATTTTTCATATTTTATTCTCGACATGATTAATTATTTATTTCTTAAATAATTTTTCAAAACTTAAGACTAGAACCTCAAATAATATGATATTATGGTAAAAAATACTCATATCAATCATTATTTTAAGGAAGGGTGAAGTCTAAATAGAACAAGTAAAAATATACGGAGTAAGTAATAAATGAAGTGCATATATATTTTACCATGATATCCATATTCATTGGTGTATAATATTTTAAGTAGCTTTACTTGTCAGCATACTAAATATATATAGATGTTCGATCATTATTAGAAAATATGGAATTAGCTACAAGATTTGTTGGTAATCCTCACGGTAATTTGTCTTTAAAACACTCTTGGCTAATTAAAATTTTCTCTTATAAATACATCGTTATTCCGTAAAACAAAATTAGCATGAATTTTTATTGTTTAGCTATAAATTTTATACGTCGCTAATTTTTTTATTTTTAGTAGTGATTATTGCTTGTCTAGTTTGAAAAATCAAGAGATAATTTATCATTGGTTTATAATTTATCCTTATTATTAACTAAAGTCATTTCTCAATTCATTTTCTAAAATAAGTAAATTTACTATATTCAAAGATTGATATAGTAAAATTATCATTGTATTTATTAATCCTTAAGGAGTGTGCCAAGTCAATACTTTTGAACAAATAATTAACGAAGGGAGTATTTTTTAATAGACTCTCCCCTCAAAAATTGAGTTAATATCGTGTGAATCGTAATTAAGCATATCGAATATTAAATTGATAAGAACAAAAATATGCTTGATCTTAGCCAAAAGGCCGAGAAAGATACAACGGAGGGAGTAGTTTTTAATGGACTTGAGAAATGATTTGGATTGAGTAGTTAATAATATGGGTAAAGTAAATAAATAAAACGTAAAAATTTATTTATAATATGTAATGAATAAGTAAAAATAATGAGAAAAAAAATACATTTTTTAAATAGATACGTAAGGTAACTAATTGAATGGTCAGATTCATAACTTTATATAATGACTATGTTATCATCATAATCATAATTTGAACTTAAATATTAGTTACCATGCTAGATTAGGGTTCACTTAATTACTTATCTTTTCTTCCGTAAGTCTTCTAATTAAAGTTAGCTTTGCTGGGAGGACCATATATTTAACCATCATCACCCAGTATTATTTTCACACGAAAATAATAATGTATCAATCTCTCTAACTAATATACGATACAATTTCACTTTACGGCGCTGACCAAAAAAGAAAAAGCTTTCGGTTGGCCTTCCCTGCGCTGACGAATGATGAAGGATATATATATATAAGAATTGTTTAGAGCCAACGTTCCTTTATATCCTTACCTACTTTTTGCTTTTTCTTTTTATTTTTATTTCAAGGACAATACAGGAGGAATCTTCTTCAAAAGGAATGTTACTAGTAAATAATAAATAATATACAACGTTATCTTCTTCAATATTGATGCATTAAATTTTGCATGAATGATGAACAATGAACAAATCTCACCACGTGATGCAAATGTTGTACTATCGATACCATTGTAGAGCTTATTGCTTATTTTTCTTTACCCTAAGTGATAATTTTTTAAGTATTTGTTTGATGTAGTGGATAAGAATGTAATTGCTTTCAAAAGTAATTTTAAAGTAAATTTATTTTATGTTTGATTGAGATAAAATTTCGATGATTAACTTGTTAATCTCGGGATAATGTGTTCCCCAATCAAATGAGACCTAAGGATATCATATTCTCCGTTAGAATTTATGTAATGTAGTTTTATTTGGTATGAAATTTAAAATATGAGAATTATTTGTAATTTTTCAAAACTATCCTTAAAATAAATATAAATTTGAAATATTTTAAAAAACTAAAATTATAAACATATAAATTATAAATTCATAATTTAAAATAAATAAAATATTGATAGTATCAATAACATTTCTCAAACAAGAAAATGTATTATTCTTTCATAACTAAAAAGAAAAAATATGTTACATAAATTAAGATAAAAAAGTAATTTATGCTTCAATTGATAGGTCTAAGCATGCTAGGGGTATTACATACTATCGACAATCATTGGAGATGACAATTTTTCTATCGAAATTTAGTTTTTGAAGCAAAGTTACTTATTTATTATATTATAGACAAATGTTAGTGTAAGATAATAACAAGACAACTTCACTTTTCTAATTTATGACCAATGATGACTTTGTAAATATATTCTAAGTTATTAATTTCATGCAACTCCCAATATAAATTTAAAAAAAACAAAATGATAAATCAAAAAACAGCAAAAAAGAAGAAGGAAGACTCTTAAGAATTCCTTTGCTATTGAGAGATGCTACTACAAATTGTATAATTTTGATGTCCCTGGAATGTCTATTTTGGCCAGATGATCATAATGCCATACATATTTTTGGAAGCTAATTTCTGCTTATCCCTGAAATTGGAGCTGTTCCAGTCTAAGAAACGCCTTTAGGAGATAGTTTTCTCTGTGTTTTTGTAAAGTTCTTTTCTATTTAGTATACTAAGTTTTCTCTGTGTTTTTGTAAGTTCTTTTCTATTTAGTATACTAATCGAGATGTGCCGGTCCAATATGAATAACATTATATTATTTATTATATATTTGTGTGTAGCGAGATAAGTTAAAAATAGTTATGTATAAATATAATTTCTCCATGAACAAATGCACGAGAAAAAATAAGTAATGCCCACAAATTTAGAAAATTACTATGTCTTAAAATGCGTGAAATCACTAAATTATCTCGAACCACATACCTACGTGAAATGTATTGTTTAAAGCAAAGTAAAATATTTTAAGTTACCAAATTACCTGATAGGCAAGCGGAGCATGTTGGCGGAGAATTATCTGGTTAACTTTAACTCCTCTTATATAATAAGAGGGAATATACTTCTATTATCCAGAGATAGAGATGGCGGAGATTTTTATTTTTAAAAAAAAAAAAAAGTGATAAAAGGGAGCAGAAAAGGGCAATACAGCAGTAAAAAAATTTGAGGGGAAGTTTTTAAGGTGTTAACTAGAATTGAGATGAGTTAATCAGGATTATGAAATAATAAATAAGGACATAGAGGGAAGGAGAAATAGCATAAGGATCCCACCAAATCAAATTGATCATATAGCAAATGATCTTTTCACAATAATTAAGTAATAATCCAAATAAATATTATATTTAAAAAAAATAATAATATTAATACAGAATGGCCCAATAACCATCCAAACAAGCTGTTACAGAATAGAAAAAAGCTTACAACATTACACCCTTTATTTGTAACTGAAACATTCTTAGAAAGATAGAGATTTTATTTTGTGTAACTACTAGGAATACCAAGAAACGATATAGAACTATTAATTATAGTTCTATATGCACACACTATTGGAACTCCTTTGCCTGTAACACCCTCTTCACTTGTGGGGAAGAGCAAAGTATATGGAACTTTGACGAGCCCTGACCTGTTCTTCCATTTCTGATGATCACCATTCATTTGTATAATTTGACACTCCAGCTTTCACAGCTTCTTTCCAAACCTCTCAAGAAGCTAAAGTGGTTCTTGATCCTTTGTCCATTCAGGTGAATCACTCTGCCCAAGGTAAAGTGTATCCGAGTGTGTAATAAGACCTCTAAGACGGAAATTCCAACTGTGTCTGCAATGGAGGAACAATTGTTTTGAGGAATACCTTGTCTGGATTTAACTTTAGCTCTTCATACTCAGGACTTCCTGGTTCTGGCATGAACTTTCGGCTTAATGTAGGGCGATTAACTAGGTAACCACCGTAAGGGTATTGACCAAAATTGGCTGCAGCATGAAGTGCTGAAGCTATCCATATTATGATGCTGCAAGAATCTATGAGCTCTTAAAAAGTTTACATTTGGAAGCTCTGGGCTCATCTTTCTTGTCACCATGTCCTTCTTCATAGGATTTCCTTCCACCAGGCTTGGATTTCATTGTCTTTCTGTATCGTGTCATCTGATTTCTAATAGAAGTTGCAATATTCTGTTACCCAACTTTTGATTGCTGACCAAATTTCCAAGCCATCAACAGCATATGGATAGTCCTGAATCAGTAAGCGAATGCCATGTGGAGAGCTCGAGTCCTCAACAGCCACTCCTCTAAATGGAACAACATTTTGGTCATGTTAGCAAGATGATTAAACAAGAGAAAAGGTTGTATTAGTGACGTTATGTTCTGTATTCAAATACAGAGTACGAGATTTTGTGGCTTTTCATTTACCTTTTGATGAGGGTCATCAGGAAGCGATTGTTCAAGGGAAAAACCCAATCTTTGTAAACTACTGCTGACAGTTCCATGGAATATTTGGCAGGAAAAAAAATCAACTCAATAAAACCACCACAATTGATCAAGACTTGTCTGGCTAAAGCATTTATGTTCATGGTGTCACGGAAATGAGGTTGAAGAAGTTTATGAATGGGGTGAAGCACACTTTGTTGCCTATTTGTTGCAATAACAAGTGGCTTGATCACTGCATGTGTCTTCAACCTGAGAAGGTAACAACAAATGTTTCCTATTACTACTATTACTAATTGTGCATTGAATTTGGCTATGGGTAAGTTGTGTTTCATATAAAGCTTTCTGAGAGGTTTTACCAGTGGCTGATGAGCTCATGAATGCCCATGTCGTTCACTGCTACATAGGCTTTGGCCAACTGCCAGATAGAACCCTCAACACCTTGATCAGATGGTGTATATACTTTGCTAACAGTACCAAATTGACTCATTCTGGATGTGGCAAGCTTAGTTCAATTGCTAGTGGCTTCAAAGTTCCATTATCTTGCAAGAAGGGTAGAGTTCTTGAGGCATAGGTATTTGTGTTTGTTGACGTGTTAATTCTCCTCAAGTATGGCATAATGGTGTCATGGTGGTTCAATATGAATAACTTGTTAGTCTTCATTGACAGTTAAACAATAGTACCAACGATCTTGTCACTAGAATCTACTACAATCTACTGAGAAACTTGATTGAGAAAACTAGTTAGTATCAAAATAAAACTATTAATTACCTCATCAATTGTTAGTCCATCCAACTTATCGTCTATCTGTTCTCTAGTAATTGTACTATTTTGGTTGCCATATATGTTAGGATCCAGCTTGCTTTTTGGAGGAAATTCCTGAAGATATTACATAAGTCAATATATTCAAAACGCGTACAGAAAAATTGAAAATAGAAGTAAACTTAAGCAAGATCTTGATATTCTTGAGTAGCAATTTAGATGAATTAAAGCTAACTTGGAGTCTAAAATCAAATTTGAAAAATGAAAAAATAGTAAGGAGTTGAGATTATTACAGTTGTTGAAATATTGCACAAAAATGAAAGGGGTTTTGTGAATGTCTTAATACCCTGTTTTGGTTGGTTTGAGACCTGTCATCTGCCTCTACGGATAAAGATACTCGAGGGGATCCTCTAAGACAGGCCTAGCATACTCTTTGCCTTTATCTGGATCACCTAAATCATTGTAATAAGCATAGTCATAAACCCTGTCCCATTCCTCAAGCTTTCCTGTTCCATCTCCTCTTAAGGTTACTAGCTCATTATCTGTATTTTACTTGAGGTTCTGGTGTTTCGCTTGGGAGATAAGCCTGAATGGTCGACCATTATGACAATGCAAAGACGTATGTGTTTAGACATTTAAAGAAAGTCTTGTTACATGCTTAATAATTAGTGATTTAATTGTACCTGATTCGCCAAAAAAATGCGGTCAGACTCATATTTATGAGCTGGATAAATCCAAGAATTACAGACAAAATGAATTTTGCAAATGATTAGGAACATCTTCAAAGGGTATGAGTGACTTGAGAAGAACTCTCTAAAATGTAGAAAGTTCAAATGATGATGAATCCTCCTGGTACTCCAAACCTCGTAATCCCGGTCAAAATGTGATAGTAAAAGCTAATTCACCTGTTGTTTTTGGGTGATGTTTGTAAAGCCAGTTCTCTAAGTATGCTTGATCGTTTCGTTTCCCTTCTAAACCATTTGCTGCAAATGGAAGAGATCAAATGGAAAAGTAATCATAAAATTCTAGAAAAAAATAATAGGAACATGAAGAAAGATGCAAATTGCAGAGTTGAAAGAAGTACTGACCAGGATTAGCATGAACAGAACTACTGATCAACTGGAAAGAGACCTTCTGGCCAAGAAACTCAAGAACACCATCAAGAACAGAGGCATTAAGGTGAAGTCCAAAACATTCTTCTTCATCAAAATTACTCTTCCTTTGACCTTCTCTCCATCATCTTTTCTAGTGATCATATCCACAATCTTGCCCAAAAACATGATTAAATATTCTATATATATTTTCTTGACCTTCCAATTAGAGAACAAAAGACAACAGAGATTTTGGTTGTGAAGTTTCGAGTTTGGGTGTCACTTATTTATAGCAAAAAAAAAAGTTACTCTTCTTTTTCCCAATGTACACATCAATCTTATTTTAGCTTTTTAAATTGTTTTACTAGCCATAGATAATAGAATGATCCCAAGCATTAAACACAAGTTGAACACATGGCATGAATCATATATAGCATTGAATAGTAGTTGACTAATGAACATATTAGCACTAGAGCAAATCCACGCCCTGCTAGACTAGGTTTCTTTTTTAATTAATCCATCCATCCGAGCTATCATTTCTCGTGGCGGTGAGAGTTTGGCATTCCACGAAACTTATCTTTTCTTACTTAAGTCTTCTAAAGTTGAAGTATCTTCTTCCCATATTCAATTGCTCTATGAGCCGCTTAAGAGGACGAAGTTTTTACACATCACGGGGTATTTACATGAATCATTGTACATATTTCACAGGAGGGAACTTTTCTATTAAGAGGTGGCAGGAGCACAAGGATTTTAACTTAAACCTATTTATTTAAACAACCTTAAGGCTTGGCCTGTGAAGCTGACTACAGCAGACTGGGAGGTTTCAATTTTTGGGAGTGAATGTAGCAAGTTAAGATGAATACGTAACATCAAATTTATGGAACATAAATGTTGGTATCTGTGTTTTGAACAGTCAATAAACAATCAATTTCTGTTTTTCTAACGAAGAATCAAAACAAGATTTACAACATAAATAGAAAAGATTATTCCAAGCCCATAAGTTTCTTGTGTGTCCTTAAGGAATTATAACCTCCTCACTGTTGCCAAGGTATTGGTTACTTCCTCCCTGGATAGAACGGAAAAACATTTTATGTAATAGCGGCAATGCAAATTACAGAACTCCGGCGAACTCAAATAACAAACCAGAATCACACTTGACACTTACAGTTTTGCTGTTGAAAACTTATGCAGAGAATGCAGAGGAGAAAAAATATTTCTTGTTAGTTGAGTGCTTAAAATCTTAGGCCAAGCCTGGAATTTGTAGAGAATGAAAGGGTGAGATGAAAAGGTGCAATTCAAAATGTGCCTTTTTGGTGTAATCCAAAATGTCTCTTTTCTCATTTCCCGTTCACATCTTAAAAACACAACAATACATTCCACCTAGTCAAAAAAAGAAAAAGTTTCATCCCTAACATTTCATTAGTTATTGCGCTAAGATACTTGTTATTTTTCCTTAGAGGTAAAACGGTTTGAAGTAAACCAAAAGGCAAAAGAGGTAACCAGGAAAGCAAGTTCTTCCTGCAATTGTGCAAAAGTATCAGAACTAAAACTGAGTTGCAATGCATGTAATTGACAAAAGATATAACAAGAAAAAAGAGGTTTATTAATTATGTTGCAAGTCTTATGGATATAGCATACAACTCCAACAACATTACACCCATCGTAATTAACTAGAGCTTTCTTTGCAACAAAG
This sequence comes from Datura stramonium, assembly GCA_018107945.1. Lineage (NCBI taxonomy): Eukaryota > Viridiplantae > Streptophyta > Magnoliopsida > Solanales > Solanaceae > Datura > Datura stramonium. The sequence goes on along the minus strand of JACEIK010000016.1, from coordinate 755,316 downwards.
AGTTTAATTATTTGGTGATAATATTAGGATTATCAAGAAACAATCACAACAAAAGGATTCAACAATACGTTTATATAGACACACTGTTTGGAATTCCTTTGCCTGTGAGTCCCTCTTCACTTGTGGGGAAGAGCAAGGTATATGGAACTTTAACAGGCCCTGACCTGTTCTTCCATTTCTGATGATCCCCATTCATCTCCATAATTCGATCTTCGATGCCACTCAGCTTCTTTCCAAACCTCTCAAAAGCTGAAAGTGGTTCTTGGTCCTTTGTCCATTCAGGTGAGTCTCTCTGTCCAAGGTAAAGAGTATCCGAAGCATGCCTTGACAAGATCTCTATGAGAGAAATTCCAAGCAACGTTTGCAGCTGAGGAGTGATTGTTTTGAGGAATACCTTATCTGGATTTGTCTTGAGCTCTTCATACTCAGCACTTCCTGGCTCTGGCATGAAATTACGGCTTAATGTAGGGCGATTAGGGAGGTAACCAGCATAAGGGTATTGCCCAAAATTAACTGCTGCATGAAGTGCTGAAGCTATCCATATTGTGATGGTGCAAGAATCTATGAGCTCTTGTCGAGTCTGCATTTTAGGCCACCAGCGCTCATCTTTTTTGTCACCATGTCCTTCTTCGCGTAGTTCCTTCCACCAGGCTTGGAGTTCACTGTCTTTTTGTACCGCGTCATCTGATTTGTAATAATAGTTGCAATATTCTGATACCCAACTTTTGATTGCTGACCAAATTTCCAACCCATCAACAGCATATGGATAGTCCTGAATCAATAAGCGAATGCCATGTGGGGAGCTCGAGTCCTCAACAGCCACTCCCCTGATATTTAGTAACATTATGGTCATGTTAATTATAAAATAACACCATAAACAATGTTCTAGTGAATAAATATTTTGTTTAGTACATGTAAGACCTTTGTGGCTTTTCATTTACCTTTTGATGAGATCAACAGGAAGTGCTTGTTCAGTAAAAATCCAGTCTTTGTAAATTACTGCTGACATTTCCATGGAATATTTGGCAGGAAAGACAGTCAATTCAAGAATTCCGCCACCATTTATCAAGATTTGTCTTGCTAAAGCATTTATGTTCATTGTGTCACGAAAATGAGGAAGGAGAAGCTTATGAATGGGGTGAAGCACACTTAGTTGCCTATTTGTTGCAATCGCAAATGGCTCGATCACTGCGTGTGTATTTAACCTGACAAGATATCAACAAGTGCTTCAGATTACTACAGTTTGACAACACATTGAAGCTATACGGCTTTTCAGACAGGTTTTTACCAGTGACTGATGAGCTGATGCACGCCGGAATCATTCACTGCTGCATAGGCTTTGGCCAACTGCCAAATAGAACCATCAACACCTTGATCAGATGGTGTAAACACTTTGCTAACAGCGCCAAATTGATCTCCATCTGGATGTGGCAAGCTTAGTTCAATTGCTAGTGGCTTCAAAGTTCCATTATCTTGCAGAAAGAGCAGAGTTCTTGAGGCATATGTTTTTGTGTTTGTTGTCGTGTTTATTCTCCTCAAATATGGCATAAGGATGTCATGGTGATTCAATATGAATATCCTGTTAGTCTTGATTGCCTGTTAAATAGTAGTACCAACTCTTTATCAACTGATATTTGTCACTTCAATCTACTCATTAGTTGATTGTATAATTTAGATAGTAGTAATTACCTCATCAACTGTTAGTCCATCCAACTTATCCTCTATTTGCTCCCCGGTAATTTTACTATTTTGGTCGCCATATATTTTAGGATCTAACTTGCTTTTTGGGGGGAATTCCTACATATAATAAATAAGCCAAACATCTTCCAAATGCACGAAAAATCACGAAAAATAGAAGTAAACTCAAGGTAGCTATTAATATCTTCTTACTTGGAGTCTACTAATTATGACAGGATTGACTCCCGCCAGCATTTCTCTTCCAAATTCTTCATCCGTCCTCCATGCAGTTTTATCCTCTACGTACACCAACAATAGTTAGATTACCAAAAGGCGAGGGCGTGAAAAATAATACGTGAAGATGTGATTTTGATCATGTAGAAATTCAGATAAGTACCTTGGATAACCTGAGGAGTCGGGTACTTGAATAGGCCTTCACCATCAGTTCGAAGGAGTTCTTTTAGTATCTCCAATGGAATACTATCAGTAATGGCTTTCAACAAAGGCCCTTGAGGCAACTTGATTCCTCCTTCATAAAGTTTAAGTACATCCGCAAAGCTATCAAATTCATTAGGCGTGCTATCGAATAAAGCCTTAAACTCGGGTAGGAGCAACTGAACAATGGATTTCAAAGCAACTGTCAAGAAGTCTGACAACTTCACATGTCCAAATCGCTCGTCCCTTGGCACATATATGTCTAAGCTCATAAGCAATGGAATCCTACTCTCGGTATTGGGATCTGTAGACGGTAAAAGGCAAATGTATGTCAAGGCAATTAGTATATATACTTGTTGAATTGCACAAAATGGAAAGTGCTGTGAATGTCTTAACCTGTTTTGGTTGGCTCGCGGCCTGTCCTGACTCTACGAGGATACGGGTACTCTGAGGACCCTCCTAGGACAGGCCTGGCATACTCTTCGCCTTTGTCTGGATCACCCAAGTCATTGTAATAAGCATAGTCATAAACCCTGTCCCATTCCTCTAGCTTTCCGGTTCCATCTCCTCTTAAGGTTACTAGTTCATTTTCTCTGTATTTTCGCAACGGTTCTGGTGTTTCACTTGGAAGATAGGCCTGAATGGTCGACCATGCATGATGACAATGCAAAGAACGTGCTTAGACACATATAGAAAGTCTTCTTACATGCATTATGAAAGAATTAAATGTACCTGGTTCGCGAAGAAAATGCGATCTGACTTGTATTTAGAAGCAGGATAAACCCAAGAATTGCAGGCAAAATGGACTTTGCCATGATTAGGAACATCTTCAAGGGTGAGTGACTTGAGGAAGAACTCACTAAAATGCAAATTCTTGATGATGAATGCTCCTGGTACTCCAAACTGCTCATCATCCCAGTCAAATGTGACACTAAAAGCTGATTCCCCTGCTATTACTGGAGTGATGTTTGTAAGCCAGTTCTCTAAGTATGCTGGATTGCTGCGTTTCCCTTCTAAACCATTTGCTGCAAAGGAAACAAATTATTATCTTTAGAGTGGTAGTGGGACGCACCCACGAATATGACGTAAACGGTCTATTCTAATGCAAGTATTAATAGTTATTTTTACGTTCGAACTCGTGATCAGATTAATTTATTGTTGCTCCAAGACTCCCCTTAATTTATATCCACCATTAGCTCTACACACTAACGATATGTAAATAATTTTTGGCACCAAATATAATTTAACCTATATTTTTATGAACTTACTAGTTAATGTTTATCATATATGTTTACATGTAAATCCCTCTTTTGAGTGAGTTGGTTTACTGAATTGTTTAAATGTTTTTTACAAAGGATAAAATTAAACTTAATTAAGCTCATTCTTGCCATACAGATCAGCAACCTTTACTTCCAGAAAAATAAAGCATATTGACATTCTTATTTTACATACACACACGTGTCCAAGAAATTTAGAAAATGTGTATAAATATATATTTGTAAATACTGAGTGAAAGATATATTCATTAGCCTTGTGGTTGAGTTTGGGCCACGTGAAATTGTAGTAGTTGAAAGTTGAAACTTTACCAGATACTTCCAAGAAGAAAACAAATTAAATTGAACATACATTTCCCACTCCACATATAATGTGGGGGACTTCTTCTTTAATAACACGTGCTTAATTTGTCTTTCTCTTTTTGACAATTATGTTGCTCATTTAATGGGGTTCTCTCCACACATTATGCTGTCCGATGCGGAAGGATAATATTTTTTTAATTTCTCAATATTCATGGGGACCATTTTACCCCATAAATGGTTAGGGGTCTCTTTGGTAATCTCAACCACCCTGAGGATGAGAAAAAGGGCAGAAATGGAAAAAGGGATTCTTGAAAACTCAGGTTCAACTACTTTCACTAATATGCCTCGCCTAAAACCGATACATCTTATATACATCAT
>JACEIK010000016.1:690169-734333 GCA_018107945.1 Datura stramonium | reverse complement strand
ATCTTAAGAACTTATCATAGGAAAAATAAAGATAAAAGTCTTTAAACTTGTTCTTCTCTTTTTGTTTCTAATTCCATGTGAGTTTCTGCTTTAATCATCCCGCTCAATTTGAATTTACATAGTGTAACACTTATTAAAAGAAAAAACACTTTATTTTTTTTTTTTTATGATTTAAACTCGAAACGTATAATTAAGATTGAAAAAATATTATTTATTCTACTACAATTTTCAGTATCTATTATCCGTTGTTGGTCTTTCTTACTTATCAATTTAAAAATAATTTTTGATATATCAGAATATCGCAAAACACGGTAATAATAATAATAAAATTAAAGTAATCACAGCAAATTAATAATTATGTGTCATATTTTGGAGTTGATATTGGAATTAAATTACTACGTTAGCCAATTAATTAAGTAGTTCATACAGCTACATATGTTAATCAGGCATCTCCCTAACCCACTCAATATTTAGCTAGAACTATAAAATCTTTAACTAATTACTTGTCCCTCTCTTACGCTCTCTTTTCTTGTCCAGTTGCCCTATCTCATTAATCAAAGATGTAAAATTCTTTTCATTTTTCAATGTTTTTCTCATACCCAGAGTTGAACGTTTGGTGCGTAGGTAATTTAATTTGAGGTTCTAACATCCAGTAAGATAAATCCCACTCTGATATCATGTAAATATATAGATCTTGGGCCTAATTCTTTACTACTCCACCTCACCATCAGGGTTGAACATTTGGTACGTGAATAATTTAATTTGAGGGTCCAGCATTAGGTGAAATGAATCCTATTATGAATTGAACCTAACTTTCCAAAAGTAAAATCAATTTTTTTAACAAACATACCTTTAATATGAACCGGAAAAAGTATAATTTTTCTGTAAATAAGGAGACACATCAATACTTGACAATCGGTGGCTCGATCGATGCATAAATTAATTTTAAATTTATCACAAAATATCTTAGCAAGAAGATGACTGTGAATATTGTGACCTCTATATAGTACCGTGGCACAACTATAAATTATAATAAAGTTAAATAAAATATCACCCATGAAGTTACAGAGATTGTTCCCTAGACTCCAAGAAAAGGACATATATACAAAAATCTGCTGATGAAATCAACAAGTTTCAAGTAATAAGACAACCAGCATGAAAGAAAAATGACTCTGAGTAAGTAATATGTCTGAAAAAAATAATGGTGTGGTAGGATTTGAACCTACAATATTGGATTTTGACTGATAGCATATGTTGATTCATCAGTATCAGAGACATTGAAAGAATTGAGTGAATGACCTTGACGATCATTTTAGCATTTTACTAGTTTGATGATTCAAAATAAGGTCGAAATTTATCTCTATTTTTAAAATTGATTAATTAACGATCCACTAAGCAAGGGTACATTGCGCATTGGTAGCCAATTCAAGGAAGTGAAACTAAGACAGAAAACTTTTCCTTTTTTGACGTTTAAATAAGTAAGACCCCGTCATCTTCTCTTTCGATAACAAGATAACTGATGGATATTCATGTAAAAAAAAAAAAATTCTAACCAAAAATCTCATCATTGATCGCATAGAAATGTGAAATTAATTATATAATAATAATTGAATTATTAAAATAATTGATAGAGCACCAAATTTATTAAATATCGATCCTACTTCCTGACTTGAATCGTGACAAACTTATTCCTCCAAATATTCAATATTCAAAATTTATTTATGTAATTATCACTCCAACCATACATGTTATAGAAATAAATGTTTGTTACCAAAAGGTACCTTCTCTATTCTCTAAACATGCATAAACTTTTATATCCTCAGAGGAAAAATGGGAAGTAAATGTTAATTCAAGTGCTCTCCCACCCTCATCATAAAATGACTAAATTCAAAGTACTAACGTAACACATTTAATTTTAATGTTGATTCTTACATTTATTTTTTTTAAAATTTAGTTAAAGTAATTTTAGGTCACTAGAAATTTAATAAATAGTAATTTCAATTCGTTTTTCAGTTCGCTTATACTATTTATATCAAATTTAAATAAAAAGAAAGGATAACAGTAAGTTAATAATCGACTAACGTAAAAATTAGTAAAATAAAACAACATAAATAGTAAAAAATTCATATAACGAACTTTAGCTGGTTGTGATTGACACATAATATTAGTTTTGTTGTAGAAATTAGATAAACACTAATATAAATTTCAAATTCTTTCATTAAATTGTTTTAAAATATGAACTTGCTCCGTTAATTTTTACTGATATATTATTGAAAATTAAATCGCATGACTTCAAAAATTAATTAAATTAACTTAGTGAAACGAAACTAGAAAAGTAAAAGTAAAATGAAGTGAGTAACAATTTGACTATTTCTATACATGTGTGAACACTATAATTATAGTAGTAATAAATAAATCATTTAACACCCCAAAATAATTATTAACTCCATGAAAATCTAGTAACGCTTCAAAGAGCCCACGTAAACTTTGTTTCAATAACCTTTCATCCCATATTTCCTCCTCCTTTCAGGGCCTTTCTTTTCTTTCTTTAATTAATGGCCTCATTTGCTAGAATTAACCCAGTAAAGGGCAGAGACCAGAGAAAGAGACCTCAAAAAAAGGAAAGAGAAAAATATAGAGGTACATTGAGTGACAAGTTTAAGCCAAATTCTGATACTTTTCTTGTGTTGTTAAGTGAAAAAACTGAACCTTTTCATTGTTTTGTTTGTGTTGGCTCTGCCTTATTTTGTTTTCTTTTTAACTGGGGTCAGTGAAACTGAGACCATGCAACTGTTGGGCTGTTGATTTTCTTCTTGAATTTCTTAAAGTCCCAATCTTTTTAAACTCTTTTTGCTTGTTAGAGTTTGAGGGGTTTGATGGGCTATTGATTTTTTTTGTTTCTTGAATTCCTTAAAGTTATAATCTTTTTTAACTTTTTTTGCTAGTTAGAGTTTGAGGGGATTGATGGGCTATTGATTTTTTTTCCTTGAATTCCTTAAAGTTCCAATATTTTGTTTGTTTGTTAGAGTTAAAGGGGTTTGAGGGAAGAGGAAGGAGATGAAGAATGATGATCAAGCAAGGTTTTTGTTTGGGATTTCACTATCTGATAGACCCAAATGGCAACAATTCCTCATTTGCTCTGGATTCTTCTTTGGTTATCTTGTTAATGGCTTATTCGAGGTCTGTTTCATGCTTTTCTTCGTTTCCCATGTTTCCATCAATACTCTGTGGTTTTACATTTGTAGTATATATTCTTGTAGAAAGTTTCTTATAAGTGTTTTTTCATCATTGGATTACTGTTACATTGACCTTGAGTTTTGTCCCATAGTTGCTGTTTTCCTTCTGTTCTAGGGACCACATACAGATAGAATTGCTGGAGAGATTAAACAGATGCCGGGGTCGTTTGTGTGCTTGTGGAAGTTTTCACCAGTTATACCTTTTTGGGAGAGCTTTTTAGTAAATGACCATCTTTTTATTTGGCAACATACCTTGAGCAAGCTGAAAATCTTATGAGAAAACATTAGGTCACATTCTAAAATTTGGTAGTTATTGCAAACTTTAGCCGACACTCTTATGTTTTGTCGGTAAGGTTGAGAAATATATGAGCAAACATTAAACTCAAATTTAATGTTTTCGGTAATTTCCTAAGGGCTATATTTGCAGAACTTTTGCTTTAATCAATCGTCTACTTGGCTAGTCAAAACATGGGCTAATTTATAGATCTTTGGGCTTTGATTACCAACGAATAGAGACTATACTAATAAAGCCCGAGGATCGGCATTCTGCTGATGTCATTTTTTATGTATGTGGGTGCAGTTTACATAACTTTTATTAAGATAGCAGAATTTATGCAGATTTAGCAAAAAGATAGAACACAACAGAAGCTAAGTATGTGTATAGATGACAAAGACTAGTTGAAGTTAAGGTTTAGTTCTAATACTATGATGTTTACATTTAACTATTGCTAGGAGTCTTTTAGTCCATCTAGTGATTTATAATTTCATTAGGAAATGTAGAGAGCTTCTAGTGTTACAGAACCTCAAATTATTGGTATTGTGGTGGAATGTCTAGTTGGGGTTGAGGGATAGTTGTTCTTGTATAGTGGATGCACAGGTGGTGGTTTGCATACATTGACTTAAAATCTTAGATCCGACTCTTGCTGTTAGTCTGGTTAGTTGACAAATGTGAAACTTTTATTATAATTCATTTCTACCTTTGCTTGCAAAAACATAGTGTAGTACAAAGTCCGCAATGATAGCTCTCTCAAATTTATTCATGCTATTGTCTTGGTAAATTTTCGTAAGTGGTGTTTCTCTTAATATATTTGTCTAGAAAACGTGTAACAGTGTTTATGATGGATTTAGTGCCTCTAGCAGCACTGTCCTTATTTTCTTTTTTCAATCCTTTGATATTCAGTGCTTTTTTATGATGTTCATCTCTTCTATTAGTGTTAGGCTTAAATTGTATTCTTAGTTTTTAATCAAATTCCACATTGCGAAGTAAATACTTCAATTTTATTAACTTCTATTTGCAGGAGTATGTATACAATCGACTGGGATTAAGGTAGCTACTGTCTTCCTTCAAATCTTTAATTACTTTCTTCACCTTGATCATTGTTATATTTATTGACATAAAAGTTCTTTGTGACACTTTTTCTCAATCCTGGTTTCAGCTGTGGGTGGTATTTTACCTTTATACAAGGTTTTGTATATCTATTTCTCATACGTGTACAGGGTTTAACCACAAAGCAAATGGTGAACCCGTGGAGAACTTATGTGAAGCTCTCTATTGTACTCATGTGTTCTCATGGACTAACAAAGAGCTCTTGGTTTATCTAAACTATCCAGCACAAATCATGTCAAATCCACTACAGTATATTATGGAGGAAACTAAATAATCATTAAAAACTTAATCGGTATACTTCACGTCACAAATATATTAGTAATTGCGGTGATGGTACTAGACAATCCATCCGGATGTGTAGGAAACTTATCATGTTTTGGTACTTTACATTGGTCTAAATCTGCTATATTCATTTTTGGAGTATAGATGCTACTGGTAATGGTAGTGGGTGCCTTTATGCCTAGCTTGAGGAGAAAATACCCGGTTCAAGAATATGTCTCAGCCATGCTTTTTGTTGGTGGCCTGATATTTTTCACCTTAGCAGATACTAATACTTCTCCAAACTTCAGTGTCATCGGTGTCATTATGATAAGTGGTGAACTGGTAATGGACTGGTTTCTGGGTAATCTGCAGGAAGCGATTTTTACACTGAATCCCGATACTTCTCAGGTACTTACTAATTACTATTTGTATCATGATTATGGTTGCCACATTACTGATTAAAGCACTTGTTGTAAGTCAAGTAATAATTTTAATAATTTGATTGTCACACTAAATCTTATCAGATGGAGATGCTATTCTGCTCAACAGTTGTTGGCGCACCTGTTCTACTTCTGCCCATGGTACTAACAGGAGAACTCTTTGTTGCATGGAAATCATGCTCTGAGGTTAACAAAGAAATCCCTTTCTAATTCTTTTTTTATTATACCTTGTTCACTTATTTTTATTTGTTTTTCCTGAGATATGGAGAATAACGAATTGAGAGAATACATTCGTTTCAAATGGTTTGAATTAGTCATTACTATCCCTTAATCCAGTACACAGTTTCTTTTTTTTCCGATCTAATTTTATCTTGGCAGATTTGTGCAGTAAGAGCAACATAATGTGAAACAGAATGAGCAAACCATTATGCCAGCGTGTCCTGCATTCAACTAACGTTAGTTATTTACGTTCATTCTATTATATATCCACAGATTTAGTAAATGAAATATGTATAACACTGCACTCAGACCTTTATATTGATAATAGTCTTCCTCTGACTCTGAGTGAACTCGTTGAAACTCTTTTCATCTGGCTGCTACAAAGTTAATTTAGACCTTCATTTGTTGTGTAACTTGCAGCATCCATATGTTTACGGGGTCTTGGTATTCGAAGCAATGGCCACGTTCATTGGTCAAATTTCAGTTTTATCACTCATTGCTATCTTTGGGGCTGCCACTACTGCTATGGTAAATCTTTTGATTGTCTAATCTCTAAATGTTGCAGTCTTCTTATTGTTCGTTTTTCTAATTCTAGTTTTAATATCACAGACACGTATAAATATCGATTCATATACAGGTAACAACAGCAAGAAAGGCAGTGACATTGTTGTTGTCATACTTGATCTTTACTAAGCCACTAACCAAACAACATTGCTCCGGATTTCTGTTCATATCAATGGGAATTGTTTCGCGGCTCCTTCCTGACAGCAAACCTCCCCAACGAGCTGTGAAATCGGGTAACATTAGGCGAATTCATCACAAAGATGAAAACCTGTCATCAGAAAATATTGCAGATGAAGAGAAGAGACCATTAGTGTGAGCTTGAAAAATAAAATAAGTTTTTTAGTTACTTGCTGCTAACCACTTCTTTGTTCTCTTTTTATTTTTATGTTTTCTCTTAAGCCTCTTTTGCATTCTCTAGAAAGATTCAAAATTTTTCTTTTTTTGGTTGTAAAACGCAGAGATATAGCAGAATAACAAAAGCTCTATTAGGGTGGATTTCTTTTGTTGAATTTTACAACTCCCAAAATAGATTTTAAGGGAATTCTTGAATTCAATGGTGCCCTCTATATTTGTCTGTATATGAAATGGAATTAAGTATATTCCTTACCTTGATCCTCATTTGTTTTGGTTGGTGACAGGTTGACATTATTTTATTGGGAATAAGCTAAATGATCTGAGCTAATAAATGAATGGCTCAATAATTCGTGCAAAATTAAACGGACTGGGCATATTGTGTTTTAATGGGCTAATTCTATCATCTCTACTGCTATTGACCAAAAGAGTAGTCCACTGCATCACCTTTAAAAACAAATCAGAATTTCATCTTGACATGATAAATAGTGATGCCCATCTGCAGAGCGTAGTCCTTTCTGCAGCCTTGAAGTAGACTATTTCTCGAGTTTGATCTTATCCCCCAAAGCTTTGAAATGTCTTCATATAATATATGAAGAATTGAGAAAAGTGTCGTACTCAAAATGTGTAGCATAGATAATCTTTTCTGACATAAACAACAGTAACAAATTTTACCGCTCAAACTCGTGACAGGGTTACGAGAGAAATAAATGAACGATCCAGTTTAATTGAATCACACTAATAGTACAAAAGAGAAACAAAAAAGATATAATTCAATTAAATTCTTATAGTTGATAAATACTTATCCACATCGATGGTTCATATTAAATCAGTAAGTGCAAAACAAATTTGAGATTAAATTTATTTTTTATTTAATTAAAGGTATATACATTCAAAACTTTAATAAATAAAATATGAATTTAATATCAGATTTAAATCTTAAATAACTCATTTTATATTCATAATAATAACATATTTAGTATAATTTCACAATATAAAAAGACTGCTTCTAATAAATGATGGATTAAAAAATTTATTTTATATCACCAAACTTGATATTATAAATTTTGAAATAATTTTATCAGCGAATCAAACGACAAGTATTTACGAGTAATAGATCCCACTGCATCTTTGGAGTTGTGGTTGGGGTCTGTCAAATAAGACTGCTATAAAGAAAGACAACGCCACATGACCCACGTGAAAATTACAACAGTTTTTAGTGCCCGTTAAATGATGATTAGTACTTAAATGGGCCCCCAACGGCGATATCCGTCAAGCCCTAAAATAATCCAATCTAACGATCCAAATTGAATATTGGTTGACCCAAAACCCAATTTCACGGCCCAGATATCTATTTCCCCCTCTTCCACCTCTGTTCATTCACTGGCAAGAAGAATAAGGAGAAGAAGAAAAAGAAAAAAAACCCTAATTTTCAGAAAAAGTTTGAACCAAAATCCCAAATTGTTCTCTTGTAATCTGAAATTGAATTTGTGTTTTTTTATTTTTTCGATGATGAGAGGAACCAAACGATTTGCTCCGTCCGATTCCAAATTGTTCACAAGCGACTCAGTGAGTTTGTCTTTTTCCATCTTTCTCTAATACTCTCAACTTGAAGCATCACACTTAAAGCTGCTCCCTTATGCTAAAATCTTAGTTTTCAAGTCTGTAAAGTAGGGAATGCAGTCAAATTTGTGTAAAGGAGTCTTCTTTTGTTAATATTATGAGGTTTGAATTTTTAGATAGTAGAGTTGTTGATTCTGTTAAAAGAGGAACTATTTAGTATTGGAATGGAATGGATGTGTGAACAAAGGGGAAAGTATGTAGGAGTATCTGTAGAGCTGAGAGTAATTTGGAATGGGGACCATAGTTGATTGATTGATTAGAGCTTCCCTGTTGTTCTAAAAGAGGAAAGCTGTTAAATTTGTGTAAAGCTAGCATGGATTTTCTTTCCAAGTGTTTAAGTAAATATTTATAGTTGTTGGCTATTTGTCTTGAAATACAAATTATCTAGTATTGGCTAGAGAAGAATGGATAGTATTGCTGTTCCCAATTACATGGGGATTGAGAAATAAGGGGTAATTGATTGATTTGTTAAGAGTTGTTGCCATTGTCTGGATTGGAGAATGAACAAAGTTTTGCTTTTGGAAGAAATTGTTTAAATTCTTGCAATGCATCAACATTAGCGATTTGGGGGCATCTTAGTTGTGTAATCTTTTCCCTGACCCTTTTATGCATCTCTTGTTTGCTGATTCCGAAGGAGATTCAGGGCAAAAGAATAATGGCGGGATCAATTTTTGATTCACAAAAGGCTGAACAATCCCAGCCACAAACAATGAAGACTCCACAGTTAGATATGCAAAGGGCTGAATCATCTAGACAGCATGTGAGAGCTCTCAATACTCAGTTTGCAAGGTCTCTCATCTTTCCGTTTCAACTACTTAGCTTCTCAAGAAGTAATTTTGACATGCTCTCTGTGGATTTTCTATCTCTCCACATTCTTCCTGCAATTACAACCCCACCTTACAACCCCACCCCCCGTCTCCCAAAAATAAAAGAAAGTAAGAAAAATAATACCAAAAGTTTAAATAACAAACAAAAAAGGAAAAACAAAGCTGTCACAGACAGGATTAGAAGCCTGATCTAATTGAAAGTCACGCTTTCTTTACACTAGAGTCTTTCTCTATTCCACCAAATAGAGTAGCAGCATGTCAAGCTATTTTCTCCTTTATGAAAGTTATGTTTTCTTGTATATCTCCATTCAAGTTGCTAGTCTAATTGGAGGATAAAAAGCTTTCGCAGACGTTGAGTCTGTATTGAACTAGTGGAAACTACTTGTTTTTGTGAGCAGTTGGGTCCAAACGCAGCTACAGAACCACCCTGATGAACTTTGGGAAGATGGAATTCAAGACTACTTAAACCACTCTTCCACTATCAAGGTACCTTCGGCATCTCTCAGATTTCACTCTCTATTTGTAGCTGTTTCTCATATGCTGGTGCTTTTTCAACTGTGGTCTTTCAATTGCAGGAGAAGTTTAGTGACATTGTGAATTGGCTAAAAGCTAACTCTTCCAATGGAGAGAATAAATCTGCACTGGGATCCCAAGCTGCTTCGACGAACCTAGTGTCAGAAAATAAGGAGAGTGACGCTAGATTATCCTTTCTCAAACCCACTGTTCCTGTGGCTAATTCGTCTTCAAGTTTTGGTGCATCATGGAGCGCAGGAGGTCTTTTTAACAACACAACTCCCTTTTCATTTGGTGAGTCTTCTTTATCCTGGATGTTTTCTTTTTCTTCTTTTCTAATTCTCACTTTTTAAAAATTATTCTGGTATCTTTATTATTCTGTCAGTGTAGGCACAGAAAATAAATGGATCCCTTCATAGTATTAGGCTGTTAGCTTGTTCTTCAGCCAATTTAGCTCATTGCTGCTATGTAGCAGAAGCTAAGTAAAGAAACAATCTGAACTGCGGTATCATTTCTTATGGAATTTTTAATTCAACACACCGTTGTGACACTGCTCTGATGTCATTTCCTGCAATAGCTCTGTGATAAATGGACCAGTCATCTAGGATATGCTAATCCTCATTATATTATAATATCATAAAATTCTCTAAATATTGAAACAAAAGATCGATCTTGCATCTGATGCATTATAGCCTAATTCAACTGCTAAGAAGGGCTGGAATGGACCAATTTATTTCTATTCACCTAATGTTGTAACCTTTTCAGTTACAAAAAACAAAAGCTCTATTCTTTTGCTTGACCAAAAGTAATTGTATTGTGTGCTGGAAGACATAGTTTGGGAAAACAGAAGCGACTGCCTCATCAGCTACTTTTCTAATTAATTAATTATGCTTTCTTCCACTCAAGTTTTTTCCATGCTCATATAATCTTTCTTTCGATTTTTTCAAATAGCTTTTAATCACATTGCATCATTTTATCTGAATGTATAAATGACTGTAGTACTTCACCTTACATATTTAATTAATTAATTGTTTTTTCTACCACTCGATTTTTTCAAATAGCTTTTAATCACATTACATTATTTTATCTGAATGTATACATGACTGTAGTACTTCATCTCACATATTTATTTGACTGCTGAACTTGTCAAACCTTTTTAGGGCTTCAATCTTCGGTACAAACCAAAAATTCGGTACTTGCGGAAAACGATGCTGCAAATGATGTCCAAGATGCTGGTAAGATTTGGAGCTTTCATATGTCAGTTGATTTTTGCTAGGTCAAATTATTTTTACCACCTTAGTTACACAAATGGTCAAATCATGTTTTAGATCATAAATTTTTAACCTTTTTATTTTATCTTATGTCAAGTCAAACGATATCACGTAAAGGAAGACGGAAAATAATAAATAAAAAGTGGGAAAAGGAAACAAATACGAACAAATAGGATTCAGCAGGGTCTCTCGTGCTTCTTGAAACTAATCATGCTTTGATTATTTTATTTTGCTTATTAAGTCCTCTAGATGATCTCTTTTCTTGTTTGACATAGGTATATCAATGATAGATTAGTCATGGCTTTTTTTCGTTCATCATATGAGAGCTGCATTCACCTTATTTTCATATCATATACAGGATTGTTGATGATTTATTTGCCAATTCCTTTGTGTAGTTACACAGTCATGTGGCCATATGGCTGGTTAACCTTTTCGTTTTTTCTTTTTAGAAAAAAACAAAAATTTTGGCTTAGGCATGTTTTTTTTAGTTTGAGTAGTTATATATTTGAACTGTAAGCAACAACAACCACCCAGTAAAATCCCACAAAGTGAGGTCTGGGGAAGGTAGAATGTACGCAGACCATACCCCCACCAAGGTAGAGAGGTTGTTTCCGATAGACCCTCGGTTTATAAAAAAAAAAGAAAAAAAAGAGTAATAACAATATACTAACAATAATCATATAAATGTCTATTGCTTTGAGAGTATGGAATTTTTTTATGACTGTAATGCCCGGGCTAATTTGCGTGCACGTCGACTATTCCACACAGTACCTGCTACCTCCCACTAGCACAAGTTGAAGGGGAATACCATTGTCTTATTTACTTTTGCAACTTTAGACCACGAGCTTTGGAGTTGAGATTAGTTTCTGTTCTTTTTTTGCTCCAGTTCAATATTTTTTTGATTCTCCTATTCAATTAAGTTTCAGAATTTTGTCACTCAAGGTCACATCTTCATGTAACAGATATTGGTAGGAACTAATGACTAGTGAGTTACTACACAATGAATGGGAGAATAATATTGTGTAAGCAGTAGTATCTATTTCTAAAGCCAAAAACAGGTCAATCTGAGACTAAGCCAAGGCATACCTAGTGTTAACCATTAAAATCGGATTGAGTTTTGTTTTCCCATTTTTTATAGCATGGCAAAAGAAGTGCAAATGGGGAGAAAAAAGGTTGCCTTCATATACACAGTTTCCCATTTTTCTAGTCTCTCACTAACCCGTATACAATTTTTATATAGACCAAGGAAGTTGAAGGAATATATCAAAGGATTTTATCTCAAAGAGTTTTTGGAGACTATTCTTTTTCTTTTTTCCATATTGGCCGCAGGAAATTGTGAATTTTTTTTTGGTTTGCTCCTTAATTGATGGAGGTTAATATTTGCAATGCAGAAGATGAAGTGGAGCAGCCAAGCAGCCCATCTGTGAAGAAGGCTGAAGAAAAGGGAGTCACTGTAGTTCATGAAGTCAAATGTAAACTTTATGTGAAGGTAACATAGTACAAGTGCTTACTCCTGTTCAGGAAAAAATATATTGTGGCGAATTCTTTTTAGTGATCGATTTTATTTCTGGATGATTACGTACCATTTTTCAAGTCTTTGAACTTAATTACATTTAGTCTGTGATGTGCTATCTTTTGACACTTCTGATTTTTATTAAATTGCAAGTCTCTCATCAATATTTGTTGGATGAGTAACTTGGGCATGTGATGTTGACAATGAGTGACCGATGAACTGAACTGTAGTGGTCAATTTTGTTTGAGGCATGAGATAGCCGATACTCTTTTAGTCTGCCAACATTGCCTATGATAATAGTTAATGCTCTATGACATGTGCAAGGATAGCTTTTAGCAGGTGAAGCACAATGAGGTGGTCACTGAGCCATCTTTGGGTTGTTGTATTCATTTGTGTTTTGCATGTGTGAGTCTGCATTTGTGCTTGCATTAGATTGCTATAATTCTTGTGTAAAAGAATTTTCCCATGCTAAACAAAATGTTTATACAGATTGCTACATTCTGTGATCTCATATAACAATTTTTATAGATAAGATCTCGTATAACAACTATCTCTGTTTTTCCGTTGTGTCATTTAACTTTTTTACTTTGTTCACTGCCATCAGCCTTTTGTCATTAAGACACTATAGTTTCGTGCTTCTAGTGGATTATACTATAAGTTTGACAATGAACATTCTGTTCCGTATCCAAATTCAAGCTATTGACTTATTTTATATATATCAGAATTGTGTTGAATTTGAGCTACCTAGCTTGATTTGTTATCTGCCCCAATTATGACTATTCTTTTTCTTATTTCCATTTGCTCAGTCAACTGATCCAGCGGATAAAGATGCATGGAAAGACAGGGGCACTGGTCAGCTTTCTATTAAGTGTAAAGAAGGTGTTAGCAAGGGTACCCGGGAATCCAAACCAACTATTTTGATACGAAATGATGTAAGTTCCATACAATTTGTTGCTTCCAGTGCACCCCCCATACCTCCAAAACAAAATAAATTATTATATGCCCTAGTCCCAACAAGGAAATAATATCCTTCTATTCTGCTGTTCTGTAATTGGATTATTGAGTAGGAAGGCACACATATAATTGTCACTTGTCAATCAAACTATAAAGCCAGAAATGTAAAATGAAGAATGAAACCATTGAAATTCTTATTTATTGGATCTTGCAAAATGACAAATGATCATTGACTAAAAGTGAATGTCAAATGATCATCAACTAAACATGAATATCGCTTGAAAAAAATGCATTAATGCTTTCCTCTTTGAGGACTTGCTCCAATTGATTAATTAACATGTGCAATTATCTAAAGAACGTGTACTTGATGTCTGCTCTTTTGCATGTTTTGTTGTCAAGTTGAGGAGGATTAGGTGCTTGTAAGTTTTGCTGCTGCCCGTTTTTAGGAGGGTTTCTTCTAAAAAAATTGATTTTCCTCGTCCGGGCAGGAGGTGAATAAAGGATATTTCCAGCTGGTATAATGGGATAATGCTTTTATTTATCCCTTCGATGTACTTGTCCTAACGTAATATTTTTTCCGTACTAAATGTGATGCTTTCTATTTTGAAATGTCTCAAAACATTTCCGGAAAAATAGTAACATTTTTCAATATTCAAGGATAAACAAGTCAAATCCAAACAATGGTCTAACATATTTCATCAGTCAAGCTCTTTACAGTAATGTCATTAACTTAGCTTTTAGATGCTGTATTTTAGTTAATGAACTCAGCAAGTTTGAAGAAGTTAGATGTAGATGCAAAACTTAAATCTCCAATGGTTACCACACAGCTCGATCTTAGGTTGCTTTTCTGTTTGAGTCACACTTGAGAAAATGAGCCAAGGTTGAGCTTTTAACCAATATGACCTACTGTAGTGCATGAGCTAGCTTCTTTGATTTTCTACCCCTAACTGGGTTTTATACATTAAATTCAAAGGTTGGTTTCTGTGTGATTTATTGTCTCGTTTGGGGTTACAGTATGTTCAGTTCAACCTTTAGCTTTCCCCTCTCTTCATAGTTCTTTTAATATAATAACTAAGATAAAATCTGCCACAGCCTTAGTGGTCAATTACCTGTACCTATGCTATTTAGGAGGTATGTACCAGATACCTGTATCAGTGGAAGGTTGCTATGCTAGTGGAAGATAGCAGGTATCAGTGAAATAGTCAAGCTGTGCGTGAGCTACTCCGGACACTTCCATTATTAAAAATAAAAAATGAAAAAATAATAGCAAAGATAACATAAACAGTGGAAGTTTGGGCTGTCCTTTGCTCTAGGGGCCATACTGAATTGGTCGAGAAGACAACAAGAAGACGAGATTTTCACTTCTGTTTGACTTGCCACTCCAGAGCAAACAAAGAAACAAGATTCTTAGTCTTTTTCCTACATTTTTCTCCTTTTCATTTTCCTTGTGTCCGAACAGGCCCTGAGTTTTACGAAGTGTCTTTTCTGTATCTGAGGGAGATAGGTGCTGGATATATTAACTGCTTGCTATTGCAATTTTAGGAAAGGAGTATTTCAGTCTTGCTCTTCAAACATGAGAACTAGTTCACACCTTAACCTTTCTACTTATCAAAAAAGAAGATTACACCTAACCATTTCTTTTTGCCTTATTTTTTACTTGTTGCAGGTTGGAAAGATTTTGCTTAATGCATTGTTATATCCAGGCATTAAGACAAACTTGCAGAAGAACTCCATTGTTGCAATATTCCATACCTCGGTAATACATCTGAACCAAAAATATCCGTTTCATTCTTATAAAATGTTTGGCAGTTTAAGCAAACTCCTGGTAGTGTAAATTTAACGAGCGCGATTCTTGAAAGTTTAAAAGGTATTGAAAATGACGTTTTCAGTAGTATGCAGTTCAGCACTCATTTTAGCTTCCGTGATTCCAGTTTTTATTAAGTTTACATAGAATAACAAATCTAGAACTTGAAGAAATTATTTATAGTGATACCTTAGGTTTATTTTATTCCCTTCTCCAACTGCACTAAATGGTTGATTGTATTGCTTATATTTCTTAGGGTGATGGTGACAATGATGATGTTGTTGCACGGACATTCTTGATTAGAACGAAAACAGAGGAGGATCGAAATAAATTGGCAGCAGTCATCCAGGAACATGCTCCTGCTGCCTGAAAACTACCTTGACAGCAATTTTCTGTTTGTACTATTACCCACCTCCGAGCAGGACGGATGCTTGGAATGGATCACTTTACCTCTTCCGACAGTTTCCTGGAAGACTCTTGACGGTCTAGCAGTTAAGTTATAGCTTTGCTTATTTTGCAGGACAAATGAACTGATCTTGCTATTGTAGGAAGTCCTGTCCCATCGAGAGGCTTTTACACACTCTATTGTATAGAGGAAAGATTTGAGATGTGCTCAACAGAACAAAAAGAAATTGTAAACGTTTCTAATTATTGTTGGGAAAGAGTAACCTTATTTCATTCAATTTTGCCATCTTTTCCCCCCACTGTATTTTTCTGTAGCCAAACTCCGGATTCTCAATTGCAAAATTATGTTGCTGTTACCAAATTTTAATCTATTTGTGACATGTTGAATGTTGATATTATGAAACTTCAAATAATACAGAAGAATTGAGACCTGATTTAAGGCACATTTCGAACCGAAGTTGGTGTGGAGAGAAAGAAGAAAAAAGAAAGGCTGCTCTTCTTCAAGCTAACCTCAAGGAATAATTAAAGAGAGCTACTGACAACAATCCCAGAACTGTACTTAGAACTCCTTTGTTTCAAATTATTTGTCTGATTTTGAATCAACGCAAAGTTTTAAAAAATAAATTAGATTTTTTAATCTTGTAATTTTAAACTAAAGATAAGTAAAATATATCAAAATGTC
Source organism: Datura stramonium (assembly GCA_018107945.1). NCBI lineage: Eukaryota > Viridiplantae > Streptophyta > Magnoliopsida > Solanales > Solanaceae > Datura > Datura stramonium. Next base: position 718,283 of record JACEIK010000016.1, on the reverse strand, counting down.
CTTAAATATATTTTAAATGAACTAAAAAGGAAAGTAAGACAAACAAATGGACGTAGGGAGTAACAGTTAAAACTAAAAGTTGACTGTCAAACTGAACTGCAGTTATCTTTGTAATTTGCGCCACTGTGCTCTAATTTTATAGTATAACCAAATTTCCTTCTACAAGACTTGTTAACAAGAAAAAATTGTGTGCCTGCAAAATTTATGTGGACTAATATTATGTGGACATTGATATTTCAAGTTGAAATGGGTGCCCTGATCCTCATATTACAGAGCAAAACAAAGACTGCAGCCTCAATAGTTACTCACTCAAAGCTGCATTTCCAGACTTTTATACATCTCTTTAACGCAAACACTGTGTACGTTAAGCTATGTAGAACTTTTAGTAAAGGAACCTCACGCGACTAGGCGACTCTCTTCACTTTCAGGGAGCACAATATCTAGCCTCATCATAGGCTTATACTTCTGAGGTATTTGAGCACCAGCCTGCATACAGACTTCAACCACAGCTGGAGCCTTCCCATAGAACCTCTTCAGTGCACTCCTCAATGGGGGTCCTTTTGGATCTTGAACATGCCACACATAATTTGGGGGAAATACCTCATCCACTGTTGCATCTTGCCAGCCATGTTTCCCATCCCGCCATTGGTGTTTGAATTCACCGCAGAGCTTAGCATTGTGACCCCAAGGCCCGACATGGACCTCCGAACAGTAACCACAAGCTTTGACAGTGTACTTCTTCATCAACTTTGTCACCCCCCATTTCACTTTCTCATACGCATCAATTGTTTCCTGGGCAATACGTGGCACCTCTAACTCCAATGGTGGAGGAAACCGTTCAAAAGACCGATGGGTATCAAGGTCCAAAATAGCTGAACTTGTGTCTACAGAGGGTCTAGGCTCCTCAACTAATCCACCTATGTCGATCACTTTCTTTCCCATCATTCTGATAGGTTTAGTCCTCCTCCGTGAAGGATATCCTGGCAGATCCACGCCAGCTTGGATGCAAAGTTCTACAACTGCCGGAATTCTGTCATAATTGAATCGCGTCTCATGCTTAATACGCGTGCCAAAAGGATCATACATATGGTATGACTCGATAGGAATTAGCACATCATTAATTGAACCCTTCACCCAAGAGTGGAAGCTTCTGCGACTACTGTTGGTTGAGCCAAGGCAATCCTGAATCTCATGACCATTTTGAGCAACATGGATTTGTGAGCATTCACTGCAGGAAAAGAATAGTAACTTAGTTGATGGAGGAATGGCATAATTACTCGTTTCATAATATAACATGCAAGAAAATCAATACAGAGACTCATTTTTAACAAGTTACCTACAAGCATGGACAGGAACAAAGTGGAGCAGCTGTGCAAGTCCTTTAATCAAAAGTTTCCAATCATCTAACAATTCGTAAGCTGCTGGAATTAGGTCGGGCACAAGCAATCCATTCTTAGGGGGTTCAAGCTTCTTTTCTATTCCCAACTCAGCCAACTTCTTATCAGCCCTGGCAACCTGCTGAATTTTCTTCAGAGGTATAGGATAAGGCTTCTTCTTTTTCTTGGGCAGAACGGGGGGAAGATCCACATTCTGTGGCGCAGCTTCACGTTTCTTAGAGTTTCTACCTTGGGGATGCCTCCTATCCATACAAAGAAAGGTTCCTTGTCTTCTTGGACCAGTTGCATGATATATATGATCAAACTGCAGCCAGAAACAAACAATTTAGCCTTCAGATGAAATATCAGGAATAAACCAAGGCCGATAATATAAGTGATTGCAAGAACCATAGGGCCAAATTTCTCAAAGGCATTCTGTAATTTCTCAAAAGCAGCAACACTAAATGCAACACCAAAGTTCAAAAAAAGTAAAAAATAACTAAATGAATTAACTTCAGAACTCAGATATGAAGTTTCTCAAAATGATTATGAAATAACTTCCTGAAATGTGAAACGAATGCAAGTAACAGTTGACTGCTTGTAGATGGTTAGATCATTACAACTTTGATCTTAGCTGTAACCAAAGTTTTTGTAGTGATCAATTATGGATATGAAGATTAATATTTCAAGATGTAAATATGAGAAGGAGGCCTAACTATGAATGGAAGTAAAAACACAAGATGCCACCTCTCTCCATGGCTCATGACTGTAATGATGAAGATAAGGAGCACAATGGACACTCAAGTGAAGAAGCTTGAGTTGGAGTTCTGTCTTTTCTCAAGACATTATATCTCAATGCTAGAGAAGATTCAAGTATCTCCAGAAAAAGTCATTAATTTAAGGGCATGTACTTGTAGGATACTCATGTATGTTCATCTCTCTCTGCAATCGTAAAACTGTAGAGACCTTCAGCCTAAATCTGAAAAGTTTCAAGCTGGAAACAATCATGAACTTTATTTTCAATCTCTAGTTGCATTACGTTCCTTATAAAACACCAACAGGAGCTCTTCCAATCCACCTCTATTGACTAAACATTTCTCTAGCTAAAAAGTTGGTCTCACAGAACGCAAGCTATTGTTCAATCAGTAGACTGGTTCCCTTCCATGATCCCACTGGCGCAGAATGCAGAGAGTTAGATGGATTTGTTAGATAATCGCAAGGCAATCCAGCAGCATGATACTAATGATAGAACCAAGAAACCATTAATTGATTATAAAAAATAAAAAAAAAGGTAAGTTCTTATTCTGCAATAACAGCGAGCATTTGCTAAATTCAAGATTTATTGAGAAAAACAGCATGAATAATTCCAATTCCTAAATTCAAGATTTGCATCAACTTTAGACTCGTTAGTAGTATACAGGAGAGTGACCTAAGATCCAATTTCTCCATTGGAAATTATCATCCTACCCTTAAGCAAATGAAAAGATCAAGAGACAATGAGTTCACCCATAATACTCAACTATTTGAAACGGAAATGTGAATATATTATCCAAGATACTTGGACAGTATTCAGTCAAGAGAGGAGTTAAAAGAAGCACATCACAACTAACAAGAGAGCATAGTACTGAATAGTTATACTTGCACGAGAGTATTACTAGCTTCATGCTTCATATAATCATAGCTTGAAAGCACATATTGGAAAATCTCAAAGCAAAAAAAGTGACCACGTATTTGAGCAAAAGCACAAAATCTAGGAAAGAGGGAAGAGGAACCTTCAGCAGAAGCGGATAAGCCCATTGCAGAGGCTTCTTATACACAACCACGCCAGGGCAAGCACCTGAAAATAGAAGCATGAAATATTTTTCATGCTAGTCATTATACTAACATATAATAAGCTTTCATAAATCCCGGTACTTTGTCGAATCAATGAGCTAATATAAATTTTTAATGTTCACTAGCATCTTTTTAAAATTTAAATTTAAGGAAAAAGAAAGACTAAGGCCTTCAGGGCTTAAAATTGTTTGCCTCATGTATACTGCACAATAAAAGCATCAACAAAAACATTGGCTCAAGTCACTGGGTGGTAGTTAGTGAGAGAAAAACGTCTGAATTCGATACTCTTTCAAAATAAAACTCTAAAGAAGCTAAAGACTAAACAAAGTAAAGGCTTGAAGTAGAACCATTTTGAGATAGACAGCATGGAGTATAAGTCAGAGCTGAAATATGCTGTAGCATCTATCTGTACTTGCTTTCTGTTGCCTGCTAGCTCCAATGAGAAATCAAACTTTGGAACTCAAATGGCTGTCCCCTACAATTGAGCAGTTCAGGAATTAAATAAGATAATTCAGAAAAATACATTGGCCCTTTTCATCAACTAGATTAATGGTGCAACTTGAAATTCCAAAAAGATAAAATATTTACGAATTAAACTACTTGAATCACAGAGTTACCACAGAAAGGTCAATATGAAGCAGAACTTAATCAAGTATTTACCAGACTTACTACTTAAGTTACAGAAGCACAGCAGAGCAAAGTACACTCCATTCACACTAAGGTTTGAAAGGTATTAATGAGTCCTCTCCTTTAACATATGTTCACCATGTCATCAGCAATCAATACAAACATACATATATTAGCAGAGAATTAAGAGTTACTGTCCAGAAGATCAACCAAAATGTACCGAATAATTCTTCTGGACTCTGATAAGTCAGCAACTTCCTCGTAAATAAACTCATACAGACCTAAATCGATGAAGTGCTCCGATCTCCATATACCACCCCAACACTTTGATATGCCAATGGTAGATTTCATAGAAATATCACCAAATGAAACTAAGGGGCCAAATTCTAGAGCTGAGACGGCTTTGTACAAAATCGTCAGCTAGAGAACTGCTCGCGTATCACCAAATGAAACTAAGGGGCCAAATTCTAGAGCTGAGACGGCTTTGTACAAAATCGTCAGCTAGAGAACTGCTCGCGTATTGAATTCATGTTTTAAATTATCCATTATGCAATAGAAAAATCCGGATCTTACAACTGTGTTACTGATATATAATACACCGAGATTTTTCATCTCTTTTCCTCCTAGTTGAGGCAAGAGGGTTTATATATACACCAATCTCTTTCAATCAGTGTGGTCTCTTAGTTACTAGTATTACTTTCATCCAACTATTATAAGCTTTAGTTCTATTTGTTCTTTTTCAGTAATCTTTTTGTATGCCACCGAATCCCAGAGAGAATGGCATATTAAATTCACTACATAGCATTACAAGATACAACCCAACCTGCCCCTCCCCTTCTTCCTGCCTNCTTCCTGCCTCACCCCAGCACCCCGAAGTCACAATCCACCCCCTTCTACTCCTTCAAGCAGACTTGGCCAACCGTTGCCTCGACAATTTCCAAAAGCTTTGGCTTCTCCACTATCCGCCACTAAAAATCAAGAATCCATCATAAATGAACCCAAAATCCAATCTTTGTACCCCCAAAAGGAGGAACAATAAAAAAAGAAAAAAAACTGCACCTTCGGAAATCAAATAAACTATATACTACTACTAATTTAAGGGCGGGGACAGGGGTAGTGAAAATGTTTACTTTACCTCAATTTCTCGAGTCTAAGTGAGAGTCTCTGCTACAACTGGTTACGCCACTGAATTTCTTTGAGCTTTTGTAGTAGAGACGAATGGTTGACACGGGTGTCCACCAGAAAAGCTCTTGAGTTTCAAAGCTCACTAGGATTTAGCAGATTAATATGCAGTTGAAATGGTTTGAGTTGAAAGAATGGTGAGATTTTTGTATTAGCGTGTAATTATTACTTTGACCCATGAGGTATGAAAAGGGTAGATTATTTACCCCTCAAGTTTCCAGAAATTATATATATTCCCCTTTGTTCTTTAATTTGATCACGAAACTCCTTAGCCAAGTCAATCAACGTAGCATTTAACTTTCCTTAACTACTAGTTGTGTAAAAAGATTCTTCTTTTTATATATAGCCACAAAATTTATTCAAAATAAATCAATTTAAAACTCGAGAATGATGAGTTAATGATTAGTTTGCTTGACATAAAGTTTGAACTTATGAGGTAAGGCACAAGTCGCTTAAAAAAATTACTACACTCCCTCTAGCCGTTTCAGCGGTAAATACAATCACGATTTAGAAAGTCAATCAATTCATTCTTTAATTACAACTCTTTCAGACATTTCTTTGAGTAGTCATTTTTAATTTCAAAAATCTGATTTCTGCTACGTTTTATATAATTTTTTTAATATGCAAAGTATTATTTAAAATATTAAAGAATCTATACTCACATTCGTGCCCAATAACCCAATAATCACAATTTAGATGATCACACATGAAAAACAATATTACTAAAAGGAGAACAAATCCTGTCATTCATTCAAAGAGGTTAGTGTGGATGAATGATATGCAATATGTCATTGTGTTGTTTATGCCCAAATGCATAAATTGAAAGTCAAGTGAGACAAATCTCACGTCTAACATATTATCCTGGCAATTGAGGGAGATTTCATTGAACAATCATCATATGTAAAGATACCCTTAAAGAACGAATGACCCAAATTCTAATTTTATGCTCTGAAAACAAGTCATGTACGAACTTCCGCTTCATGATTTATGTTGAAGACAAATTTAAGAGGAACATCAAATTGGCAAGTGCCCTGTGATAGGGTTCCAAACACAAACATATTGATGAAAGGTGCTGATAACAGTATGCTCTTCTCCGTTTCCAAATACATTCAAGTTTTTATTTCTTTAAATGAAAAGCATCATTTGCCAGCCAGTCAGTAAGGACAGGCTTTTTCAAATTCCTTCTGCTCATTACGACACATCTCAAACTCATTTGTGTTGTAGTACATGCATCCAGCATAAGCATCCATCTCTTTGTTACACCTCTGATGGAGATCCTTCAACCTATAATGGAAAAAGGAAGGAATTTGATTTCTGAATGTTGCACAAAATATAAAGATTTATCAAGTATCGCTCAGATTTCTCAAGTTGTTCAAACTATAAAGACTAATCAACACTCTTCCAACTTGGTTTAAAACAAATACTTAGTCAAGTTGGACGTACTGAAATAGGACCAAATATAGTGGAAATCCAACAAAAGAAGAGCAATATGGCCACTCCTCCAGTTTTGTGTTTGCATTTTTCTCCATGACTCCACCTTCCACACACTCAGCCCTAACTTAAACCCACCGCCTCTCCTTTCCGTCTTAAATTAAAGCTATTGACCTATGCAGACAAAATTAAAGTCAATTCTAGATGTCTAGACAAGATAATTCACTTTTATTCAAATCTTACCGTGTACACTGGCTGGGAAACCCAAGCAGCTCACAGAGAGGGTTTTGCGAGAAGTAAAACGGGTAACCACCAAGAATATGCACATATTTGAGTAATGGACAGTACATCTCACACGGCAAGGTAAGAACATTTTCTGAAAAAGAAAATAGTAGTTGACCACGTGCCTGCCAGCAGCATTTAATTGATGGCACTTGTAGTTGCTTCTCTACTCATAAAATTGATGGATGGAGAGATAAAACTAGTGAAAGGAGGAGAGAAAAGAATTTTCTGTGAGATAACAAAAATGTAACAAGTAGCCTGGGATTCCGTTTAAGTAGGTCTGATTTGATTGTGCAAAGGAAGGGTTTGTTTCTTGTTCTTGACTACTGGAATTTTTAAGAAGGTATGCATTAGTTTGAGAGAATCAAAATGGTGTCAATGTATTGAGCAATAATGCAAATAATCAGGTCCTATTTACAATGTCAATATGTAGGGAGTAACTGAAGTAGTAGAAATATTATATAACCTGTAACCACTTAGCACTGTGAAGGTGCCTTAAAAAGGAACAGAACTTTTAGCATTGTCTTAGAACAGGTCTCAAGGATTTTAATGGGATAAATATCAGAGTCCATTGTCCCTGTCGCATACATATCATATAGGCATGACAACATCCAACCCATGTTTCACTGTGAGTAATTCAAATAGGAAGAAGCCTAAACTACTTTTGATTCATAGAGTCAATGCAGATATAATCCTACATTATATAAGCATTCAAATACTCTGAATGACAATAGTTTTGGCATCAGCGTAGTTAGGAAGGTAGAAGAGTCTGAAATAAGGCCCAATTGCAGTTTCCATCCTATAATGCACGCAATACACTCATCAGCACCCAAACGAAGAAACAAACAGCTACAGGCATTCATAATCTTATGTCGAAGTGCCAGCTTCAAAGCTTAACATGTTTATTCCACCTCCCAAAAGTATAAGTTTAACCACAGTGTGTTCACAACAGTTGTATGGAAAACAACATACAGTTCCTAAATACACGGACTTTCAGTTCTAACTGTCAGTGGTGGACTTGTTTGTTCTGGTATAATATTGTTTGAAACTTTGTTGCATTACTCTTCTGATTTCTCTCTGTGCAATAAAGGTAATCCAGGAAAGATATCTTATTACCGAAACATTGTTATTACTCTATCAATAACTATTAGAAAACAACTGAACTGTGCACGATCTTCCCTTCAACTATTACGGAAGAAAATCAATAAACTACATCGCGAGATGAATAATCTATAACTCTATATTCATTATGCTCTATCCAGACTCGCGTCACTTTATACTAGTAAATAATTTATCTTATAACGCAAATTAGGCATTCTTTAAAACTAGACGAACTTTGAATTCACACTTATCCCTATTATGACATCCATCTAACTAGACTAAAAACAGTCCCTCCAGGCAAACATCCAACAAAGATAATGAAACAGTTGATGTTAAATTGTATTACCATCTCATCTAAAAGCTCAAAATATTAGAGAGCGAAAGCATTATCTACTTTTCTTTATACTCGTAGTGTCCTGGCAGTTTGCATACACCTCGACTAAACCTATCTTCCACCACCAGCACAGGTATCAAGAAACTCCACCCACCGAGCTTGATAGATGAGAATAAATCACCTAATATTTTTGCCTCTGCTGGGAAGTGAATCTAGGACCTCATGGTTCTCAACCTAGCTCATTGATCACCGGGACACACCCTTTGTGTACATTAACTACTTAATTGTCTTTAATCATAGTCCAAGCATGTGAATTTTTTTTTTTTTTTTTTTTTTTTTNGTGAGACATGAATCAAGTATCTCTGACTACTCCAGTAACATGTTAAGGAAATAATCTATTTACTTAATCATGTCTTGTCTTCAACACTTCATACCTTGAATTAGAACACTGTCAACTCCTGATTACTAAAAGCGAATACACAAACGAAAGCCCTAAATTTTCACTCTATAATATAACAATCACACAACTACGATATAAAAACAATCTCAAAAAACAAACAGGCTCGACAAAAAATTCAAAATTAAGAAAATTTTCGATATCAATTCATCACTTACAGGCTAAGGACGCAGCGAGTGACTTGTTGACCTTTTTGGAGGCATTTCTCCGGGTTTGGATCGTCCTTCTTGCACTTGAGATATGCTACATTCTCGCTCCGGCATCTAATATCTATGTGCTTCGACGCCGACATCAGCACCGCCGATGTTGGGATCGGATTTCCTACAGCATCCACTGCGCTAGCCATTTTTCCAATCGGCAAAACTTCACACAACTTTCGGTCACTCTCTATGAAACTGTCTGGTGTTCAGATTGCTGCTGATACATTTCTTCTATGAAATTTTGGGCTGATTATTTGGGCCGCCGTGGCTGGGTTGGGTTGAAGTCTGGTAAATGATTAAATGGGCTGGTAATTCAAAATATTGTGAATATAGATCCTTTCGGCTGGTTACTTTGTGACCACGGGTAATTTGTTTTTTGTTTTCTAATTTTGTATTAGTTTTTAATTTTTATTTTTCAAAATATAAAAAAATATATGAAGCAGAAGTTTATACTTTTGCATTATAATAGTTCATAAGTTACGCTTCTTAAAGAATTTATGTTCGATTGGCAAAAATTAAAAATCAATTCATTTGAAGTCAACTCATTTGAAAAGCAAATTGTGTAATTAAATAACATGTAACACTCACTTTGTTTGGATGGTTGTTACATATCATTTCATAATGTGTAGTATTATATTGTATTGTATTATATTGTTTTGATGAATACGATGTTTGGATAGATTGTATTATTTTCTATTGTTAATAATGTCACACATCACCAATTTGAAGGTTGAAGAGCAGACCCGTAAGAAAAATAGAATATGAGGTAAACTTGCATGATAAAAGGATAAAATAGGATTATTAGATAATAAACAAAGACAAGATGAGAAGAAAAATAAGTCAACTACACGATCATACCAAATCGACATTATATAAAATGGAACTTTTTATGATGATGCATTTAATGATACGATATAATAAAATTCAAATAACAATCAAAATAAATATTGTATTTAAACTAACAACACAATACGCATGAATAAGCAACAACCATCCAAACAAGTTGTTATTTGTCAACAGGTTTTTGCGCCGGTTGTCCCTATTTTTGTGCGTTCTTTAACTTTTTACCCTTTAAATTGATGGTCTCTAATTTTTGCCCTTCAATTTTTTAAGTATAAAAATTGGACAAAAATATCCCTAATGTGTTTTTAAAAATTCACAAGACATAAATTAGCCTTAGAAGACAAAAGCTTATGTTACTAAGCTTCTACCATAAGGCACAGGTTCAATAATATAAATTTATGTCTACCAAACAAAAGTTCATGTTATTTAACTTATGTCTAGAGGCATAATTCATGTGAATTTATGCCTTAAGGTATAAATTGAGAAAAAACTTATGCCTTGCGAATTTAATTCATGCCTTGTGATTTTTTTAATTTTATTTTTTGTTGTTAAGGATATTTTTGACAATATTTTTCACTTAAAGCGGCAAAGAATAAAAATTAAAGACCATTAATTTGATGGGTAAAAATTAAATATCATCTCAAAATAAACGGGTATTTATGCGAATGACCCATTTGTCAGTACATTTTATTTGGGCCGACCGTGGATACTGGATTGGGTTAGAGCCCTGGTTATTAATTAAACTGGGCTCAAATGTTTTCTCGAACTCCGGTGGGCTTCAGGAAGAAATAACAATGGCGAAGCATTCTCCGGCGACTTCATCGTCGATGTGAACTGTGCTAATGATACAGTAAAGGACAGAGTGGTCTTACTGTAACGATCAGTGTGATTCAGCAAAGAACTTTCTAGGTGAAGTTGCTCTTGAACTCTAATATACCAGGTTCTGCCTTACAGTTTCTGAATAGTTCCATCTTTTACAGTGAAACAACCAGTGTGAATTGAAGTTTAACACCGAATAGTACGATGTATTCTTGTTCTTTTTCATATGGGAATGCTTAATTTTTGTTTTTTTTTTTCTTTGTTGAAGTGTTGGGATTTTTTGATAGAGGTGAAAATGTTACAAACCCAACAAGAAGCAACTGTTCTTGTTTCCAAACTACTGAAAATCCCGCCACTCAAAGCTCTCACACTCTTCAAATCCTCAATCGAGCAAGGATTTCATCAAACTCACCTATCTTTCTCTATAATCCTAGACGGACTTCTCTCATACAACTCGCTCTCTGGCGCTCAATCTCTAATCCTGCAGTTGGTTTCCGGCAGAATCACTTCACCCCATTTCACAGTTCCTTCCTTACTTGACCATTTGACCCATACCCAGTTCTTCAATTCTACTCCTTTATATGAAATTGTCATCAATGCCCATCTTCAATCTCAGTTAACAGAGCAAGCTTTGATCTTCTTTTATCAAATGATTGATAAAGGACTTGTACCTTCATCCAATACGTTTAATAGTATTCTTTCTTCTGTTATAAAGAATGGATCTTTCGAAAAGGCTTGGTTGATTTTCGAAGAATCAATGGGAAAGGAGTATTTGGATATGCATACTTTTGGGATAGTGATAAAGGGTTGTTGTGAGTATGGTGACTTAAATGGTGCTTTTGAGGCCTTAGCCAAATTGAAACAAATGGGGTGGCGCCCAAATGTTGTAATATATACTACTATGATTGATGGATGTTTTAAGCATGGTGATGCTGGAAGAGCAAAGGAGTTGTTTAGTACGATGTCAGTCGAGGGTATCATACCCAATCAGTACACTTACACTGTCTTACTTAATGGTTTCTTTGGGGAAGGACTTAAAATTGATGGCTTCGAGCTTTATGAGAAGATGAAGCTTGATGGAGTGTTTCCCGATATATACACTTATAATTCTCTTATTAATGTGTATTGCAGCGATGGAAAAGTTAACAAAGCATTTGAATTATTCGATGAAATGCGTCATAATGGGGTAGTGTACAATGTTGTAACTTACAACACTTTGATTAGAGGGTTATGTCGAGAGAAGAGGGTGTTAGAGGCTGAGAGATTAGTGGATCAAATGAAGCAGGCTGGTTTGCACCCTAATCTGATCACTTACAACACTCTAATAGATGGATATTGTAGTGCTGGAAAGCTTGACAAAGGATTAACTTTGTTCAATCAGATAAAGTCCCGTGGGTTAACACCTACATCAATCACGTATAATACTTTAATTGCGGGTTTCTCTAGAGCTGGAAATCCATCAAATATTGTTGACTTTGTTCGTGAGATGGAGGAAAGAGGCATATATCCTTCAAAAGTCACATACACAATTCTAATTGATGCATTTGCTCGATCCAACAACATGGAAAAAGCACTTGAGGTGTTCTCGCGTATGCATAAAGCTGGTTTGAGTGTAGACCTTTGTACATATGGTGCCTTGATACATGGGTGGTGTAGTCAAGGGAATATGAAGGAAGCATCAAAATTGTTCCTATCAATGTCTGAATATCATCTACAGCCTAATGATGTAATATACAATATGATGATATTCGGATACTGTAAAGAGGGCAGTTCCTTTAGAGCCTTGAAGCTGCTCAAAGAAATGGTTGAGAATGGAATGATTCCAAATGGAGCAAGCTATTGCTTGACAATTGAAGTTCTTTGTAATGATGGGAAATGGAAAGAGGCTGAGGTTTTAGTCAGTGGCATGACGAAATTTGGTCTAAAACCCTCAGTTTCATCATGTGATCTGATTCAAAAGGCAAAGAATGTGACAACTTAAAGATATTATGAAGTCGGTACCTGAAATATTTGCACGCAATAAGCATGTGATAAACATCAAGTAGAAAATGAATGAAGGCTAAAATACCTTGGAGTGCCTTGTCTGTAGCATCATTGTAAGCCTCACTGCCGCCCTGATTTACGTTATAGAATTCAGCAACACACTTTGGTATTGAACAGGGAGTGTTCGCAGTTTCATGCCATTGGTTTATATATGTTATATTCCTAGTATATCTGGTGTAATTATGTGGCCATTCTTTTGTCTCATGTTAATGTAGTTTATGTTATTTTGCAGCCCTTCTTCTAAAGATTATGGAGATTACTTAATCACAAGCTTACACTGATTCTCAATAGAAAAGAAAAGAGGAGGCCTTCTTTACAAGCTTGTAAGTGATTAGACATTATACTTACTATAGAAGTCTCATCAACATTGGAGTTCGGTAACAGTTGCATGCTATTTTTTTTCATCATATGAGGAAGCAAAAATAATTTGTACATCTGTGTAGTTCTGTCGTCACAATGAGTTGATGATTTCAACTGTAATAGCTTTTAGGATCTATTGTTGTAGTTAGTGTTGTTTTCTCTCTAAAGAAAGAGCTCAATGAAGAAGTTGGGGGCCCTCTTTGTGGGTGGGGGATAAAGATTCTGGCTCACTGAAGTTTTTGACAGCCGATAGAGCAGCTGCTCCTAGTTCTTCAGTGTGTTGATGGATATTCATCTATATTTACGTTAAAGGGGCAATAGATCTTTTGTACTGATCATTATGCATGCAAGAGTAAAGTCACAGTATCTGATCACAATTCTATAACTCATGAGTCCTGCCTACATTATTCCTTCACTATAATCTACAAAAGACTTACTGTGTCTTATTCCTTCACTGTATTTTATCTTTCGTGTATTTTGTCACAGATTTCCTTCCGCCAGTTTAACAATTCCCAGGTTTATGTTTACTGCTGCTGGAAGAAGTGCGTGTAAAAAGAGGAAAACCAAGAGCTACATAACAAACAAGGGAAAGTTCAAGTCAAGACACAAACTCTCATCATACTCATCATGTTCCTTTTTCTGAAGGATCAAGACTTAAAGTAATAGGAAGGGAATCACTAATGATACTGTCAGCATAGTCATGCTAGATTAATTCTTCTTTTGCTGTGGATATATCATAGTGGAATGAGCGAAAGTTTTTGAAGGTGTTTGTTGGGGTTGATATGCACGTTCTCTTGAAATCAGCTGATAGAATTTGGTATAATTTGAACCATTCCTGAATTCAGTCACCATGGTAACAAGCTTATGATGCGACTTCATTTTTTTCTGCTATCCTGTTTTACTGTCTTGAGATGTATCCTTTTAGTAGTTTTGTGAGCTCTATGATTGTGATCTTCTCTTCTAGGTAATTTAGTATCCTTATCCATGAAGATAATCAATTTGATTTTGTGGTTAGACCACATTCTCTATTAGGACCCTCTTATATATTCCTTCTCCGAACTCTGGTTATGGAGGAACGAACCACTCCAGGAATTTCTGTGAAGTGGCTCACTTACCTGTCTCGTTTCATAGGTAACCTCATTTTCTAACCCTCTCAAGCCTTCTGTCTCCAAATTGCCTTGTATCTTCCCTCTCAATTGTTGGACCAAAGCTGTAAGAAAGTTTAGATATTGATGGCTCCTCATTTTATTGCTTCCTACTATCTGATAAGTGATAAATTCTAGTAACTGTCCGTGTGAGTCTAGCAAAGCATAGTTGGCACTTATCAAATGATAAAGGGTGGAAAAATTGCGGCGGTTTGACTGCCAGCATTAAGACATTCTTCTCAGGCGAATTGAAAGATCTTAATAGCCAGAGGAAAAGAAAGTAAATGCAATTATTGTAAATAGCGGCGGACAAAATGGGAGCTGACTAAACTACGAAATAGAATTGTGGGAAAGTAATACAAGCGTCTACGAAATAGAATTGTGGGAAAGTAATACAAGCGTCGTGGAGCTATATAAGTATACAATGGATGATTCAGTATAGTCGATTTCAACTAGTTTGAAATTGAGACGGAATTAATATGCACAGATGTACTGATATACATGTGTGAGTTGTCTAATTAGCAAGACTATTCATTGATATAGCATAATCTTGAGAGGATTATAAAAGAGTGAAAATAAATCCATCAAGTGTAGCACCAAAAAGACAGTTTATCAAGTGTACTCATGGACTCACTTCACCATATGGATTGGTTCTTTTGGTCATAAAGTTCTCTTTTTCATTTTTATTTTTATTTTGCAAAGAAGGACCACTATATCTGATAATTGGGTATTACTACTTTCATGTAGTATTTAGTTGGGACCAGAGAACCCATTGTATGAAAAATCACTGACAACATGACCAATGAGGAAGAAATTGCAGTCACTATACAAATTCCGGTGTGCAAAAATAAAGATATAAAACTTGGTAGGGGGCCATATTAGGATAGGAGACTAAATTAATACTAGCTTAGTTTAATATTAATTTGGCAATTTTCTTGAAAGAACAGTAAATATAATAATAATTTTATTGTATCACTTTATAGGTATAATAAATTTGATGCTTTAAAAAATAATTGTAGTTAATAGTAAGGGTAATTAGAAACTGTGTGATAAATTTTTTTGATTTTTCAAATTGTACAAGTAAAAATAGATATTTATTTTTAATATAGTGAATAAATAAAAATAGAGGGAGGGAGCAGCAAATTAAAGGAATTATAGTCTATGATAACATAGAAAATGATGATGAATGGAGAGATTTTTTGTTGGTACTAGTGACCGTTAATGATTTGAAATCAGGTTGATTTGAAGTTGAAATTTTATTTGGATTTGTAATTTGAATTTTTTAAGTTGTATTTATTGTCATAAACATGAAAATCTAATAATTTGTTAAAATTATCAAAACTTCTCCAACTCTTATAGAGTATTACCAAATGAGTAAGAGCTCGTTTGGTTTAGCTGGAATGAGAAAGACTTTTAAGTTTAAATGCTTAAAGCATTTTTTAAGTGTTAGAAACTTATTTTATAAATAAACAGTTGTGTGTTTTGATAAAAGTGTTGAAACTGAAAAAAAGTTATTGATGTGTTTGATACATAAGTGTTGNATATGTTCTTTTGCGTGAGTGTTTGGTCCGATTTGATTCGATTTAGTTTAATTTTTTAATTTCATTCTCCGATATGTATTTAAGTGAGATAATCAAAGTTAAATATAAATACTTGATGCAACACTTGAGGAGATTTAAAGTATTTCTATAGATGTGCAGCTAAGTGCTAACTCCGTAGATTTCTTTATACAAAGTTACGTCTCAAATTTTAAAAAGTTAAATATAATTATTGTAATTTATTAATTGTTAAATTATACGATTTAAGGACTTGTCTTTACTGTTTGTCTACAAATGAAACAAGTCACCGGACGTGTTCCACTTATGTGAATAAAACAGTAAGTAAATGAGACAGTGATTTTACGTGGAAAACACCGGCTCAAAAGGTGAAAAACCACGACCTGTACCTCCACAGGATTTTTCTTCAACTTCACTAACTTCAAAGAGCCTCTGCAAATGGTTGATTACAATCTTCTTGCAATCTACGAAATTATAAACTCTAACTCCTAACCGTTGATTCAACAACCACAATATCTTCCTAGCAACTCTTACTGGAAGACAAATTGTTCTTGCTTCAGTTTATAACTGACTGAAACAAGAGTACAAGGATTACGACCAAAATTACAAACTTCTAGTACAAGAATGGCTAACTCTAGCTTGACTCTTTACTAAACAAGTTTGTTAACACAACCTCACCAAGAAAATTGCTGTTTTTCTCTCCTGTTTGTGCACACAGTACTCGGGATTCACGCCTCTATATTTACACGATTCATCCACATCTTTGCAGCCACATTAGAAGTCTCCTTCAGATAGGAATCTTTCTTCTTCATGTCTATTTGTTGACGTCCATTGTGTTTTAATCAAACTCCAATTCTTATAAATCAACATTTTGTAGATATGAATGATTTAGTGCTTATCAAGTCCAAGATTTTCGCATCCTTGCTCCGGATATTTTTATCTTTTCACACAACTGTTTAAGCACTTTTATGAACTAGTTTTGTTTACCTGTTTCATCATCTTGTCAATCATCAAAACTTCAGAGTCCCAACATTAATGAATTAAGAAATTTAGGAGGGGGCTTGGGTTGGATTTATGGATGGATAATAGAATATATGAATAGATCATTGGATTGAAGTATGAAATAAATTTGAACAAATATAATTAAATTTTCGATACTATAAAAATAGCTGAACCTAGTATCGAAGACCGTAATTGAAATACTAAAATATAAAATTAAAAAAAAATTATACCAAATTCGAGCCTAAGAATCGAAATCAAAGAACCAAACTAATTCAATTTATTCTGATTTTTTGACTATATTTATGTCCAACTGTCCCCGTGTTCTCTAGTTAGATAAATTTGAAATCTTATTCTATAGGTGCCTAAAGAAAGTTAGGTTTGAGTAGTCATTCATATTTTGAACTCAAAGGAATTATTACAATTGTAAGTAGATTGCTAATTAGAATAATTAAGAAGATCAAAAACTTTATCGATTCTAAGCAAGTGCTAATTGCGACTGAAATGTCCAGGAGAGGAGAATTCTTTACATTGTCCAATAAACCGAAGATTTATTTGGTACAAACTCAATATTTTTGAATGAATTTTTTTTGTTTGATATTTATANTTTGTTTGATATTTATATATAGTTATAATAAAATATATTTTTTAATTAGATATTTAAAACATAAATAAAGAGAGAAAGATATTAAAATTTAAAAATAATAAAACGAGTTGAGTTATGATACATTTTTAGCCCAATTCATTTCAGTCCATTTGACCCATTCAAATCAAGCATATCAATAGGGAAATAGTCGAAACAATAGGGGCAACAAGTGAGCTTTGAATAAGTTAAGGGGGTGAAAAGGGTAATAATGATAGGGTTCCGGTTGGGGAAGCTATTTCACATTGATCACACTATATAAAGCATCGCCGCACAGGCTTTCTCACTTGTTCAAAGCTCTCGTCGCCAGCAGCCAGCTAGGGTTTCATTTTCTTCTTCTACTTTCCTTCTCTCTCTGTTGTTTTCTTTCAATCTTCTTCTTCTTTTTTTGTTCTTTTCTAATTTTGTTTTAGATGTTGAAGGTGTAAAATGGGCCTTCATAATCCCAAATAAGCTGACAAGGTGCTTATTTGATTCATGGGAGGCCTAAATCAAATCTTCAAATGGAGGTTTCGCTGATAATGCCTTTTCTCTTTTTTCATGGAGGCGTTTACTAGTAACCATTCCCATACATATTTTCTGCCTTTTTTCGTCTCTCAATCTTTTTTTTTTTTAATTTTGTGGGAAATATCAAATGCATTATTTTAGCTTACACTTGAGAACACTTTTGCTCAAAGGAGCATTGTTACTCTTAATATTCTCTTGTCTCGTTGAATTATCATTTTATTATATCCATCTTTTGAAATTTATAAATAATTAGAGTTAATACTAACAACAAAGTCTCAAAATGATTATAGTTAATAATAAAATAAGTTAAAAATTAAATGATAAATTATATTTAAGATTTTAAGTTAAATAAATAAAAATGGATGGATTGGAGGGAGTATTTTAATTTCTATTCATGATGATGAATATTATATTTTAACCAAAAAAATGATATAGTTGCAACATCAAAATCATATTTCAGAAATATTCCAACATCAAAATATTTCATGATATTTGAAACATAGTAAATATGTTTCTGGATAAAATTATACCTTCATTACTTTGTTTCTAAGTGGCACACTTTGGACGACTGTCTTTTGCGAGAAATGATTTTTCATTTTTATACAAAAGTCAAATTTTTCATTTTAAATTATAAAGAATAAGATAGCTTTTCTTTTCATTTTAAATTTTTAAAAAAAGTAAGATTCTTATTTCTTTTGATCCTTTCCCAAAATTTTATAGCCATATAGGGGGACCTAAATGGTATTGTTGAAAAGAAACAC
This sequence comes from Datura stramonium, assembly GCA_018107945.1. Taxonomy (NCBI): domain Eukaryota; kingdom Viridiplantae; phylum Streptophyta; class Magnoliopsida; order Solanales; family Solanaceae; genus Datura; species Datura stramonium. The sequence continues at coordinate 699,784 of JACEIK010000016.1, read as the reverse complement.
TAATAGTATACTTAATTTGGTGCATAACAGGGGCAAATTGAAAAAATTAACGAAAATTATACTTATTTTGGATCAAAAACTAAGGGATTCATAAATGAATTATATGTAATTAGGATATGAGCTTTCTAGTCATTTTTTATTGGAAACAGTCCAAAATGACTTGTGAAAGTCGAGTAATTTTATCACTAGAGAAACTAATTTGATTATTTTCTTGCAATGGATATCATAAGTTGCATGACCTCTGGTTAAATTGCCTTTAAATAATATTAAATTGAATAAAAATGTACCGTTCGTTTTTACTTAATTGGATTAAAAATATATTTTTTTAAACTCCATTCTTGTTTTTTCTTTAAAATTCCTTTAACTAATGGGAAGTAAGTTTTTTTTTAATCCCGTTTTATCAATTTAAATAGCATAATCTCATATATATTTTTCAATTGAAAATATAAGTCATATGTATAAGATCTTCTAAGTCCACAAAGCCTCTANGTATAAGATCTTAGTAACCTTATCATTAAGAAGAAGAATTATTTGCTAATATAATTATATGACTCAATAGCGATATTTTGAGGCCAAAATATTGACAACAGGTGTATTTGTATATCAAATTATTAAAAAAGATATTTTAAAAATCAATATGACATAATTTAAGGACATCATATGTTAAACATTTTCCGTAAATTGAAAGAAACGGAAACAACTTGCCTAGACCAAAAGTTACTTTATAAGCATAAAATTCTCAATTGATGCAGTTTTACATCTAAAGTGTCCAGTTTTAAATAAGTTATTGAGGACTTGACTCGACCCAATACCTTTTTTTAACTTTTTATAAACGGGTTGCTAATAATCTCCATCCACAAGTATAATTTATTCATACTTACTGCCCAATTTCATCGGAGATTACTTTTTGTGAAACTTGAGCAACTTTATAGATGGAAAAATTAGTTCAATTACTGTACTGCAATAATAGCTCTGTCAAAAACAATTTCTCTACTACTTTATTACGGTGAGGTGGGGTACACTTCGGTGACAAAATGAGAGGTTAAACTAGATATGTTATTGGACTTTACTGCAACAATACTATTTGATTTCAGAATCTTTGCGAAATTAACCCAAAAGTGACATAATTAACAAAATGAAAGAAATGGGGAACAACTCTTCCAAGAACAAAAATCCCTGGGACAATAGATGTAATTTTAAATATAAGTCCCCCAATAATCCTTTGCTGCTAAACAAAAGTAAAACTACCTTTTACCGTACCAAGAAACACTACATCCTCTATTTCCAACTTTAGAAGTAAGACCAGACCGAACATCAAAATCAAAATCTGCACTTGGTTCTTCATAATTCCAGCCAGTTTTGCAGCTACTTGTGGTAGAGATATACCAAGGAGAAGATGAAGAAACCACCCATCTATCATATAAACAAATAGAAATCATACAAAATATTCTTGTGGATGAACCAAAATATATCTTAATATCCCATGCTAGAAAAGAGGTACGAAATAATCCAGCAAATCAGATGACAAACGTTGTCATCATATTGCATGTATGTTTTTTTTTTTTCATTTGGCTCCCCTCTAACTCCAACGTTTTAACAGGACAAAACAATTATCCACTAACAAATACTTATCAGATGACAACGTTTTAAGAATCTTTAGATTTTTTCTAGGATTCCAAATAAAATCTTGTAAAATTAATTTGCAATCTAAGACTCCTCAAGAGATGCTTCAACAATAAGACACCTACTGCAACAAATCTTCTGGCTACTCAATTTCCTGAGATAATTGTGCTGAATTTACCACCGTTTCTGTACTATTTAGGTGTTACAAGTTTTGATAAATGCCCTCATTAAATCAGCTAACACGACTCCTTATACTCTCCAAGTCTCGGGAACTTAAGGAGGAATTTGTCTAAAAAAAAAGCAGGGGTTGGAACTATATGTAGTACATTAAAAATATGCTGATGAAAAATTGATTTTAATGCATAACAAAGAGAGAGAGAGAGAGAGAGAGAGCAGGGGAGAGAAGTACCATAGAGAAGGATGCTCCATAATAAGGAAAAGCAGCTGTTATAAATCTCTCATATTCGTTATGTCTGAAGGGTCGAACAGGAATCTGCAAGTAAAAAGATTTCCCGAGGCATTAAAATGCAAATGACTATACAAGGTGCCATCAATCATCTCCTCTTATTATATTATACATCATTGAATTTCGAAAGATGACATAGCTAGGACCAATTACATGCAGAAGTTGTTTATCTTGCACTTCAAAGCTAAAGCAATATGGAGTGCATTGGCATCAAGGGCTTTCTTAGATCAATCTCTTAAACAAGTATCTTTTATTAACGGCAGGCACTGAAGAACAACAACTACATTCACTGCTTTCACTCAACAATGTCTAGGAACAAAACAAATGATAAACAAGGCAAGGTGCAGATATACAAATAACTTTGTGATAACCTAATAAAAAGAAAAAGAATGTTTTCATGATAATGTTGTGTGCTACTTCTACATATACATTTGAGTAAATGGCAGCAGACAAATGTGTACTCTAAAAGAGTATTTAAAGTTATGTATCGCTTTGTAATTATAAGAGCACTTTAGTTATGTGCCCTTGTTAAACTTGTCTCCAGAATGTGACTAAAACAGCATATATACAGATCAACTCTTCACTAAAAATCTACAAAACGTGAAAATAACGACAGCAACCTACCTCTTCAAGCAAATAACCAGCTTGCAGTATGATAACTAAAAAATTTTAAAGTTATAGATTCCTTTATAAGACAGTGCCTGTAGATTTCGAAAGGACGTACCTGTTTTGCAAGGCTCAAGCTTGTTACTCCTAATTTCTCGTACTCAACCTTAAACTGGAATACTCCATAAACATCTGGAACCTTGAATGATGTATAATAGACACCCTGTAGAAAATAAAATTAGACATATTAATAAGTGATGAAACAATTCCTGCCATATGTCAATTCTGGAGCATTTAAGAGTACCTTCTGATCAGTTGACATGGTTTTCAGAACGTAGGGGCTCATCATGTAAAACTGAACTTGAACATCATCTGCAACATAAGGTTCCCAACTTGTTCCAGACCATTCATAAATCTCAAGAGAATATTCCTTTTATCAAAATTTCAGTTTCAGTACACATCCAAAGCCATTAAATATACATAATATAAGATTGACAAATTATAACAAACTTGCAGTTTAGTAGTACCAGTTCATCATTGATTCTGTACATTGAAGGTTCATCCGTCTCCCCAACCTTGTGATGTCTTACATTCACAGCCTATATATAAAAGTATATAGACATAAATTCCCAATTCACATATTGAGAACAGCAAATATGGATAGTGAAATCAGCCAATTTAAGTGAATTCCTTTTTTTTTTTGAAACTGGTACGTCAAAATCTTTTTCAAACAAAAGTGAATTCCTTTTATGACTACGAGAATGCCCAAAGTAAAATATAAAAATAGAGAAGTGGGTGGATATGAATTAAGAAATCATATCTGATGCTGCACCTTGAGATGACCTCTTTCATGGAAGACCCACTTGCTAATTTCAGTCACAAACTGCTCATTCCCAGATCTCTCGTGGCTGTGATCATGGGATAAATTTGTGGTCAATCAAGTTAGAAAGCATAAAAAGTACCAAGTCTGAGTCGTACTTTATATAGAAGAGGAGTGAAAGAGGCACAATTAGCTTCAACATACTGCTTCTCTAGAGCATTAAGTGACAACAACGAAGATGAGAAAAGATATCAAATCACATGAAATTACTACTGTTAAAACTAAAAATGTGCGGATCCGCATAATTGTCCTGTGCATAACCTTCCGTAACCCCAATTCCACATGTCCGCATAAACTTGTGTGGTCTGCATACTTGAGTTCTGCGATCTGCATAATCCCTCGGACTTGGGAACAACGAATTTCACAGTCTCGTTTAGACAGTTCCATATCTCTAGTTTGCACATAAATCGATGTAGTTAGCACGAGCCGAGCTTCTTAATGTCCTTTAAGCACTTCGAAAAAATTCGGGGAGCTACAATACACTAATTTGAATGTTTTCATCTTTTGATAAGTGATTTTCCTTTACTATTTCCTGTCTATTATACTTCATATAACAATCAGCGGAAATTTTGAGTTTTCTATAAATCTTATTTTGAATTCAATTCGATCATATGTTACAATGCTAAACTTAGAATTGAAAATTGCTTCACTTGTAGATTAAATTTCAAATGAAGTAAATGGCACAACAATGCAGAGTAATCAAGGAACAAATGGTAGAATAGAGGGAAATAGTGCCATGTGCTTCAATTTGGTTGTGAAAACCATGAAGCTCATCACTTCAATTAGCCAGATCAAGTTAAACTAAAGCTAGCCAAATGCTTCTATCAAACAAGAAAGATTCTACTCAACAAGATCAAATGCTGACATGATTCAGGTTGCCAAATACTTCACACGAATCTCATGCAAACTCTATGTGATCCTAACGGAAGGTGAACCAAATGTTTATGAGAGCTATCAGTTTGAGGTCTTCCGTTTTCACCCCCAGTCCACCTCTATCAAAAACTAACTCTACAGCAAGTACATTCTAGTAATGGTTTTTTAAATCAAGAATAAATTTCACTAAAAAGGGGCAAAAGACACGCCCATATACAAGAAGAATATACCAAGAAGTAGAAAACCTTATAGTATTATCATGTCAAACAAACAGAAGCAACAGAGTACCAACGAGTGCTTACTTGATTGTGCTTCCAGCCTTTTGCACCCCAGATCTGAAGAATCTGCACATAAGAAAAAGATTTGTCAATTCAAGCAATTCAGATAACATATATCCATCCAAAGTCTCAAAAATTACTTACCGATTGCTAAACATGCTTAAGGAGCCAGATATAAGAATTCGAGCATTATTTCTTGCCTGCAATTGGAAACAATTGTCATTGATTTTATCTTATTTTAAACGGCATTATTTAATTGTTCAGCAACAAAAAGAGGGAAGAAGATGGGCTGGGGTTAGCATTATGAGGCAAAGATTGTTAGCAAAGTGTGCAGTCTCTATATATGAAAATTGCCATGGTACTTCATCACCATCCTGACCAGATAAAATAAATTTCATCTAGAAGTTATCTAGCTACTGCAAAAGGTCCAAAACCTATTGCTTACACCTTCCCATCTTCAATTTTTCTTTTATTTTAAAAAAGTATGATTCTTTTTCTGCTAAACTTCTATGCAAGCATCCCTGCATGGTTTGATTATCTTTAAAAGCTACACATTGCCCCTTGAACAACCTCTGGGGTTCAAAGTCAATAGTCTGAATAAACAGAGAGAAGAACAAGACTTAAGTGACTGAACAGGAACAAATTAAAGAACATGATTTGGCATATTAATAGGACACATATTGGATGAAACACCTGCACAACTGAAACAAGACTGATTGCAGATCCAGTTAGTGTTGGTGGAGTTGATAATTTGGATCTAGGATTAGCTGAATACGCCGATGGAGAAGCTGAGAGGATTTTCAACACCTGCAAGCATGATTGATGCACCCTTTGACATTAAATAAATATACAGAATGTACTTCCCATATATGTATGTCCAGAAATAAAGAACTTGCAGAAACTTACCAAGCTATTGGCTGGATTTACAGAATGACCAATCCCCTTGAAGAGTACAGGAGCCTGGATTTATTTAGCAGAAAAATATGTTAGAAACATGCTGCTCCATCACAGCAGGACTTGAGAGCTGTATCATCCGATACACAATCATATGCCCAGTGTAAAAAAATGAAAAAGGAAACTGGGGAAGTTTGTACATAAAAAGTTTACCACCCAATATCAAAATAAACCATAAATGCCTCAAAACTGCATATTGTAAAACTCAGGTGTAGTGTTAGGAGCTTATAGAACAGACCCTGTTCAAGTATGATCACCTCAAGAAATGCGCATTGTATTTGATATTAGCAACAAGCATGTTATTTCACAATGTTAAGAAGCATAATGAAGAAATGGAATTTTAGTGGTCCATAAACTCAATTAGTTCCATCTAGTTTTATGAGGGCTTTGGCCAAATAGGTTCCTTAATGCATCAATTCAAGCTTGCTCGATCTATTCCGGCATGACCTTATAATGCTACTACTGCATCCACAAGGTCAATCTGGTTGGTTGGTTGCCCCTAGATTTTATGTAGCAGCTTTATTCCAAACGCGTCCTCTTTTTTCCAACAGCTCCATGATTTAGTAATTTACCTTCATTATCATGATTCATGAACTAATTTTAATTGAAAACTTGAGGTTGAATATATACCTGATAAATATAGTGCATTTGATTTAATGACAAGGTTATTAATCAACACAAGAAAATGAAAATTATTGAAGATATCAATTCAGAAGCATTTGTTTATTAGCTTTAAAAATGGAAAGAGCAGACAAAGTTCCATTGGTCTAATTTGGCACATCAGGTTGGATTCTAACTCCCGTGACACACATATGCTAAGATACAAGAGACGATCCAAGGGAATAATGAAAGGTGTGGGAGGGAGGAGGAATCCTGACATCTGAAAATTTGAGAAAAAGGAGGATCGCATGTCAGATAGTGATTTATGCACAAATGTTTAAGCAAAGAAGTGGACTGCTTCCTACATTGTCAAGTGGCGACTTGCTTGTGGTGTGTGCTTTTGAGATGGAGGAGGCACTCTCTTATTGAATTTTTCTTTAAAAAAGTACTCTCTTATTAAACATTTTAAAAGGAAGAAAAGCCAAAGAACGTGGGATGTTGCCTATGTTCTCATATTTCTTTATTACAATGGGAGGAGGCACTCTCTTATTGAACATTTACAAGGGAGGAAGGAAAGTGAAAGAACATTGAATGTTGCCTCATTAGCACTCATGTTGGTCCTGTTGAAGGAAGGAAATATGAGAGTTTTTGAAGGGATAGAAAACGACAACATACATGTGGGACAACCTCTCATATTTACTTTCTATTTGGTTCACTCATGAGGTTCTAGTTTGTGCAGAAAATTTGGTGTCACTCACAGTGAATTATACTATGTTATATTTACTTTCTATTAGGTTCACTCATGAGGTTCTAGTTTGTGCAGAAAATTTGGTGTCACTCACAGTGAATTATACTATGTTATAGATTCTCTACTTTTTGGTGAACTGTTGGTTTAGGGGAGATTTTCGTATTATTCTTTTATAAGAGATAATGGGAAAATCTCCTGTATTAATCAAATTATTTACCTTACAATGAGAATTTCCTATTATTATGACAATACTTATGTTATTTACAAAAGCAGATACCTCAAAAGAAGTGCAAAATAAGTCATTGATCAAGCAATAGATTTCTTCTAAAGATGAACGGTCTAAGCAATCTATCAAAGCTATAGGGCGTAAAATAAGTAAGAAAGTATTTGAGCATATTTCCAACACCGTGCCTATATTTTACACCTTTCATGCGGGATTCTTATTAGAAAAGATGGTACTTCGAGCTTACAATGAGCAACAACAATATACCTAGTGTAGTCCATAAAGTGGGGTGCAGGAAGGGTAGAGCATACACAGACCTCACCCTACCTCACAATGAGCATGAAGAAATTACTGAATACTTATTTATTGTTTCAGTTGCTCCACCATATCGGTTTCTCAAGCTCGTTAGTCTTTATCCGGACCTTATAAAGAAAAGGGGAACACTTTGAGGAGAGTTAATCTTCAGTTTCCTCCCGTCCCGTCCCCGTCCCAGTTCAAACCATTCCAGTTAAATTACAGATATAGCATCTTCTTAAGAGCTCACATTGTTTGGATGGTTGGACACCTTGATGTTGGCTCTTCCCTACTTGGGCATGTGGTATGTTCCTACAGTTGGGCCATCAACCCTTTAAAGTGGTATGTGAATTGGGCTCTAGGGTATAATTTCAATCTCTCTTATTAAGAGAAATCAAAGAACTAGTAATAGATATTTTCCCCCCAAAATGGGAATGGGGTGCGATGCTTATGAACTAATATTTTATTGATCGAGTTGATTCCATGATTAAATAGAAGAGTAAACTCAAAGATCATGATTTTATAGATGAAATATTGTGCCTTACCTTGATCTTTTCTCTGCCCAAGATTACATCAGATTGGATGAAATTATCACCAGCAATTAAGGTATGGTCCCCTTCTGTATCAGAAACTGCAAAGCTTGTATGATCAATGACCATAGCAGCCTGATCCTATTATGTAAAACATAAAGAGTAGAAAAACATGAGTCCGCACATCATGCTTAACTTTAGAGGAGTATGAATACACTTGTCACAAGGATGTGATTACCCATAAGAATGAAAGTGATTGACTACATGTAGTGAGTTTAGAAAAACAAAATTATATGTTCATGATTTGTTTTTAGAACATGTATCCAATTAGCAACATCTCAATCGCCAATGGTGAATCACATCAAATTCACTTGACCACAATGAAAAGGTTAAGCAAAGGGTCTATGTATACAATATGGATTATTCACTTAAAACACAATTTTTTTAGTATGAAATGGGCCTAATAGGGCTATAGATACAGAGGACAACTAGTTAGGGATTGAGGCAAAGTTGTGACTGATTGATCGAACAAAAATGTAAGCAATAGAAACCTATTACGATACCTCATCAAAATCAACCCCACACTCAGTAGCAATCTCTCGAATTAGATCAGATGCAGATGCATCAGCAGCAAGGATCAAATCATGGCCAGAATCAACAAAGTCCAGAATAGCTGCCGCATTAAGTGATCCACCAAAACCTGAAGGAAAAATAATGAAATTAATCCCCCTAAAACAATTGATGAACACTCAAAAAAATTCAATCCATTTCGATCTAGCCCTTCGCAGCCTGTTCACTGGAAACCACTGCAATCAGCTTGGATCTATATACATATGTAACATAAAACTTTAAAACAGTACGTATATCCGACCCAAGTCCTGAATCTGGCTCTGAATACAATAATTATAGAAATCTGACATAGAGACTTACTATCAATGGAAGGTGAGAAGAGAATTAAGGCATCATATAAATACTGGCCGTATCTCTGTAATGCGATCTTAGGATCATCCGCGAGCTTGAAATCGAGATCATAACCACGGGTTTGGAGAGACTGGAAGTAGAGAGAATGTGAAGATTTGATGGAGAAATCATCGAGCAAAACCAAGACTCTCCGATCTGTGGGGTTTTCAGGAGAAAAAGCATTGCAGAGAATCGTGAGAAGAAGGAAACTGAGAAGCGGGAGCAAAGCTGGCGCTCGAGACATCTTGAAAATGCTCGGAAGCCACTAGGGTTTAGCAAGATCTGAACCTTAAAGACCCCTTCACTTCACTTCAGAGTTTGACGAGTTTTTCAGTCTTCGTCCACAGCGATAATAAGTTACAGTTGAGGTAAAACGCACATGGATGTTATTATTCTACAGCAAAGGTAATTTTCACCCCATTAGTCATGGTTAATTACTTACTTTCATGGATAATTATTCAAGCTTCACTTTATTACAGCAGAATCACAAAATTATTATTTCTCACAAAAAAATTACTTAACTTTGCTTTAGTGGCTGTTTGACCATGAATATTTTTTATTTTTTGAGGCATTGAATTTC
>JACEIK010000016.1:619155-690106 GCA_018107945.1 Datura stramonium | reverse complement strand
AAATTTAAAAATAATTTTAATTTATATCCATGATCAAATAAAACTCTAATTTTCAAATATTACTCTTTCAAAAATTTCGCTATGTTCGTATGACAAATACTTATTAAATTATTTTTTGTGACCAACAAGTCACTAGGATGAAACAAAAGAGATCACACTTGATCATAATATTGTTGCTATCATATTTAAGCAAACTTGTGTGAGTTTTTCATTAAATAAAATTATTTAGTGACTTTTCTTTATTATAAAAAATAATTTAACGATTATGTAATAAAGTAAATATGGAGTAATCGATAATGAAACTATATAAACCCAAATTATAAGCGTTTATCACTAGGGCAAAGGTTGAAGTTCGTATAGTGTAACTTAATAATTTTTGCTCAAACAATGTATTTATATTTTTAAAAATTATTAAATGTGTAGATGTATCTTGATTTGGAGCTAAGTTGAGTAAATTCTATGTCTTATAAAATTTTGAAAGTTGTAAGTGCCACTTCTTTTCTCAGGTTATTAAAAGAAAGTATTTCTAATGTCAAGTTTTTGAAAGAAGGCTCATGTTGATGCTCTATTGTCTCCAGATCACCAAGACTTTGGCAATCCCCTTCAGAACAAGAGAGGCCAAAACATATTGACAAATGGAACACAAATTATAATTTATTTTTTATAGCACATCAAATCCCATCCTCCCCACCCCCAAAACCCATTGCAGGATGGAAAAATAAGGATGACATTCTAAAAGGACACAGATTTTGATACATACAGTTTATTAGGAAGTGGTTTTTAGGAATGAACATAAATTACATGCAAGGAAAAGGGTAAAAGTACAACTCCATTATATGTAATACCTTAATTTTACCATCCGTTATACTTTGAGAGTCACTCCTACCCTTGCTGTACTCGACCCTAACATAATTCCAACCTAAAAAAGTAGAGAGGTCGATTTGGACCTTTTTCTTGAAGTATTTTGACATGTGTAATTTATCTGGTCCACTTTGGAACTCTATTAAAGGTAAAGTCAAATACGAGATGATTTGCTAACGGCAAAAATATGAATGGTCCAAAAGCATAACGGAAGATAAAATGAAGATATTTCATACAGTAGAGGGGTAAATTTGAACATCATTACTAAAAACATCAGCAGCTGGCATTTTCCGGTGGTAAGGAGTAGTGCTGACCCAATCTTTTAACTGTCATTGCCATGTACTTGCCCTGGTGCTCGGCCAGGGCCAACTCTGGTTCACTAGGTTCCCTGCTACCATCTCCAGAGAAAGTTCCAGCTCCATATGGAGAACCTCCTCTTATTGAATCCATTCTAAACATCCCTGCTCCAAAAGTGTATCCTATTGGAACATAGAACATCCCATGGTGAGCTAACTGAGTGATCGCTGTCCAGCTGCAATACGAAAAACGTAACATTTCAATATGGTCCACTGGATTTCATTAGCAGATTGTCATCGACCAAATTGTACCTCAATCGCTTGCATGATTAATATTGGAAGAAGAAGTAAATGGATCATGAGAAAGAAGAAAAGAGAACACAAGGTAAAGGATATAGAGATTTGATAAGAGTATAGCTATAGTCCTGTCCTTTGTAGACTATGTTAATCTTTGGAGAAAATGTCATGTTTAAGGATTCTACGACAACATACACGAGCAAGCATTTTCATAAAATAGCCAATCACCAACCATAGATCCTGCAATCATCCTTCTACACTAAATTGAGGAAACCAACCAACCAGAAGTTATTGCCAGATCCAACAATCAACTATCTCATCTTCGGTCTATAACACAGAACTAATAGAGAATAAGGGAAAAGAAAAAAAATGATCAATCAATCAGCCACACCTTAATTCCAACTGTACAAATCCCCTTTAACCATGAGTTTTAGTTGTGCGCATTTCGTTCAACAAGGAAAAAGTAAAAAGGCAAGAGAAAGAACAAAAAGGAGCAACCAGCATCTAGTTTATCTCTCTGAGGTTTAAACTCATGTGTCCACTAGCACCATGACTTCCCAAGTTTGAAAAACCAGCAACAAAGCCGCAATTATCTATTGAAAATTATGCTTCAATAAGCATGATTCTAATAGAAATTATAGAAGGCTCTTTTCCTAGGAGAATAATAAGTTTCAAGATTGAAGTAAAATTGTTTGTAAATAATATAAACATGTAGCATTGTGGTCTTGTGTTTGTGTGCATATGAACATCAAAATTATATACTGTTATCATTTGTAAACAGTAAAATGACCAAGATGCCTATTAGAATAAGGGAGGTACTACTATTACAAAATAGAATTTATTAATATACTTCCAAAATGACTTACTGACCAAATATGGTCGGAATGACAGGAGATGATGCACCTACGGAGTAGTTACTACAGACATTTGTTGGAAGATTAGTTAGAAACTGAATTTTTGAGTTCTTTAGAGCTTTCTTCTTTAATGATTCAAGTTAATTAGATCACCAGTTGAAGGAAAATCCTTTGGATACTAAGGAGAGCTACATACAAATTTTGTATCGCTGGCGAAATGAATTTTCAGACTAGTCACTAGTATGCACTCTCATCAATTATGTTATGGACTTAGAGTCTGCTAGGGTTCTCCATTTCTTCTGTCTCTTCATTGGCAACTAGGTGAAGAAATTATCTGAAGGGTATCTATCAATATGCTATGGACAACTGTCATATTACTCTCCTCTTTTTTAGTTTACATGTATGTGAGATACACCAAGGTCATTGTCCAATGCATTAACATCCAAGTGAAAGTTGCAATTAGCTCACAGAGTTATCAGACATCATTGATGACACAAAAGAAATGAGTATTAATAGTATAAACACAAGTAAATGGATGACAGAAGACAGACTTACGCAGTGGTCTCCTGCCCACCTCCTTGTGTACCAGTACTCACAAAGAACCCTGCAGGCAATCCAGCAAGCTTCTGTTCTCTCCACAACTTCCCCGTCGAGTCAAAAAATGCCTTCATCTGAGCTGCCATACATCCATATCTTGTAGGAAATCCAAACAAGAATCCATCAGCCTCCACCAGCTCATCCACAGATATTACTGGAATCTCATCATTTTTTGGGGGGACTTTCATTTGTTCCAAAATATCTGGTGCCAAGGTTTCAGGAACTTTGTACAGAACCCCTTCAACACCTTCAATCCCATCAACCCCTTTTTTCATCCTTCTAGCTAAGCTTTCAATATGTCCATACATTGAATAAAACACAATGAATATTCTCAACTTCTTGGACCCCTCTGCTTCTGACCCTGTCACATCAGTTCCTTCAGCTTGACTCACTGGTCTATCTGCTGATTCACTTATATGAAACTTGCTCTTGCTTGGCATACAACCCCCTCCTTTACCCATATAGTGGATTTGATCAAGAAATCAAAAAATTCTCACAACCCTTTATCTAATTATGGCTTGTGAATCATATGAAGTGGCCAAAGTTATCAGCTTTTTCTCCAAATGGGACTTCTCAGGTAAGGTTGTAAGCAATTCTTGAATGGAGGATTTGAAAGCAACCTTTAGCTATTTTAGATATATTGATTCTTGGGTTATTTTACTCAACTGGGGTTTTCACAAGCAGATTTGACCAGAAGTCCACAGCTGTTTTTGGAACTTTCTACTAGAAGCTTCGCTGGCAAACTCTGACTTGCTGCCACCCTCAAAGTGGATTCCACGATTCAAATGATCTTTGACAGAGTTACTCTCTCTGGTGACAAATTCCTTACGTAGTACTATTTATCTTTGATTATGACATATAACTACCTTAATATTCTCATTGTTGTATGAAATATATTAAAATTATTTATTATCGTTAGCAGCTTGTTTCATTTTTTCTCTTCACTTCAACAAGTTTCAACGTCATCACGTGAATTCCACATTTTAAATTATACATTGAGAAAAAGGTCTAATTTACTTATTTGCTTTTGATTACAATTTAAATGCAACCTATATTATACTTCATGTTGGAGCTTGCTAAAGTGAAAGCAAAATACAAGACAATTTACCACTGGTATAATTAAAATATTATATGTAATAGATGAATAATATTTTAGGTTAGGTGAATTGGAGAATCGAATCCTCGCCGATAAAGTAAAAATTCACATAGCCAATTAATTGAGCTACTAAGATTTCCGACTATTTTGAATTTTCTTATCAATATATCAACTAAATATTCCTCAATATATAATGTAGACTTTAGTTGTATCGAATCATTTGTATCTATTTAGAATAGTCACTGTAATCAGATTATTTTAAGTTGGCCGTTAATTCACTGCAATAAGAGCAACCATATTCTATTAGCTTAAGACCAAGTTTGTCAGTTGTCAAAAGATTTCCTTTGATACGACTATTTAGAACTTAGAAGACAGCTAATGGTTTTGGTCCATTTAGAGTATGATAAAGTTGGGGCACATGTTCTGCCAAATTGTTTTAGTTGGCCACATATGTCACCTCTTATAATTGAAGCTTCCGTTTGTCCATAGATTTAGTTAAAACTTGAAAATGAGTTTTAGAAATTTTGTCGAAAATTAGTTTTTGAAATTTGAAGTTATATTTGTACATGCTACTTTTAACTTCAAGTTTTGTAGAATGGTAATTAGATCAACTATGTTGTATGGGGCGGAGTGGCTTCAATGGAGGATAAGATGCGCGAAGCGAAACTGAGATGGTTCAGGCATGTGAAGAAGAGATGTTCGGATGGACAGTGCGGAGATGCGAGAGACTGGCTATGGATGATTTCAGAAGAGGTAGAGATAGATTGAGAACGTATTGAGGAGAGGTAATTAGACAAGACATGATGCAGTTTCAGCTTATCGAGGACATGACCTTAGATAGGAGATTGTGGAGAACGGTCAATAGGGGAGAAGGCTAGTAGGTAGCAGTGTATTGTCTTGTTATCCGTCCATAATGTAGTTGTAGTATTGCTCCGGTAGTTTCTTATCCATCAATTTCTGTTATTTTTTGTTGTTATTTGTACTTCGAATATCATATTATTTTGTTGTAGTCACTGTCTTGCTACTATCTACTATTTCCTATATGACTGGTACTATTTTATGGCTTTGCTTTGGACGATTTTTGCTTAAGTTGAGGGTCTATCGTAAAGAACCTTTCTAACTCTGAGGTAGAAGTAAAGTTTACGTACACTCCACCCTCTTCGGACCCCATGTTGTAGGATTATATTGGATATGTTTTTGTTACAACTAAATCTGTGGGCAAATCTAGCGAAATCACTGTAGTTGCAGGTTTTGCAGCTAGACCGCCATTTGAAGGCAATAGGCAGACAACTCAGTTCACTAAGCTTTCACTTTGCGCAGGGGGTTGGGACAGAGATCATGTTGGATCTACTGCACGCAGCACATAAACAGGAGTTTCACTAGCTTATGCAGGATTTTGCGCAAGTGATGTTGGTGTATCTGTCATAATTTGGTTAGTAAGTGGGTAGAAGTCTAGGACTATGGGAATACAAGAATAAGAAAATCTTTTGCAAATTGCACATGATCCTGCAAATTAAATCTCTACATCTGAAAAACAAGAACCTCTCTGTTTTAAGTATCACATAAGAAAATGGCAGAGAATTAACCAAAAAAAAAAACATTTCTGGGACTCAAAATACTGATGTAGAGATTTTGATCTTCAGCAGGATCAAAATATGATGTGAACAGCAGAACTTGTAACACCAGAATCTGAACTCAGAATGTGCAGAAATCACCACAGGCAAGCCACCTCAACCAGCAAGCAGTCCCCCAAATAATTCAACAAGCTCGTCGAGTAGCTATAAGTAACAATGGTTATATGACAAAAAAGTCAGTATTCACACAGGATTTCCATATAGAGAACTAACTACAAAGACCTTATCCTTCCTTCAAAGACCTGCTTCTAGATTTTTTCGATTCCCAAGGAGGCAGACAGCCTTTATAGTGGGAGTGCAAGAACAGCGATGATATTGATACTTCTCTCTCACCTTGACGCATTGAGAATGAAGACAAACAGTTGAAAGAGCTTCTTAGTTTACTCTTTTCACTGTCATAGTTTTGCACATTTGTGCCATGTTGTACTGTGGAAGCTTTGAGGGCTTCTGGAAGAATGCAGTTGCACAATGAACCTACAGGAATACCCAAAAAAGAGTTGGTTTTTACTTTAGAAGACAAGAAATATACAGTTTTATTAAGTAACAAAGAAGAGATCAAAGAGAATTCACTTTCTTGCTGCTTTTCAAATTTACTACAACTTCAGTTCAACAAGCAGAATGAGGACACACAAGATACAAACAGATATAGATGGTCTCTGCCAAAGCGATTACTTTGTTATAATTTATTTCCATGGAACCAAAAAAGTGGGCTGACATATGTAGCTTGACAGTTTATTCATCATAACTCAGCTTTCCCAAGAGCATATAAGTAAAGAGAAAAGAAAAATGAAACAAAGAAAGAAAGGAAGGCTTGCTAAAATGAATGATAATTGAAGGAAGTTTCATGTTGGAGCAGTCAGAGAGGCAAGGCAAAGGTTTTGTTCTAGCACCCTGAAGCATTTAAATAGTGGAAGTAAAGAAGAACTAGAAACATGGTGCAGATGAAAGATTACAGACCTACACGTGCTAGCCGATTCACCCATTTGGGTATCCGTTTCCCAGTCAACCTGTGACAGATATCATCTGAGAAATGATTGCAGTTCTTAGCAATTAAATGATATGAATCACCATTGTAGTTTGCTGATTGGCGCTCAATGAATTCTCTAAGCTGGATAGGATCCATACATGTTGTTCCCATGAACACCGACTTTCTAAATTTAAAGCCAGGGCACTGTCGAGGTTCCAGCTCAAAGACACCACTTGTTGGATAGTCATGTGCTCCAAAAGCATATTCAACACCATGAACTGCAAATATGATAAAAGATCTTGAAAAACATAATATTTTATTGATGAAGAGCATTTTGAAAAACATGTGTACCAGAAAATACAATTGTCTCATCATCTCAACGAAAAAAAAGAGTAGACTAATTGAATTTGTACTTCCAAGATAACTAATACTAGGATTTTCCATTGTAATGCTATAAAACATATAGCTAGATGCATTCTCCCTATGTATTTACTTATTTTGTTTTCTGATAAGTAAGAACTGATTATCCCTGCGTCTTTAAGCATGATATGCATGTGAAAGACTAAGGTCAAACACTTCTAGTGGATTTTTGACAATTGGGTCACCTCAAATCAAATGACTAACTCATCTTGTTTCAAGAATTGAACTTAAGGCGTTACTCTTAACTATTCCTGCCTTCATAAAACATTGATCCAGCACCATGTTTTCCTCTTTTCTGAGAGGAGTATGTTTCAGCTTTAACTCTAATACTCTATGACATGCAATACTTAATTCTGTTGTAATATCATCACTATAATTGTCATGCCATTATTTCATTGTGTTATCTTAATCGTCAGTGTGGGTAGTCAGTGGGATACACATGCGCATGCGCGCGTGCAAGGGAGAGTGGCAGTGAGCTACCACTTCTGTTGTCTTCACTCGTCATTATCATAAATATTGTTGTTGTTGCTCTAAATTTTAAAAACCATTTAAGCTTAGGAGTTTGCCAAGGATGGATTTTTAGGCCAACGAGAACTTAACATTAAGTAGATGCACCAAACAAACAACAAGATGAATGTCCAAGAAGCCAGACCAAAATAAGGTCTTGATCTCAAAAACATACATCAAAAATTAAATGTGGACTCACCTTCCACCCCTGTATGGAAGACACCTATGCCTGCCCAGTAGAAATAGCCATTAACGGGTGTCAAGTCGTATACATTAAGGTAAACAGGTGTGTTGCCTGGACTACAGCAAGCTGACTTCACTCTGGGGAACATGCAAAAACGTGTTGCAGATTCACCTTGTAACTGAAGAGGCACCACAGAACACAAGCCATCCTTCAATTTTGATTTCATCTTCAAGGCAAAACTAGGAATGCTTCAATACCTAGTTTCTACCTGCAACAAGGAAAATTAAGTGTCAAGTGTCAACTACTCCAAGTTCAGCCAATATAGGATGCACAATCCCACAAAATTGACATACGAATATGTCCATATATTATATCTTTTTAACTTTTTGGAGAAAAAATATGCCTCCATTCATGATTCTTGGGATAGAAGAAGCCCAAAAAGAAATCATTTTGATTGAGAAGAAAAAGGTCGTGAACCATGTTCAACTTCTGAATTAGATGTAGAATAGGTAGATGGGCAAGTTGACTGAATCTGCTGAAGGTTCCAAAGGATAAGCTTGGGGGATGGTTGTGGAACTGAAGGAACAAGGTTTATTGTGCCAAAAGATTACCTAATTGATTAGTCCATACAAACTTCTTATGATTGGGTCTTATTCATGCTCTTTGACAACATAAGCACAGTGATATCTGAAAATGTTCCCTACAGCATCTTCAAAAGATATAGTAATTGAGTCTCAAGTTGGTCAAAGGCTAGCTGCAATTTGCTCAGCTTGAGGTGCCCAATGCACATGGTAAAATGGCATATTAGGCAACTAGATCTATGAAAAGCTAACATCTAAGAATTACCTTTGGAGATGAGATACCATAGGATAAAATGGTCGAGAAGCTTAATGAACAACAAATAGGGTTGAAATCAGTTACCTTCAAAGAGAGATAGCAAGTCCTACTCAGAAACACATCACTAGATAATGTACCTTAATACCTTACAAGTCTATACTAGGATCTAAAGATTCACCCTCTGCAATTTCGGAGAAGGAGAAATAAAATTCTTGAGGCAGATCATTATTAGAGGACTTAATTATCAAATAGGTCAGATCAATCTATGCAATTCAATACTGATCACAGGCAAGGGCTCAATAAGTACATTGCATTCAACAACTTGTAACACTGGTATAAGAGAGCGATAATGGAGGGGAATTTGGACAACAAACAACTCAGACTAGTGTGCAAAAAGAGTGGACTATGGAGACCCGAATCTACAATGTCAAAAAGGAGGTCTACTTAGAGTTACACCTCCAAGGATTGCCAGTTATGATGAGGACTAGGGAAAGGCTTTTTTGGGACGCCTTTTCAGTAGAAGGTTTATGATTAGGAGGAAGAAAATTGCCATCATCTTCCATAGCAAAATCTAGCAATGATTGGTAACAGAAGCTGTCTAAGAAGACACTAAATTCCGCCTTCTTGCATGGGAATAGCTGGTCATAGATTAGTTGGTTTTACTCTTTAATTAGAATAAGACAGCAGGGAGCAAACAGGTGACTTTATTTAAGTGATATGGTCTTTGGGAATGCCACCTCAGATAAGTTTGAATAGTTGGCAACATGGAATTCATATCTAAATCTAGCGACTATAACTGCATCTTAGATCAAAACATTTGCTTTTGCTTTCCTTCTCTTCTTTCCCTAATAATAGAAGTGCATCCAGTAGTACCTAAAAGATTTCTCTATTTATTATCGTAAAGTGGACTTTAAAGGAAGGCTAAGGGAGTGAAAATGATTTAGGTACTTTTGAGTAGAATCTATTCCACTAAGATATTAAACATACAACATTCTAACCAACCTAACAAGTAAGGTCTGAAGCAGTAAAATCATGTTTCTAGCTTTAATTTTTCCGAGGAAAATGGACCTGGAATCACTGAACACAAACGGAAACAAACAAGTGAAACAGAAAAGGAAAAGCATCAATAATGCATTGAATCATATCAAGTTATAGGTCTTTAAATCTACACCAACTGGCATAATGATTTATGTACTTTTGAGTAGAATCTATTCCATTAAGATATTAAATATACAACATTCCAACCAACCTAACAAGTAAGGTCTGAAGAAGTAAAATCAAGTTTCTAGCATTAATTTTGCCAAGGAAAATGGACCTGGATTCACTGGTTAACACAAACAGAAACAGACAAGTGAAACAGGAAAGGAAAACCATCAAATAATGCATCAAATCATATCAAGTTTTAGATCTTTAAATCTACACCAACTGGCATAATACTTCAAGGGGAGGAGCCAGAAGGGCCGAACCAGTAGCTTATACTCAAAACAGTATCTTGTGTTTAAAAAATATTAAATATGTACAAATATTAGATTGGGAACCCAGTTATTATCACATAAAGTCGTTATTCTAAAATTCAGAACCCATAAAGTTAAAATCCTACCTCCGCCTCTGAATACTTCTCTTCGGGTAGGAGTAAGGTCTGTTTACGGCCTACCCTCCTCAGACCCCATTTGCATGGTTACACTTGGTATGTTGTTGTTTTTCAGGAACATCTAGAGATCAATAACTTAGCCTCTCTCTTTAAAGACTTTAACTGGTAACCATTCTCTCCTTAATAATAAAGGAGATTACTAAACTAGGAGTGAAGAACTATTTAACGGCAACTTAAACCAAAAAGGAGCTTGGCGACAGAGAGTTCATTGTATAGTGGACAATGGACCAAACAACTCGAGAAAAGATACATATTGCTGTAATTCGACTAGGCAAACAAGCATCATGTGCTTACTCATTGTCATTTTGGTAAAGACCTAAATTTGGATCTGAACAGAAACAGATATACATATGCAGCTTATTTCCGAAGAACTCAAGAAATATAACTACTATGAATCTCTGAATGTAGATCAGATTTACAAAAAAGAAACCCCAAAACGACAATTTTACAGAAATGCGGCTCACCATATACATTAGTACATTAAAGAAGAAGATACCCAAAAATTGAAGAACCCCAGACAAGAGAAATCAAAAACCAGATAAACCCAAATACCTTTTTTTGGAAATAACACTCATGGGAGCAAGAAAAGAATGTCGCTACGCCAATATTCCAAAAGGGTATTCATATTCAGGGTAAAAAAAGCAAATGGGACTGGAACTGAAGAATTTCTGCTTGAAAAAAGATGCACATTGTTCTACAGTTCCAGCCTGTGACTGATTGACAAAAAATAACAAAGCTGCGGGAATCAGAGAGTAGAAAAGAATCAGGCCAGGTGGGGGACAATGGTCTTGCTCAAACCCTTTATTGAAAATGAAAAGAAAAAAAATAGGAAAGTGAAAGGTGATTTATAAAGGATCCAAAGTTTATTCTTTTCGGTTTTTTCATACAAAGACCTGCCATTTTAGAGGTCCAAGAAGTGAGATAAGGTAAATTCTTTTCATGATCATTTTTTGCACCTTTTGACAAAAGTAAAGAAACTCCATTATGACAAAGACACCAATTGCTTAACACAAAAGATTGCTGACATTGTTTTCAAGTTTTTAATACAATTTCTTTTAAAATAATATCATAAATTCATAATCACAAAACAAGAATTTTTAGGGACTGTTGGATATTATTGAAGGTTGTACCAGATACTGTTGGATTTGAGCGTATCCTACTTACTCCTTTTATCCATTAAATTTTCTACTAATGTTATATTCTATGTATTCACAACTGTATGTTATTTGTATATAAAATATTTTGCAATTTTTGCATGTTCGTGTGACATAGTGTTGATGAGCTAACACTTATAAAAATAACTATAATAACAAATTTATGCTTTAAACTATATTTTTTTATAGAACTTCCTCTGTAGTATAAGGACCTCAAATAACTTCAATGCCCTCACTTACAATGTGAAACATATATATATTGAATATTAAGTTGGAAAAGAAACATTTAGTTCAATTACAAATAAATATATAGCATCCTTCTTATTCAAGTATTATTTGTTTATTCAGATGTTATTTTCACCTTTAAAATATTTATTTTTTTATTAAATTTAAAATAATAGTTAATATTGATGGTTGACTTAAAAACTTATCATTTTTATTAATTATTTCGTCAAATAAAAAAAAGAAATCTCACTATATATGCACGTTGTGCAATGTAAACTTAAAAATTTATCATTCTTATTTATTATCTCATCAAATAAGAAAAAGAAATCTCACTATTTACGCACGTTGCGCAACTAAAAACTTATCATTTTTATTAATTAATTTCACAAATAAAAAAGAAATCTCACTATATATGCACGTTGTGCAATGTAAACTTAAAAAATTTATCATTCTTATTTATTATCTCATCAAATAAGAAAAGAACTAATTATTCTACTTATCGTTGTTAACGTAATATAATATTATCTTATTTATCTAAATATACTTTTACTATAAAAATATTTATTTTTCAATTAAATTTAAAATAATAGCTAAATTTTAATTGTTATCAACTCTACTAATTTCTTGACAACAAGAAAGAAAAATCTCACTATTTACGCAGACTGCATAATATATATATTTTTTAAGTAATACCAAAATTTTTGTCTAAATCATCTGTGCTGGACATGCCAAAAAAAGGAAAACTAATTTAAACAAAATAGGAATAAATTTGTTTGGTTATGGAATTAAATTTGGTAGTATTGTTTTATGTCTATTTCTGTCTTTTACTGTTGACCCCTAATTCATAGGTACGGATTAATAAAAGTTCAAAGTCTGGAATCTTTGACAGGTCCTTTTGACGACTCAATTACTAAAGGGTGGATCAGTATTCTGTCTTTTTTTTTTTTTTTTTAAAATCCTTTTATGTTTTAAATAAGTATTTCGTTTATCTCAATTATGTGATATTTTTTAAAAATAATTAATTATTGTAATTTATAATACTTATTATGTAGTTTTTAAACATATAACATTATTTTTTATAAATCTTAAAGAATATATATTTAAATTCATGATTAAAATAAAAACTATGTACAAATCTATTCTGCTTCATCTCATAATTATATCTCTTTTCTCTTAAAAGTATAAATTTCTCCAAAACTATTCTAACTAAAATTCCACGCCTCTTTTATCTTTTATTTTTAGTTTTCTTTAATTTTCAAAGCCTAATCTGTTTTGGTAGGATTTATTTATTTTCACATTTTTTCAAATTTTTGTATAATTATTTTTTGATTAAGAGTATGTTGAAAATAATTTTTTAATTTCATAAAGATAGAGTGTACGTTCTATTCTTCTAGAACACTAGATAAATCTTATTTATTTTTATTGAGATTAAAAAGTTTTAAAATACATATGAATTATTAAAATATTAATTTTAATCTGAATGTTGAATGATTAAAATTTTTTTTATTTTTTTTATTTTTTTTATTTTTTTTATGTTTACACTTTTTTAATTTATACATACAATTAAAAATTTGTTATAAATGTAATTATAAAAAAATCAACATAAATTAATCGTTTAAATTCAAATTATTAGATCTGCGTTTTCTTTTCAAAATTTGCTTAAATGACAAGAATTCAAGCCTATTAATTAAATGGAGCTATTAAATCTGCCATCTACTTTTTAAAAAAAATTAGGAATGGTTAATTAGGATTATTGAATGACGTACAAGCATTCTCGTTTACTGATCTAATGAAATTTACCCATCCCATTTAAATTCGTCATTTTTATTGATACATTTTTTTAATCATTGAATAAATTATATTCGAAATAAAATTTTTTAAACTATTAATTTCAAAACAAAAAATTAAAACACCATTAAAAATAAAGGATATTTTAAAATTGAAGTTGAAATTCAAATTAAAAAAAATGGAATCTACTCTTGGAAAAGATTTGTTGATTGGTTGATAATTGAAGAAAGATGGCGTGGTGCCGAAAGAGATGGGTGATTAGAGAAAAGAGAAACTTGTATTTTCTAAGGTTTAAATAGTGTTAACACTTAATTACAGCTCAGATTCATTTAGATTTTTTTAAAACTAGCAAATAAATGTATTTAATTGATGATATTCGAATGAATTCAAACTTAGATTTTTATTAATTGCAAATTAATGTGTTTCTCCTTTTAGTAGGATTACCATTGCATATATTACTGTAATATTATTTTGAATTTTGTAAATGTATCGTGAATCCTCTTTTTGGGGTTTGTAGCTAATATTGATATTTTGCATATAACATAAAAAATAAAAAAATTAAAAAGAATCATGCCTATCCTGTTCTTTCATATGTCTCTGGTTATTCAGAAATATTGTTAATAATTATTTTTAAGATTAAAGGTAACAATACAATATAGGGGGCTCATCTGCCGTTGATTCAAAATGTTATTATATTATAATCTAGTCGTTCAGAAATATTACATTAATAACTATTTTTTAAAAAATAAAAAAATAACAATATAATATAGAGGGATTCATCTAGGTCATTGATTCAAGATGGGAGGAGTTGTGTGTCACAATCAAAAGTTGTGAGGCAAGACCATGGTTTCCTCAAATTCCAAAAGGTGTATATGAAATTAAATGAAAAAATCCTTCAATAATTAAACAACTAATTAGATTTATTAGTTAAATTTAGAAATTGAATATGACTTGAAGAAGTAATCCTTGTGGCATGTAAATTCATATATTATATATAATGCACTCTTTTAATTAATTTGCCCAATTACTCTTTAATTCTTCCTTTCTATATTGAAACAATGATCAAAGTCAACATTCCGGTAAGCTTATCAAATTTCTTAATTTATGAAATCTAATTCGCGTTGAGAAATTTCGCTCAGAAAACAGGCTTTACAGCCGCAGCTGGTGCCGTTTGGTTTATTCTTTTTCTTAAAATTTCCGTACGTCTTCGTTGAAGACCATGAAAGTCCTATAGAGGATTGTCCTGTTGGGGTACTAATATGATGGGATTTAAGGTGTAAATATATATAATATAATATATATTCTGGTAGTGTAGAATTAAACGTTGCAACACATTAGTTCAGATTGAATTCTATTCGCGCGAATATAAACATTGTGCAAAAATAAATAAAAGTAATTTAATTTTGAATTAAGAGGATAAATTGTTGAATATTTTTAATATAGATTTAAATTTTGGTGTGTGACATCTTTTTCTTTTTTGAAGTCCCCTGATTTAAATTTGTGTCTGGCCATCGATTTCCATGATTACTTTTGCTTATTTTTATATTGTGTGAGCATCTCATTTAAAAATTTAACTGTATTTATATGAGATGGTTTCATACCATGCTGAATTATGTTTTTATGTCCCTCCATTTTTCTTAAAAACCACCATAATAAGTCATATAATAATTATGTGAATATATTTTTACACCCTCAATGTATAAACTGGCCCTTTCCTCTTTTTTTTTTTTTTTTTAGGATGTTGTAAATTACAAGTGAAAACAATAAACAAAGTGAAATATTAATGAATGAAAGTCATGAGAGAGCCATGAAGGCAGAATGTGTTGAGGCAGATGGACAATTTCCTGCAAATAATCAGACTTCAAAAAGGTTTTAGACAGATGACAAATTTGTTAACTTAAATTTCTATTCTGTTAATTGGGTTTTCCATTTTTCTCTTGGGGTTCATTCTTAAATGGCTTTATTTTATTTCTTCTAACAGAGGGAATGAAGATCAATCAGCTGAAGATACCATAAGAGCTTACCAAAGCGTAAGTAGTTTATATATTGGAAGTTGCATTTAGTTGTCTTTTAAATACTGAGAAGCAAATTATTTGTTTTTTCATATCTTTTAAACAATACTTAATTATGTCTTCTCATCAAATATTGTTTTCAACCTTGCAGGAAAATGATACTGCTGCTTTAAAAGCAAAGAAAAAGGAATTGAAAAGGAAATTGTGCACTCTCTGTTCAATGGTACACAGTGCAAATCTTGCATGAGACTTAAAAGAGAGAACAAGAACTTGTTAACAGTTAACCCTTTCTTTTATTTATTAGTGAGTTTGGCTAACAATTTGATCATAGATTTTGAGTCTCAATCGAGAAGTTTAATTAAATTTTAAATTTTAATTATTACTTTTTTTTTGGTTGGTTTTTTGTTTTTTTTAATATAAAATTATTGTAACTTTCAATTTCAAATCCTTCAAGTCTTCAAGTTGAAACTTCAAATTTTCAAATTAACCCAAAATCTATGATCAAACGAGCAGTTCTATGTACTGCATAAAAATATTTAAATGTTGTTTCCTGTTAGTACATAGGAGTTAAATTGTCTTTCCCCTTCATTATATAGTCTCTTATTACTAAGAAACACTTTGTATTGTCATACTTAATGATGGAGTTTTATGTAGTAATACTAATACGAATTAAATTAACATGTGAAACGAGAAGGAGCAACTGAAGCAAAATGCAGAAAGATGAGATCTCAAACTTGAAGCCATGAACCCTGATGGAAATTCACCCTTGACGACGATGAAGAACACTACCGGATCAGCTCAGATTCATCGGGACAGTTCCAACTCCTTCTCCAGATTTCTCATGGCCCAGATGACGAAGAAAGAGATTCTGATTCAATGAACATTATTGCAAACGCTGAAAAGAAATGAACAAATTTTGTAACTGAATGATGTATGATGTGCTTGCATGTTCACAGAATTCTGAATACACTGGAGAAGCACCTCATACAATCTATGGAAGGTTTTAAACTATCATTTGGATTAAAGAGTTTCTGATAATGATTTCCAACAGTATGCTCTTTCTATCTCTATTGTGCATTTCAACTAATTTATCTGGCTTCTTGTTACCTTCCACTGGCACAAGTATGAAGTACCCACAATCTGCCCAGAATAGAAGAGAAGAAATCACCTTCTCATTTTTTGTTCACAAACTTTGGTGACTTGTTTTCTGTTTGATCAGATTACAGCATGAACATGCACAGGATCACACAATAGAATTTCATTCTTTGATGACCTGTGTTAAATCTGGATTACTATTGGCAGCCATGTGCACCAGAGCATACAGATCTTGCATCATCTGCAAAATGAGAACACATGTGTTATCCAACACTATCATTAACAATAAAACTGCTGTCAATAGACTTACTGTAATCCTTTAAATATGGTTGGTTGACCCATGTGTTTTTGTTTTTAAATAAGTTGGGGATAGGGAAGGCAAAAGGGGAGAGATTAAGCAAGGTGGTGTGAAAGTTTAGAGAGCCAAATAACTTGAGTTGTTAAGATTACAAGGTGGTGTGGTTTAAATTACAAGACCGACTAGCACACTTAAGGGGAACTGTCATTGCTTCTTCAGAAAGCAAAATATTCCACCACCTACACGTAATTCATCTGTTTACAGAAATGTCTAAAGTGACAATCCAGCGAAAAAACAAAAGAACGCCAAAAGGAATGAAAGAGGGAGAAAAAGGATTCTTATTTTCTGAGGGAGAGTGGGTTTATCTGGTGAAATGTTCAATTTAAGAAAACAATGCTGGCATATTAACGTACATGTCTGCATGCAATGTCAATCGAGAATGTATGACGCCAAGACATACAGATCCAACTATGCAGAATATATCAGGTACATGACGCAAGGAATTATACCTGCTAGTCGGCCAAACAATATTCATCAGACATTGCTTTCTACTTCAACTACTACTTAGCAGCTGCAATCCCAACTGCTACACTTTGCATTACATCTAAAAACCAGCACACAAAGAAGCTAATATCCCACCAACTAGCTAAATCCCAGCACCTGTAAGCCTCACTACTGAAGCAGGAAGTGCTGGAAAATGGACAGCAAAAAGGTTTGACATAGGCTCGAACATTGAAGCACCAAAAATTTGATCCTTTGGGCAAACTGTATTAACAGCATTATGTAACTGCTTGGTAGAGTAAGGAGTTTGGTTTCCTTGAAAGCCAGTTTGGCGATTTCTTCTGACTTTTGCTTTGGAGCATAAGAGTACCCCTTCTGATCCAAGTGTTACAACAACTAGCCTCTTAACACCTTTGTTCAGTAAACCCAAATAGCAGGTTTAAGCATTTGGAAGAAAGATTCCTTGGACAGTTTAGTACTACTATAATCTCTCCGAATTGGTTGAAATATGTCTCTGCCAGATATTGCATTTTTCATGGCTACAAGTTCATCTTCATTAGGTATGCGACCTCAAAAACCTTACATTCAGTTACTATGACAATGATATTACTTATCTAAGAAGAGAAAATCATGCAAAACTCATGATTCTTCCAAACTCATGGAAGTTCCAAATGCTAGAACTATTTAGACACCGATAATTTTCTGCTAAAAGTGCTTTACAAATTGCTATGAGTTCTATTCCTTGCTTGAAGCTTTGAAGTTTTAATATTCAGCACAATAAAGAAAATTTAGCAGTATATTCTTCAATAGAGCATGAATACAACAAGTTTTCTCAAGAGTTCCTTGCCTCAGAAATGTAAATGAAACCAATTCCTCTGACTGACTCATTCAAATCCAGTGCCTACTGTGCTCAAGTCCAAATTAAGCATCCAGATCTGAGAACAGCAATGCCTACACATATTGTTTGAGGAAACACACAGAAGGTATAAGCCAGAAAAATACAGTTGAGCATTTAGCATCATATACCAACAAAGCTAGTAATTCTTCAGACTTTTATAATATAAACATGCAGTAAC
The DNA here is from genome assembly GCA_018107945.1 of Datura stramonium. Lineage (NCBI taxonomy): Eukaryota > Viridiplantae > Streptophyta > Magnoliopsida > Solanales > Solanaceae > Datura > Datura stramonium. The sequence goes on along the minus strand of JACEIK010000016.1, from coordinate 671,756 downwards.
TCCTCTTTTCAGGTCTTTTATTTAATATCCAAATGAAAAGGCATATAAACAAGATGTCAAGAACTCACATACTGGACAACTGAAGCAACTCTTCTAGATTTGGCAACTGATACAGGCTCAAACCAGACTGGAGTATTAAACTGGAGTGTTCACTGAGAGGAAAATATTTGAAATGGTTTATAAATATCTATACATATTACAGAAGAAGTAGATAAAGAGTAGTAACATTGAGTATCTTACGCCATTTACAAACAAGAGATATTAGCCTGCAAGTAGTAAGCAGGTTTTTGCGCTTTCTAGATAAAATGTTGATTGGCTGCTCTACCCAATAGATAACACAAAATAATCGGCTCAGTATTTGCCCGGTTACATATTAGGGATTTACTATGTGAAATGTTAAAGAAGAGTAATTCATCTCCCAGTGATGAAGATGGCCATTCAAGATAAGACCCCAAATAGAAGATGAACATCTAGTAAAACGGTAACTTTTGGAATTTAGGACAATAGAAAACAACCAACAAGCAACAAAATAGTGAACTGAATTAGTAATAGGTCAGAAGTATGCAAATTAATCATAACAAAATTATGCAAAAATTTCTCTCTATTACAGATGTAAACCTTTGTATGTAACTAGAATCTGCTTATGCCAAAGTGCCTATAGACATTATACTACACATGCAGAAGCAGCAGAACTCAACCAGAACTACTTTTTGGCACATTTTTACTTGTAAATACATTCCCTAGGACAATTGATGGACAAGCAGTCTATGTCAGCCAGATCCTTTAAGTGCCAACACGATTTGGGCATGGGATGGATCTGCACCGGATTTGGTCAGGAACTTGAGTGTTTTGGCTACACCTACTGCCAAGAAGTATAGGTTGATTGGGCTTTTGGTTTGATTCTGGATTTTTGTCATATACATGTTCACATAAAGTACTATAATACTTTTGTAGTATTACACAGAGAAAAGGACTAGAATTGTCCCTCAGCTTTGGTGTTAGACGCAAAGTAATCCTTATTCTTTCACATGGGACATTAATAGTCCTCCTTGCCAAAATGGCATTTTCAGTCTTAAGCTTAACCAAGATTAGTTTTTTAATGTAAATACATTTGGGTGCACCTCACCTCATATCTTTTCTTTCAACAAACAAGAGTTCCGCTTAATAAGACTAAAGAGGAAGAAAGAATTACTTCGAGTCTAAAGCCAAAATAAAATATTAAGCATTTACAAAGAATTAATTATACTAGCTCTAATATAGTAACTTCAACTAATTGCCAGAACATAACTTTATGGAATACATCGTAATATACATTCATTGGTTGTATATATAGCAAGGAAGCACCTGTACTCATGCTCCTATCCTATCTCAGATCCTAATATCAAGGTGATAACGAATCCGACTTTTAGATCTGCACCAGCATGGGTGCCCACATCTGTATCCGAGCAACATAGATCACATGTCCACCAAACACAAACCAGAAATTCAGTGACAACCAAGAACAATTAGAAACTCCTCGCAAAATCTTCAGATTCAAGTTGGAAAATTTTTAGCCTTCTAATTTCTACTCTTAAGAAACTCCTCGCAAATCTTCAGATTCTTCCACAAAGACGACTGCTTCTAATTGAGGTTCATCTATTGATAGATCAATTAAATTGTTGGAAGTCTCACCAATATCAAAACAATGTCCACTAGAAGCAACATCAGAATAAATCATTGAACCACAGGACCCTGCTGCTGCTATAAGTTATCTACAGAATATTTCTCATAATTTAGGCATACTTTTATAACTCTATTTTTCAACTATTTTGAATTACTTTTAGCCAAATCCCAACACTTTATCCCTATGTGGATCTGTATCCTGAATCTTAAGTTTTTCATCATGGCGAATCCGGTTTCTAGATCTGCGCCTGTATCGGATACCTGTACCCCTATTCGAGCAACATAGACAGCAGTTAGAAGTAGATTGTTCCGAGCAGAAGAAAATATGTTTTGTAGTTTTAAGCTTCAACATTATTTTCTAAAATGCAACTGAAGTATGTGCCTCTTTAAGTATATCCGTGGCATCTTTTTGTTCAATGAAGAGCATATATGTGGGTACCTTGAGAATCACAAAGCTTTTTTTTGAGAATGAAAATGTATTAGAATCACAGTTCTATGCATATCACCACTTAATGAATATATACAATTTGAAACTTAGCACCTCTTGAACAACAAAATGCAGATTACATGACATGTATAGAAGGAGGTATTTACTTTGACAAGATGTTTCATGGGAAGAAGAGTTCAAGTTTGCATCAACCATCAATAATATGGTTTATTTTTTGCACTTGAACTTTCGATCCACCTTGGAGTGAGAAACTTTTCCCATTTGAGAGTATCAAACCACATGTTACTAGTAGGTATCAGGGAGTATTAACTTTTAACTGCTTCATCTTTTGCAATCAACTCACAATTGATTCTACATGAGCTACGGAATTCAGCTGCCACTTCACCTTTCTCATCGTATGACAAACAACAGCAGTTTCAATATTCTGATGTCTCTGGATACCTAATCAGGGATGACTAATCAGATTCTGCAGTTGATCTTTACTACATGAGAAGACTCGAATGTCAAGACATGACTGGTTTTTCATTTAAATAGTATGCAGCTAGCTTTCGCTTGGGGTCGGCAATCTGCTTCAATTAACTGAAAGCATCACTCCAATTCCAACGTAGGCCAAATGGTTTCTCAAGCACTTGAAATGGAAAAAACACTTGGGGAAAGTGTTACAGGGAGGAAAAAGAGGAAGTAAAAGTGTTGGTAGTTAGAGAATGAACCCTCTTCCCATGTCAACATAATTAAATGAGAAATGAACATATGATTGACAGTTCTTTAAAAGGTTAAAAAGGTTACCTTCTATAGATAATCCAGCAGATTCCCAGTGTTCCACTAGCATATTTCCTATAAAAACAGGAAACAATCACGTGCAACTACTCAGTCCTCAATCAATTATTTTCTGTTCTGTAATGATGAAACAGAAAAGCTTCTACAAACAGGAGATTTGGAAGTTCACAAAAAGAATATTGCAAAGAACCTAGAAATAAATTTTCCTTGCATGCTATCTGAAAACATTAAGTTATCCCATTATTGGAAATTTCAATGTTGAGTTATACCATAATCTACATATGTGCCTGTAAAACAGCACTTGACTGTAGACGCTATCAATAAGGTCACAGCCATAGATTTGCCTGTAACATTAAGAAGGTGGAAATTCAAATAAATTTCCTTTTGTAGACCTTTCTTTCACTGGACATGATACTCCACACTATAAGATTTGGGGAGAACATATCTACTTCTACATCATTCACGCTAAAAGTTGAGTTTTCTTGGAACATATGACAGAGATAGTAACACATGAAGGTAGACCACCTTTCTGAACCTGAGAGCATGTTCTTTCAATAGATCCAATCTGTGGGGACTGTCGAAAGTGTCTAACCATCATGTTGTGGGAGAACTTATCAGTTATTACCAAAACGAACAAGTCAATAAAATGTGGGACGAGTGGCAACAGAACTGTGCTAACTATACGAAGAACTCACCTGCCATGTCAAATCCAACAGCATCATCATGAATGGTCTTGCTTCAAGCTTGGAGATGCAATCAGCAACATTCCTTGCCACACCGCCCAACGAAAAGATAACCTGAATAGCAGAGTCATACATTAAGATATGAATCTTTTTGCATGCTGCAGAGGGTCTGGTAACGGCCGGAAGTTGTAAACCTAGTTTTTACAGATTAGGCTTCTGTCTGAATTTAATTACTCTGTAGGACAAATACATATTTTCAGTCTAACATTTTCGCTTATTCCAGTTTAAGAGGAAAATACAGTGGAACAATCATGTGTGATCTCTATTTCCATGTTACTAACATTTAATTGTAGTACTTTCTCTCAAGCAGGGTATCTAACATCGTTTTTAGAAAATTGTCTGATGGATTTTAGTGAAAATTAGTGTGTTCTATTGGTCAATGAAGTGGTGCAACTCTTGGAGACTAGAGTTCAAATCCCAACACAGACCAAAAATGTGCTAGGTGATATCTTCCAATCTTGCTTTAAGCATTGGCACGCATAGTTACCCGCACTGCGCTGGTGCGAGATAGAAGGTACCCAAAGGAATGATCGAGGTGCATGCAACCGAGTGTGACATCACTATTACAAAAATGGATGACCCCAAAGTCCTTATATGGATTGATAGTGTTCTCCACACGAAGAGCTTTAGAGGACATGTGAGGACTTTCATATGGACCTCATGTGATTCAGTTAAACCATTCATTATGTATTGCAAGAAAGTCCTATCTATACATACGAAAGCCTTAAACAACCCTTAACATCTACCTCGCCTAAACCAGCAAGATTTGAGAATCCATCCATTACTTAACAAGATACCATATCCTCAACCATGAAAAGTGAGCACCAATTGCAGGCCTTAATGAAAATGGCCAAGCAAACGAGCAATCTTTCTAACAAGAAGCAAGCGACAGCTGCACGAAAGCTCTACACCAGTGCAAATGATTTTTGGGCTTCTTTTATTTTTCTTCATTGATGTTCCAAAGAATTTTGAAGAAAATCTCTCATGAATATTTCCCGTGGTGCTGCATTTTCTTCAATCATATTTAAGAAATTGAATTCCTCTATAATACAAAGGATGGCTCATTTAGTTTTTACTGAGCTAGAGGGTGAGATTTTAAGTAATTAACCCATTGAGAATATGATGGTCATTATGTAATTCTATCACAAAACAAGGACGATGTTATGCATGATTCATTTGCAATAGGAAGAAATAAGAAACCTTTCCTTTTGCAATATATGAGTATGTATGAAATATCTGTCTCTCATTGTTCTGTCCATTGTGCTTGTGATCTCATTGCTCAGTCCATTGTGTTTATGATTCTTTTTTCTTCATTATCTTAATCTTTTTACAATATTTGAGCTGATATATTGGCCTTTCATCTGAAATTCCTAAACCATGTAGACTTTTCCTTCAGTAACGGTGACAAGGCACATGCAGCAATTATCAAAAGCTAACCTAGTGTCACTCATTAAAGTTTAATTCTTGGACGGGATTGATGTGTTGAAGATTTGAGTATCAAGCATATTTATAGACAAAAGCAGTAAAACAACATTCAGGTACATGCACATATTTATGATCCAGGAAAAGAAAATGCATAGTTAAGAAAGTTGATACCTTTCCAGGAGTGGTGGTCCTTGGATTAGCATGCATGGAAGATGTTGCATTTACATCCAACACCATACCCCCAATGACTACTGGCTCGACTGTACACTTTCTAGCTTGCCCCTTTTTGCAAAAACCCTAAATTGAGCATAGATAAATATGAATTACGACTCAAGAAATATTGAACAGAAATAGCAAATGTCTAATGAAGATTCTGTGGGAAAATGCTCACCGAATGGAGGGGACGGCGGTTTCATTTTCCGGCGAACTGATATCTGAAAAACGATTCATTTGACTGAAAATGTTGCTTTCACTGTCACTCGTGCAGCTGCATCGGAGAGGTAGGTAGAATTTTCCCCTTTCGATTCATATCTGATATTGGGCCTTCTGTAACCCATTCACCTTTTGGGCTTCCTTTTCTCGTTTGTAACTTAGAGTTGATATCATTGGGCTAAAAGTCAAAAAATCCTAGAAAAGCAGGGGAAATTTACAAATATCAACTTTTCAGACAGAAAGTTGAACTGAGTTTTAAATTCACAAATAAAATCGAGTACCACATGTAGAATGACATTGGCTATTTAACAAAAGCAGGATTAAAAAGTGACAAGTAAAAGTGTTTTTTGAGGCATGAAAAATAAAGGACTAGCATTCTTCAGTGTTTTATGTCAGAATTCAAGTTGTAAGTATTATTAGTGATCATAATGTTCTTTCGAAATCTTCATAATTAGGTAAATTATTTTACAAAGGGGAAAACATGCACAAGAAAAATACTTATTTGCCTAAAACTTTGATAGGTAAATTTATCACTGCTTGTGCTTGTCAAAGACTACATATATTTACTAAAATAATCAAGAGGAGTGCAATTTAAGCCCCACGTATCATAGAAAAATCAAAGAATCCTTAGCAGTATGGCATCCCCAAAAGTGCAGTGTGTGCGTGTGTGTGGGTGAGGATGAAGGCAGATAATTTGAGATCTGTGCTGGAGTCAACAGTTTGGACTAATGCACTTGTGTTCCCTAACCAAATTGGATTTTAGTACATCATGTCTGACTTTTTGACTCTTAAGACTTATTATCATTAGTCTTCTTGACAGATAAGTGTAACTAACAATAATAAAAGATTGAGCATCTGACATCACTATATTGATAAAAAGTATACAAAGAAGGGGAAAAAACACAAAAACTAAACAGACAATTACGTTAATTTTTCTATATCTCTGCATGATTTGTCGTGTCCGTCATTTGATTCTTGGATACGATTCTTGTATTGTACCGTCTATCAATATGCCATCATCCATTATTATATGTGCCTCTGATTTTAATAAATGCAAAGTATCAATTTAATTATTTATCTCGATACTAAATTCTTCAATTAATATCAAACTGAAAATCCATCGAACCGGACAGCATTGACCAATTAAACATACTTGACAAGTATTAAACTTAAATAGATCGTCATAATTTCTCAACAGACCTAATTTTGAATCCCTAAATTAAATAGGATACTTATTCTAATGAGAATTATTTAAGTAAAAGTATTATACCAACAAGTCTTATCTAAATAAGAAAAATACAGCACCTGGTTGAGATTAAAAAGACAATGTCCTTATAATTACTTTAAGAACGAGATAAATTTTAAACGATGACATTAATATTAAGGCACTTTTTCTTACTCTTGTAGGCAGTCCAAATCAAAGCCCCAAAACTGGGGCTGATCTTTAATGGTATATATGACAAGATAATAAAGTTGGCAGCAAGACTTAGAAAACCAGCAAACAATATTCAAAGCCACGTGAAGTGGACTTTAGGAGTATTTTTTTGGTGAATTATTCAAAAGATTTGAAAATATAAAATTAAAAAAACAAAAAAAACATGTAATTTAATTAAAATTAAAAATTATAATTTATAATTTTTTTAATTAATTTTAAATTAATTTAATTTAATTTAATTTAATTCGAAAATATTTTGAGACGGAAGAATACACATATACCAATCATTTTCTATCCTTGTCCTCAATTAATTGACACACTTTTTAATTAGGGAGAAAATGAATGATATGCAGCTTCCTTGCATATGGCTAGCTAGTTTGTTTGGTCAGAGGTGTCGATAATAGCCTTATTAGGTCTTTAATTAATCTAAGAAAACAACCTTATGAAAGTACAATTACTAATTGTTAGATTTAGCAAATGATAAAGACAGATTTTTAACTGGTGACATTCGTTTGATTTTAGCATTTCATTAAATAAAACTTTTTAAAATACTATACACTGCACGTTGCTGTTAGTTAACAGCCTGTTAATTAAGACACTATTTAATTTGACGTAAGCATGAAAAGGTTTGGAAATCGGACATCTTATTAATGCAATTAATTTTTCCGTCAGTTCACTTTTTTATTTGTCCACAACAGTTCTACACAATAATAACAACAATAACAATATACCTGCAGTACGACATTATGGTGATAGAAACAGACAAGATACCTACCCATTTCCTGGAAGAGAGTGCTTTTTTTGATGTACACTGTCCTGTCGAGACTCTGCACATATTAAAAATACTAATAATTATATATTTTATCATGATACTCATATTTATTGATATCTTGGTTTTATTGGACTTGAGAAATGATCATTTGGAATGGATAGTTAATGTCAAGAGTAAAATAGAAAAAAAAGAAATTGTTTGTTTCTTAATATGTTAAAACGGATAAATAATAGTGAACGAATAGAGTAAATGAATAGGATTTGACGAGCCCTAACTTCTAATGGTAATTTGTTGAACGTTGGTGCATTAATCAGAGTATTTTCATGGACACATCAATTAATTGATGAGTTTTAAAAATAAGCAATTTCAACTTATAGTAGTACTGTCCTTATTTACTTGTCAAGTTAGCTTTTATACTTTCTTTGAGAAAATATTGTTGGAAATAAATTAAGATTAATAACTCAAAATTATTCGTAATTTGATATTTGATAGTTTAAAGTCGGGTACCTTAGATTTTTCATCACTTTGCTAAAATATGTAGCATCAATAAAATCGTAAGCGCCATCTTTTAGTTGACTTCACTGCTCAATATGAAATTGCTCGTCACGTATTTTATATGCCGTTTTATTATTATTTCTTCAAATAATAATAATAATAACAACAACAATAATAAAATAATTATTTGAATAATTTATTTTTGTTTTTTCACAACATTGAAGTTTTCTCTAATTAATAAATGTTCACTCCATTAATGCGAAGGAAAAAATAGAAAAAAAATCATTAATTCCTTTTGTTTTTTTAAAATGACTATATTCTAGAATAATTATATTTTTGCAAAATATGATTAGTAAATAAGAATATAGAAAGTATATATTAAATGACTAGCACTATAATATTGAGAAAAAATCTTAATTAAGTTGTGTAGTTAGTCTACTAATCATACTTTTGAATATTCATTATTTTAAGTCCTTAAGTTGTCTAACTTGCCAGAAAGCGGGCAGCCATAATTATAATTATATCAAACTAATTAACTAGAGAGAAGCTGCTATAATTGAAACCCATGACGCATCATGAGCTGGTTGATTAGAAAATATAGTAACTAATATATACTCAAAACTACTTATTACGTTAATGATTTACTAAATTATAAGATCTTGGAGTTTATTATTTCTTACTCCGTAGAGAAATGCACTGTTATGAAATGAACGTCGAATAAATATGTTAAGCAAACAAAGAGTTGTTAATTAAGCTTAATTTGTTGGGATCAAGAGTAACTTTAATTTGGATTGTTCATGTAGACATGTATATCTTTCCCTGGATCCTGCTATATTTTCTCATTTATCTAACTTACAAATTCAGTTATTTATTTGTATTTCTTAAATTGGCCAATATACTATTCGTATTTGTGTGAAATTCAATTTTAACCAATTAAATATTTTTAAAAATTATTTGAATCAAAAAAAATTATCAATCAAATATGAAAACGCCTGTGTATTAATTTTTCACGATCAGCTTATTCCCGAACACCGACACAGAATCAGTCTTGAAGGAATCAATTAAAAGAAGTAAGGAATAAGACAACAAATACCACATTTTGGTGAACTGATACAGACAGATAGACTAGACTAGTTTAATAATATATATATTAATTGATGGATTTTTATTTTTTAATTTTTCAAAAAAAAAAAGAAAAAAAGGAGAGTTGTACTAGTAGTCTTTGAACTTAGAAAAGTCTTGTTATTGATTCATCTATCTTCATTTATTAGTAAAACAATTAAATAAGTATTCATATGCTCTGTGGTCCATATATAATTTGCTACTTATGATGTGTCTGTTGGGACTCTTTCTGTCAGTTTGTTTTTATAAAAAAAATTATTTAAAATAATTAGTAGTATTAAACTTGAATAGTCTGTCAGATGATTCACCAAAAGACTCATTAGTTGAGTGTCAAAAGAGACCTATCTAGCTAGTTAGTAGACATCGACCCCTTAAATATCACGACAAGTCACAAAAGTCTCTGAGATTTTCAATCATCAATCTTGTAAGGATTTTGGTGGACTAAATTGTACCGAGACCTAAGCATATTTTTTCATTCATTGTATTGAAGAATGAAGAGCATCAACAAATAGCAATTCAATTTAACCCACCGCTAATTATAATTAATTAAGTCCTCCAAATATCCGTTGTCAATTCTAATTTCTTTTTCAATAATGTTATTCAATATGGCAGGATAGCAAGTGATGCATCTTCTATCTTAACCCGCAAAAATTTAAATTCTCCAGCTTCTATTCTCTATTCTCGTGCCGGCTCGCCCTATAGCCCTATCCCCACACTCTGAAGAATCTATTGTCAAAGGAATAAGTATATACTACCCATGTTAAAACTGGCATAGCCAAAAGCTTATAACAACTGGCAATTTCCGCAGCATATAGCTCAATAATGGTCACACACTTGCAAGTTGCAACACTTGTATTGCTGACTTGAGTAGCAAGTGGAGAAAATATTGTTAGAAAATAAAAACAATACAAGAATACTAAGGTAACTATGTACACAGTTATATTTGAACCTGTAACCAAGAAAAAATTGTTAATCACCTTTGTCATCAAAATGACATTTCTTGGCCTTTACAATTTGAATAAGAAATAATTTTTTAGATTCCTTATATGTAAAAACAATAATATTTTCTTATGTGTAAAAATAAAGATCTCTTGCAAAAGATCATAAAAAACTTTTTTAAAAATTAATAAAGAGTTAGAAAATAATTTCTTCTAATGCTATATTTAACGAAAAGTTTATGTTAATAGAATTCATCAATTTAACTATAAAATTTTTTTATTAATTTATTTTATTAATATAGTATAATTTTTTAAGAAGAGAGATTTCATCCGACATATTCGACCAAATAGGTCTTTTTACTTTATTTATAAAATGCCATTTACTAAACCAAACGAAATATCACCGGAGAAAATGATTATCTAATCATTTTGTTGGGCTTCTCTTGGAGCCGTGCGCTCACCTTTTTGTGCAATAAACTTCTCCGCCGAAGATCAGTGGTAGGTGATCTCAAGTGGAGATTTTGGGAAAGAGGCACAACAATGAATCGCCATGAGTATGGTAAGTGCCCACTGACCGTAGCGAGGAGCACCTCATATTTTTTACATCAAACTCCAATCCTTTTGTTGAAGTCGCATTGCATTTGCTCGAAATTTTTTTAAATTTTAGCTAAAAAAATTAAAAAAATTAAAAAAATTAAAAAAATTTTTTTATATTTACACATAAAAAAATTATTATTTTTTATTCAAATTATAAAGAAAAACAATTGATTTACTCTAGCATGACGGCACCTAAGCAAACTAAGGGATCATAAAAAAAACTGATTTATTTGCGTTTTGAGAGGACATTTGATAATGAAATTATGTTCTAATTTTTTGTCAGATGGTGTCGACACATATATATTATATAATATATATAAATAGAAAAAAGAAATTGTAAAAATTTCTAGTGTGAAATGAAAATATATAATAGTCAAAACGACGTAGTTAAGGATTTTAAAAAAAAAAAAAGGAGTGTGGGTCCTTTGTTTTGTTTAAGAGTGAGTATACCAAGCCCATCAGTGTTGACTCCAACATATATATCAGCAGTTATCACCCAAATATTTTCCAAATTGATTTGATGTATATGTATGATGTACCTCCCATTTTAATTTTTCCAAATTTTCTTTTCTTGGTGATGCAATCATAGAATTTGACTTTACTTTCAATTTGAAAGCAACTCTTATTGATACCCAATCAACTTGTTCTATTTTTACACATCCAAAGAGTAGCCAGCCTTTGTTTCATCTTTTTTAACATTTTAAGTTACTTGTTCTATTTCTTTGCTATTACAAGAAATGGCCTGTTTTTTCACACATCTAACTATTTATTTTTGACTAACATGATTATGGAACTAAATAGAAGTATCTTACCATTTTCATACGTAATCTTAGGTCCAATAATAATAATGATACTATTTGTAATATAACAGTATTCTACAATAATTGTTTAATTTCTCCTGAAATAATGTATAACAAATTATGATAACATCATCGGCGTGTTCCCCGAAAGCAGCTAATAAAATTGTTAGTTCAGCTTATGCGAATTTAACATCAATTAGGCGTAATTAATCCCTTGTCCTAGAATTATTAGTTCATTTTCAATGAAAAATAAAGAATAAATATAGGTTTATTTTATATTTGAAATCTCGAATAACTTATGTCGATATTAGTTATGCCAAAATTATAGTGTTATTTTATTCCACTCTCACAATATGGATAACTAATGTTATCCCGAATCTATCTCAACTAAATATGAGATAAACCCATATTTATTCTTTATTTTTCACTAAGATAAAATAATAATCCCGAAATAACTAAACTCAAGATTAGCTATCCAAGATAACATATTTCCCAACATTGATTATTTGGCAAGTTTGTGAGATAGCAATTATGTGTGTGTATATAATATAGTGTTTTTTTTTTCTTCAGAAAATGAATAAAGTAACTTTCTAATAAGTATTTTTGAAACTTTGATCAAGTACAAATTATTTTTTTTAATAAAACCAAAATCACAATATAAAAAAATTCAAAAACACAATCAACAATTTTAACTTTTCTAAATATTTTTAATTTTATAATTTTAAACATGTTGTATCTAAAGTTAGAACTAAATTATAAAAAAAATGCCTTCTTTTTGAAATCGACTAAAAGAAAATATAATATCTTATTGGTTTATTCTATTTAGTTGAACATTTTCAGACCCTTTTCACCATGTTAAGGAAATAATTCATATTCTCCCTCTTTTTGTTTATATATATATATATATATATATATATAATAGTTATTTCAAATTACTTGTTAGTTTCAAATTCAAGAAATAATTGATCATGTTTTTTCAATTTTAACATCCATTTAAAATATTCTAAAATGTTAAAAGAATTATGACTGTATGTTTCAAAAAAATAATGGAGTTATATTAGTCAAATTATCATCCCTATTAATTTTTTTAATAAATAACTAATTAAGTTTACAATTACCAATTAATAGTTCTTTTCTTTTATATTAATTCAATAATAATTTTCAAATTAAAATATAATTAATCATATAGCACGTAAAACAATGTGCGACTTATAGAAATAAATAATTATGTCTTATCATTATTCAGAAGGAAAGGAAAAACAAGAAGAAATCTTGTATAGATCCATGCCTTTCTGGTTTCCTGGAAGAACCCACACAAACTAACAAGAGAAATGGGACCTAATCAGGAAAAATAAAGTTTAAGTACAAAACAAAAGTAAATGATATTAATTTGTTACGTCTAGGTCAATATAGTTTTAGTTAACAACTTGCAGCTAGAAACGCGCACAAAGCTTACTCTTTCGTTTCAAAATAAAAGAATAATTTAATTATTTTATATATTTTTTATTTTTTATGTTTTGAATTTTTTCAATTTTGTAATTTATTAAAAAATAATTTAAAATAATTATATTAAAATATTTGCTAGTTTTAAAAATTAAGAGATAATTGATCATATTTTTATCAATTTAATGCTACTACTTAAAATCGTGTGGAAAAAATTATTGTTGTATTTTTTCAAAAAATTAACAGAGTTATATTAGTCAAATAACCATTTCTATTAGTTTTTATTTAATGTGTGTGTAAATTTTATCCTAACATTTGTTCCGAATGCAGGAAGATCAATTAAGAAAAATAATAAATACAAGCTATAGCTTATTAAGTTCATCCCTATTTATCAAATATTCTTAAAAATTGAACACTATTAAAAAATACTCCCTCATGTCATTTTAATTATTAGGATAAGATTTTGCACATTCTTTAAGAAAAAATTAATAGGTTTATAATTATTAAATATAACCCTATTAATTGGTAAGTACATTTTAGAAACATACAATAATCATTCTTTTCAAATTTTAAAGAGATTTAAATACTAAGTGTAGAGTTGAAAAAAAAATCAATTATTTTTTAAATTTTAAAATTAGCAATCGCTATTTTAAAACGAGTATTTTAATATACTATCAATTTTTTAAAAAACAGAGAAAATAGTTATTTAAAAGTATATTTGAAAGAAAAAAAACAGAGAAAATAGTTATTTAAGAGTATAGTTGAAAACAAGAAATACTATTAATAATATGGTAAAGAAAACAAGAAGTATTGCTGACAGTTACTTAAACTAATTATATTCCCTTTACTTAGACAGTACTTATTTTGAGAGGCAGGAAATAGCACTTTGATTTATTTAATTCGTCTAGCTAATGCATGGAGTTCGGGTTCTTTTTTTTATGAGGTATGGTGCAATTTATTATTCCCACCGTTTTAATTTTTTTATATTAAAAATAAATTTTCATTTATACTTGTTTAATTTAGTATATTACGAGAAAAATAATTTTTATCTTGTTTTGCCCTTAATTAGAATTAATTACTCATGTCGAATAATCTTCAAATTCATTGTAAAATGCTATATATCAATTAATATGGATATTATGATAAAATATAAAATTTATTTATTAATTTTAAAATGTGTTAGAGTCCATTATCTATATTATCATGAAATGGCGTTCTTTAAAAACAAGTACTCAACTTTTTGCCTTATCAAAAGACTCCGCAACAAACAAAATTGTCACTTTTATTTTTAAAAAATAATTGGCTTAGTTATTTAAATATTTAGGACGTTAAAATTAATTAAAGTTATAACTTTTAAAATTTTATTTATTTTTAAAAGTTAAGAACACATAATATTTAGTGTTATAAAATTGTAAAATTCCGCTTCTTAAATCTTTTTCTTATTTACAAACTATATTTAAAGTCCTAACATTCCACACTTTTTAAAACTAATTACAATTCCGTTAACTTTATCAATTCTTTATTTATTAAGTTAATTATTTATCCATCAGTAATCTTTCAACTCACAAAACATGAAAAATTTTAAAATTAAGTTAAAATACCATAAGATTATAAACTTGAATCTAGAATTAAAATACATAGAATATGTCGCCGGAATTTTTTTTATTATAATATATTCTAGAAAAATAAATATCTTAAAATTTTAAAAATATTTTTAAATTTTAAAATTAACTAAATCATGTATTAAATCCTTCCTTATTTGAAAAATATAGAAATGTTAATATTTAAAAATTTAAAAATGATTAAAATTTTATTTTTTAATAAATAATTACACGTTGAACAAAATTATACTTATAATGCAAATCAACCTTGTGTTTAGGACTTTGAAAATACAATTTAATAAAAGGCTCTTGCACAAAGCACGTACGTTAACAAGGTCCGGAGAAGGGTCGCCTACGTTAATGCAAGTCAAGAATGTGTTTGTGATATGATATCAACTTATTAAAGACTGTAAAATAAGCCAAGATTAACTTCACAATATGATTGTGAATCGCTATTTGTTTGAACTAATAGCTTATACTACATGTTTATTCTATTATACAACGAATTTGTATTATAATACGTCTTCTTAATGTTAATATTTATATTAAATGTTAATCCTGCTAATAATATGTGTAATATAAATTTTATAATAATTAACATGAAATATTCATATAATACATGCATTTTAAGTGCTCACAATAAAACAAAACAATATTTTTATCTTTCATTCAGCATTGTTTCTATGATTATTTTGTTCATTGAAACAAGTATGTAACAAATTAAAGAAAAGTTAACTACTGGGGATGGGGATCAAACTCTTAAACATAATCATTTATCAATTTGAAATCTATAACTTTCTTTTCTAAATTTTATATTGTTACACAAACACATCTTTTAAATGTTATTTTGCTATTTTTAAAAATTTACTTTATTAATACAGCTGACACCTACAGACACGTACAAGGTAAATTAGTGGAAAGTACAAGCGAACGAAGCAGCTAGAAGCCATTCCCCTCGAACATCAAAATCATTTATTTTTATTAACAACACTGATGGTGTTAAGAAAAAGGAGCTAAAATTGCTTTAAAATAAAAATATTTTTAAAAATACTTAAGGCCTAAAAGAGATTCCATAACTTTGATTCCTAAATCAGTTTTTTTTGTATTTTGGAATTTTTTAAAAATAAAAATATTAAAATTGGATTGCTTTCAACTAACTCCGCCACTAGATATTGTATATATCACGTTGCTGTTGCGAAACGTGTGGCATTTATCCTTTTCACGGATTATAAGATTATGACATGCAAATTCATGTTCTCCAAGCTAGAAAAAAAAGCAGTTCTTTTCAGTATCGTACTTTTTTTAATTTTTTCTTATATAATGTTTGGGTTATTGGATGTTTGTTTTTAAAAACATTAAATATAACATATTTAACATAATATATAATTTAAAAATTAAAAAATTTTGGGGTTTTTTTTTTTTTATGAATTTTGAGTTTTTTTAATTTTTTATTTTTTAATTCTTAATTAAAGTTTTAAATTTATTACCAAAAAGTTAGGAGTTGCAAAAAATCCAGTTTAAAAGATTGCATCATACAGCTTCACTAATAAAATAATTAGCACATGGATTTAGCTGTTTTCTAGGTTAATACTTTTAGTGCTTACTCCGAAAGAACTTATACATGTCTTGTGCAATCATAGAGTAAATGTTTTTCTTGTTAATTGAGTTGACTTGCCACTTCATTTTCTCCTTTTAATTCTAATTTTTTAAAATCAAACTTGATATGACAACTTAGAAAATAATAAATAATATCTTATAAACTGTTAACCTGCTCCACAAAATAGAAATTACTTATACCTCAATACGATTATATTATATTATATTATATTTATATTCATAAATTCATCCTTAAAATTGTACACATAAACCATTTGCGGGATTGTACGGTGACGGTCACATTTGGGGCAGAATATGATGACTCACCTCGTTTTTTTTTTCTTTCCAAGATGAGGTGCAATGTTCCGTTAGAGGTAGGTGAGAGCGTTCGATATTCCATATCTATTTAATATTTTTTAAAGTTTAATTTTGGGAAATTTAATAATCAGAAATTAATAATAGATATTTAATATTAAATTTTTTTAAAATTTGATGCGAAAATTGCATTTGATATGGTAAATTAAATTTTGATACGGTAATTCGATAAGTATGTATTGAACAAAGAAACTATTTTGATAAGATATATTTATAATTCGGCCTAATATATATTTCACATGTTAGTTTTCAGAAAAATCAAATTAGGTTTCTAGTCTCAACAACAATAACAATAACAACGTGATCCAAGATAATCCCAATAAAATGGATCTCGAAAGGATAGGTGTACGTAGACCTTACCCCTATATCAGGCGAAGATGTGCTTGTTTCCGATCGACCTCGGCTTAAGAATAAACAAATCAAAGCAATAAAATAAAGGAAATAAATGGAATAAAGCATATCAAACATCATCCGAAGTAATAATAATATGATACACAAGATTCAAAAAAACAATATATAATATCATAAATTTATTCTAACATTTAAATTTTATCGATTATCGATCAATTAAAATATTCAAATCACTTGTTAATATTAATCATATATATAATAAATAATTTATTAAGAGTGGACATTCAATATTAGATTCAATATTTTGATGTTTGGTCTCGATAATTGATAATTAAAGCAGATATCAATATGAAACAGCAAATTCGAAAATAAAAGACAAACAACAAAGAATAGTATATATTTTTTCTCATATATCATATATTTTTATTGTATAGCTAAGAGTAATCATAAAATATTCTTTCAATGACCTTCTCACCACTCTGAACTAGCATAAATTAATGTTTTGATTTAGCATATATATATACACACACACATGAATACTCAAATAAAAATATTGACAGAAGGAACCAGCTAGCTTAAATGGAGCAACTGATAGAAGTTGAGGTTCATTGGATCCATCAACTTTAAAAAATAAAAATTTCATCACCTAAGTATAAAGAAGAAAACGGTATTTGTAACTTTTTAAAAATAAATAGTTTTTATAATTTTTTACTAGAAATTTCTAGTTTTGTATATAAATATTTTTTATTTTTACTCATAAAAATAATCATAATTACTTTTTTTCATTCAAATGTAGAGGACAAGATATCATTTCCTCCGGACATGGCTGAAATCTCGTTGACTTTTTCTCATCTTTCAAATGATCAACGAGCCTAAACTTTTTTGAGTGATTGCTGGCTTTACTTCTAAAATTAGTTTATTTTGAGTTATTTTTTTTTTAAAAAATAAATATTTGTGTATTGATAAATTATTTTTAGAAACATTAATGTTAGTAATTTGTATTTAATTAGTATTTTAAAATTATATCTTTATTTACCATATGTTTTCTAAAAATTTATTACCACCAAATCATTAGGTAAATCTAAATTTTGCTATTGTAATCTTGTCTTAAAATAACTTAGTCAAAAACCTTCATCTCTAGAATAAAATGTATTTATATTTTTTAAAATTTAGCTAAACAAATTATTAATCATGAACTTTATATTTTCAGCTAATCTTTTATGTGACTTTTTCTTAATAAAAGATTGGGCCAAAAAGAACTTTTATATTTTCTTGAAATATTCTATTTTCCTAGTATGAAATTTGATTCAACAGTAAATGTTGGGTTCCTGTACGTTTGAGGTGTGTTCAACTTTTTGTGGAACAGAGTAATTTCTTGTAATTATTCTCATAGATTCACTCTGTCATTGATGAGTCTATATCTATCTGATTTTCAATAGATTCACTTTTTGATTTTATAATTGGCACTACTACTATTTATTTTTTGAGCAAATATTTCTTACCCTTTATTTTTAGATTTTTTATGAATTTAAAAAATCATAAAATTAAAAAGTAATATATATATATATATATATATATATATAAAAGAAGTTTCAATTATAAACTTTAATTTCTTAATGTTAACATCTAAAGTATAGAAGAAGTAATAATTATATAATATAATTATATTAATTTTATATAAAAGTGTGTATAAACACCTTTTATGTTTTTTTTAATTTGATATTTAAATATTATAAAAATACTTAAAATATTAAAAAAACAAAAAAAACATTTGAGATAGTCAGTTATATGAAATTGGAAATTAAATTATGATTGAAATAAAAAGTGATAGAAAATAAAAGAAAATAACATTCCAAATATAAAAATTTACTGTATCATGTAATATTTTAATAATATTTTAAAATTATAATCATAATAGTTATGTTTTCGTATTTAAGGTAAATTTTCCTAAATTATTGTAAAGAGCCAGTTGGAGTTAAATATGGGAGAAAATCACGTCCACAAAAGAAAAACGAGTCAAGCAAAGATTAAATGAACCAAAAAAAAAAAAAAGGACCCCAGAAGCTCAATAATTTAACATATTGGGTCAAATTTAAGGGCCCTTTTCTATTATAAATATAGCTGTGTGATAATCACGAAGATGAAGACCACATACTCTTGGGCGACTCTTCCCAACACAACATATTTTCTCTCTCTAACTACTGCCCATTTTTCTCTTTTTCCAATAATTGGACGAAAAACTAGCCAGTAATAATAATGGTGTCATGGCCAGATTATTACTACTAGTATTAAGGATTTTGATCTCCAAAGAAACCAAAAACAAACAAATATGTATTTGCTTGTTCTTTTCTAGCTTCATTGGCATCCATCTTGCTTGGTTATGGTAACAACTTTTCTCCCTTTTTCGTCTATTCTCTTATCTCTTTTTTTTTAAAACTATCTATGATATAGATATTAAATTTACTTTGGGTCTTTGTGCGCTTATTTTTATATATTTTAATATTTTTTTTGTAAAATCATGTTCCGACTCATGAAAATAAAAATTTTAAGCACCTCTCTCCAACGTTTGTAATAACTTGTTTGAACTTAATATGTTTTTGACATTAAACGCCCATATAAATTTGAAAATTATTTTCTTTATTTTAATTGATGTGTTTTACTTTTTTTTTTGGACATGAAACATCAGATATTAATATTACTTTTCTTTTTAGTCGACATTAATTTAATGTAATGGCTGTTAGTGGTTGTTTGGTCCATGACAGATATTGGGGCAATGAGTGGAGCCACCAATCTACATCAAGAGGGATCTTCATATCAGCGATATCAAGGTGGAGGTTCTAGTGAGATCCTTAATGTCTACTCTCTCTTTGGTTCCGCCGCCGCTGGCCGGACCTCCGACTGGATTGGCCGCCGGTACACTATGGTGGTGGCAGCCGCGATCTTCACGGAGCTCTGCTGATAGGTTTTGCTATAATTACGCCTTTCTCATGGTGGGTCGATTCGTCGCCGGTGTCGGAGTCGGGTACGCTCTCATGGTTGCGCCGGTTTACACAGCCGAAGTCTCGCCGGCGTCTTCTCGTGGCTTTCTTACTTCCTTCCCCGAAGTGTTCATCAATGGAGGTACGTCGTAATTTAGTTAACAGTTAAAACTTTATGTTATATAGATCAGTATAAAAGAAATTACACTATGAGATAAAATTTATGATCTTGAAAATATGATAAACTGTCGAAAAAATATGATTAATTAGATTTTTCTATAATATTAATTCTTTTATAATAATTATATTTTAAAAAAATAATTATATCTATTATGTAACTTTTTATAAAGTATTCCACTACTATTGCAATATGAAAATAAAAAAATATTATTATGAAAGTTTTATATGGTACTTTCTTCATTTCATTTTGTATAATTTATTACGTGCAAGATTTATATAATTTACTTTGACGTTCAAGATTTTTAAAAATATGAAATTTAAGTTAAAATTAAAAAAACAAAAAAAACATTTGAGATAGTCAGTTATATGAAATTGGAAATTAAATTATGATTGAAATAAAAAGTGATAGAAAAAATATTTTTAAAATTAAAATTACTTTTAAATATAATAACATATTATTTTAAACTAACAAAAAAACATGTCCATATAAATTGGAATATATAAAAATACGAAAATTTTCACTTTAACAATTTAATTAAATAACTCTTGTTTCGTCTCCACATCGTGGGACTTTGAGTTTTCCGTTGAAATTGTCGTTTTCTTTCGTGATGGCACGAGTCAATAATACTGACAAACAACATGTTTTTGTCTTATCAATATTTATACGAAAGAAAAAAATATATACTATATAATTTGACAGCAGAATCCCTGATGGCGAGACAAAGACCAGTTATTTCCTATTCCAGTATATTTTTTCGTGGATTCAGAATTAATATATATCCTAAAATAATTTGTACTTTGTCAGTTGTAATTATATTACATTACATTGCCATTACCAACTCAAATTTTCTACTATAAATTTCCATTTAAATAACTTCATTGTGTGAAAAATGTCTATTTAGTAAACGTTCGATTTCTTTAAACTTCTTACGTAATGTAACGTAGTCCTGGTTGGTACCATAAAAGTGTGACAAGTTATTTTAGATAGGCGAAGTTGTTGGACAACATTATGATGACAGTAAAAATTTGTAAAATATCTATAAATGAATATAATTGTTTCCTTTTACACCAAATTTATATAAAATTATTATAATTAAGTGATTTAGGTTTATATTTTAGCAGGCAATTTACTTTATTATAATATAATACAGTCTATTAATTTTGAGGTTAAATTTGTTAATGGCAGGTATATTGCTGGGATATGTATCTAACGTGGCGTTCTCAAAACTTCCAACTCACTTGAGTTGGCGATTCATGCTTGGAATAGGAGCAATCCCATCATTCTTGGCCCTAGTGTTCTGGCCATGCCCAGTCACCGCGTTGGCTCGTGATGCAGGTCGACTCGGCGATACAAGGCGAGTTCTCAACAAAACATCCGATTCCTTGGAAGAAGCTCAGTTGAGACTCGCCGATATCAAAGCCGCCGGCATGCCGGGCACTGCAACGACGACATCGTCGAGGTACCGAAACGCCCCAAAGGTGACAACGTATGGAAGGAATTGATCTTCTCACCGACGCCGGCCGTCCGACACATTCTAATCACCGGCGTCGGAATCCATTTTTTTCAGCAAGCAAGTGGAATCGACGCCGTCGTTTTGTACAGCCCGACGATTTTTGAAAAAGCCGGGATCAAATCAGACCACGACAAGTTGCTCTGCATCGCCGTCAGTTCGTCAAAACATTCATTCTAGTAGCCACATTCACTCTCGACAAATTCGGTCGCCGGCCTTTGCTATTGACCATTGTTTGCCGGAATGGTGTTGTCGTTGATGCTCCTCGCCACCGGTCTCACAATCATCGACCAGTCAGAACAAAAATTAGTTTGGGCAATAGCACTCTACCATAACAATGGTGTTAACACGTGGCGCTCTTCTCAATCCGGTAATAGGTCCGATAACATGGGTTTACAGCTCGGAGATTTTTCCGCTGAGGCTCCGGGCAACTGGATGCAATTTAGGTGGCAGCGAACAGGTAACAAGTGGAGTAGTGTCAATGACGTTTTTGTCCCTGGAAAAAGCGATAACTATCGGAGGGGCATTCTTTTTATACACCGGATTAGCAGTGATGGCTTGGGTGTTTTTCTTCACATTGATGCCGGAAACTCAAGGTAAGATTCTAGAAGAAATGGAAACATTGTTTGGGTTTCTGGAACTGGAGAAAGGGCGAGAGCTGAAAGAAATGAAGAAGACGGAGAAGAACAGTAACGATAACGGCCAGATTCAGATGGGTACTACTCCATCTATTAGCAGTTAAAATAATAGTTAGATGAAAAGTGGGTGATAACATTGTTAATATGGGTTTTTACTTGAGAGGCATTTATGTCAGATAGATGCCCTCGGAGCTTTTTTCTTACGACTTCATGGAAGAAGAAAAATGGAACTTCAGGGGAAAGGGAAAAAAACAAAAAGTAGCAAAATTATGTGGTACTTTGGTAGATAAATGGAGGTGGTAAATTTGGGGAAAAGGTAATTGTATTAGAGTATTTTATTATTATATATAAAAGGAGACAGCAATTTCCCAGTTTCATTCATACACAATTAGCAAAGCAAAGTAAATTTGAAAATTATGCTTTTTTAGTCGTTTTTTGTTTATTATATTAAGAAGAAAATGTTGTGATACTTTGGTTAACAAGTACTCTTCCATTAACTTTATAAATTATTTAAAAGGACAATAAAAATAGCCTCAACATTCTTTCTAACAAATCACCAAACTCGGTATCAAAATATGATGTATTTCCTACTTCAATTATCTAAATTTGTGTAATCATCATATTACTAAAATGCACTAAAATTTTCCATCCTTAGAAGGTTTTGGACATACTTTTTCTTTTCAATTACTTTTAATTTTGGAAAACTTACGTAATTACCCCATTAGAACAAATTATTTATAATTTTGCTATCTTTTACTTTTATACTTTACTAGTTAATTACAGAAATACCTCATGTCGCAATCCTTCATAATCTTGTCATAATATATATTAAATATCTTGTGCTTTGATGTCCTTTAAGGATGAGCAGTCAGCTAGGGATACATCATCTTATTGCATTCTTATCTCTTTGCTTGTGGATCGTAGGCGGGCTGTGGAAAGTTTTAACATAGCGGGGAGGAATTCACAGTTGCCCGGATGTGGGCGCGAAGTCGCAATCTTCGTTATGCGTCATGGTATATTCGTATTGTTATGATATTCTTTTGAGGATTGAACAGTTTTCGAGCCAAATGAACCTATTTGTTGAGGAGTTTTTTTTCTTCTACATTCATTAGTATTAGTATGTAGGTGTGAAATCATAATGAGTAAAAATATTAAAAGGAGATAGATAGTTGTAAAATCATATGGAAAATACATTTGAAAAACTTATCTAACTCTTGGAATTAATATAAGTTTATCTAAAAATAGAATATAATAGAAAAAAAACGATATATGTGTATAAGTTATATCAATTAAGTGTGAATATATAATAATCATGTGTTTTATAATTTTTTTTAGTCTTATCAATTAATAGGAAATAAAGTATGAAGAACTTTCATTGGAGTTATTTTTAGCTTTTAATCATTTTATATAATAATGATCTAAAATAAATTTAAATGAAAAACTAACAGTATTCATATAATTGGTTGAACTTATTTAGAGTGAGAGGTAGTTGTGATTATTGTTATGTTGAAACATCAAAGGTAAATTGGTACCACTCAAATCTCAGCGTCTTTATGCAACTTAGAAGATGTATCGTCTTTTTCATTAGGCCCATCTATAATTCTCTATAACTGTCCCTTTCATTAGGCCCATATTACGCATTCCTTCTCAAGCACCAATAAAAGATGTGTTTAATTTTTATCCTTTAAAATTTTAAATAATTAAAAAAAATAGTTGAAAATGCTCTTAACAACGGAAAAAATAGCAAGGCGAAAAAAAAAAATCGCAAACAAAAATAAATTTAGTTAAAGTAATGCGGGCGCCAAGTTGATGACGCGAAATAATGGCCGAGACATAACTTCGGTAGCCTGAGTTATGACCCGAGGAAAGAAGAAAATATGTCGAACCTGAGGATTGTATAAACCAAAGGAAGTGGGCGGGAGCGCAGAAGTTATGCCCACAATGTCATGGATTGATCTGACAAGTTTATGTCCAATCTTTATAAATTTAGTGGCATGAGAAGTAATGTGGAACTTGGATCCCGGAGCATTAGTTTTTTCCTAAGACCAAAGTTCTCTAGGTGTCTTGCCTTGCGGAATTAAATCTTCTGAAGCTTATCTTAGGATAAACATTCTCAGAAAATTTGTCTTGCAGAAATTAGGTCACAATAAAAAATGTGGCCACAAGCTTTTATTAAACAATAGTAGAGACAAAAAATAAATATGACAAATATAAATTTAAATTAAAAATCACTCAAAATAGAGCAGTTAGTGCAAAAACTTGACGGTTGTTTGCCTTCATTTCGATCTGTTAAATATGAAAAGCGCGTATGAAGATATTTGCTTGATATGATTGTTGAAAAGGCCCAGGCCTCAAAATGTTTGAAGGTAGTCCTCTAGTCTAGTACTCTTGCCAAGTGCTTGTATTTTAGCCCAAATGGCCCAAATTTCATGGTCAATTACGCCATCTTTGTTTCTTTTCTCTTTCTTTTTTTTTTTTTTTTTTTCTTGTCTAAGCATTAGTGGTCAATTTGTGGGCGACGGCTGTGAAAGACGTGGATTGAGGGTGTGTTTGGTATTGGAAAAAATATTTTGTCAGAAATTTTTTAAAATGAAAAAAAAAAAAACAAATTTCATGAGTGGTAATTAAATTTTTATCCATCCTTCCTCCGCACCCTTTAACCCACTTTCATATTTTTTGCTTATATTATATATAAATATTTTGAGATAATATTTTTTATTTACCTTGATCTTTTAAAAAGTGAGTACGCCTAATTTTGAGAAATTTTTTTTCCAATAAGTTGTTGATAGAATTTTCACGGAGACAACTACAAACATTTGCAATGATTTTATTACGTGAACGCTTCAAATTCAAGAAGTTGTTGAAGTTGGTACACTCAAACAGCTCTGTTATGGCAGCTTCAGTCTTCTCCTAATTTACAAAATACAAAGGCCTGCAGAAGGAGGATTATACGCTCGATAAAATTGCACTGTGCATATTATTTATTATTGTAGTTAATACTTGCGATAATTGCATTTTAATTGTAATTTTCAACTATATAAATGAAAATATAGTCATTTACCATGAAATTTGAAATTGTACGGTTAGAAATTGTATAAAGATGTCCTAGAATTTCACCAATGAAATTTCAAGAAAATTTTAATTATATAGGTGAAAAGTGACTATTTGTGGTTACCCCTATAAATGCTATTCTGCAACCTCCTTGGTCCTCATCCATGGAAATAACGTGGGATCAGAAAGCCCATATCTGGCACTTCACTATCGTGAGGCTTCTGCAAAAGAGGGCTAAGACCAAATTCTGCCTAAACCAACGCACTTTCGGCATAGAACGGATATAAAGTTGAGATAGCCCAAATATTTTGGATCGTCAACGTGGAAAAAGGCCCACTTATGTGCAGATGAATTGACATATTTTATGCAATAATTTTCTTCATGATTTTTACTTCATACTCACTCCATTTTATTTTATTTATCTGATTTTAATTTGATATTAATTTTTAAAAAGTTAAAGAAGATTTTTATCTTGTGATGCTTAAACTAAAGATATATAAAATTATCAAAATTTTCTTTAATCAGTAGTATTAAATATGTGCAGGAAAGTTGTATTTAAATAATTGACAAAAAAGGAAAAGAGATATTATTTTAAAATAGATCTAAAAAAATCAGACAAACAAATTAAATTCGAAGGAGTATTACTTATAACTATCAATCCCCCGATCTTATCATTGATGACAAATTTAACAATGAAAATATAATTGCACGACCCACCCAAGCATGGATTAGGCTAAACACATAATACTTTATAATCCTTTTACATAATATAAAGAGCATTTTAGTCATTTTGATATAAAAAAGCGTTTACCAACACTTCAACGCAGTATCCCTTCTAAAACTTCAATTCACGCACGTAAAAATTTAATTTTCGTCGGTCGGTTATTGGGTTAAACGTTAAGATTTTATAAGTATATTTAACTCAAGAAAATGATGAAAGAAAAAGCATATAGAAATAGCCGGAGTAAAACAATCAACTTTAATTAGATTTGAATAACATCCCCTTCATTTTTTATCAACATCCGATTTATCTTCTTGTTAGAATACTTTATATATTAAAAGTTAAAATTATAATTTAATAAGTTATTATCTATGTTATTATTTTGATTTAAAAAAATGGTCAAATTCATAAGCCAGCTAATAATCTATAACTTGGAATAGTAAATCAATAATCAAATCATTGAGTTAATAATTCCAATTATTAATCCGATAACTCAATTATCAATTCAAATTTAACAGTTAATTTACCCAATCCTGCTTCAAAGCTTTAGATACGTGTTCTCGAAGTGTAGTGTTTGTTCATACACTGCTATAACATTAACAATTTATAAATACTAATCATGAATTCAATTATCATTATAATTTAACTTGAAAGGACTATAAAAGGTTACCAATTTAAACAAGAACAGATGCAACTTAATATGGGGACTGTCGTTGAATTTAAACAAAGGCGACAAAATACTTATGTTGCTTGATCCATCTACATATGTTGCCACACTCATATAGGATCTCCTAAAAGTACACTATTTTTGAAAAGTCTGAACAATGTAGTAAAATATACTAGCTAGTAGTAGAAAATTTACATAGATGAAGATGGAACCCAAACAAGATTGTCTGCTGGGAAAAAGTGACAAACAGGGGAACTTCCAGGCTGAACTTTCAACACTCTAAAAGCAACATGATCATGATTCCATTCTTTTGTATCCATGTGACAAGTGCAGCAGCTTCAATTCTGTCTCCATTTTCACCCAAAAGTGAAATCTTGAATAACAATTCTCCCCCTTTTGCATATGTAATAGAACACAGCATAAGGGTAAGGCAAAGTGTGACAAGCAACTAATTTAGGCACTAAAATCTCCTTTGGTTTTTGCAGAATTGTGTAATTTTGCAGAGAAACAGGGGATTTTTTCAAGAAATCTGTGGTGTAAACACCGAGTTTTGTATCAAATCCCAAGATTTCTTGAGCCCATTCGAGCATGGATTCTAAAGAAGTAGCACAGAATTTGGATTCTCCATTCATTGCTGAGATTTCACAGTGGAAAAATGTGTCCTCCATGGCTTTTGCTTGAGGGGAATCTTTAGAAAATGAGAAGAATTCAAGAAGATAAGGAAGTTTTGATGAAAGAGTAAGTTGAATCTGCTTCTTCTCTGGGAAGTAAATGGGAGAAGTTGAAGGATCTTTGAAACAAAAAAGGAATAATTTTTCCAATTTTAAGATCTTTAGGAGTGAAGAAAATATTGAGTTGTGGATTTAGAAACAATGTCTCCTTCACTTGTAATTTTAGTACTCCATGCATGTTATCAGTCTTTAGCAATGTTTCTGGCTCTGCTTTCACTCAGAAACTGCAACAAGAAAACAACACCAATAATCTTTTTTCTTCTTAGCGTAAATCAAACTCAACTTGTTTGATATTGATGCACAGTAATAACTGTTATAGTGATCAGTGTATAGAAAACTATCTCTCGAGGAGAGATTTAGGTCCAACCTCAATGGAAGAGTTACATCACACACATTTTCACAAATCAAGAACTACGAGATCATTATTTGAGTGAAATACAGAGGAAGCTGATGCACTAGTTTCAATTGAATTCAGTATTCTTTACAACATATATAGGTATATGAAAAGTCACTAAAATTTATAATATAAATCAAAGTCCGCTATTTATAATTGCAGAGTGTTGTAGATTTAGTGAAAATATAAAAGTTGAACTCATTTAGTTTTAAATTCCATTACCTGAAACAGAAGAAATGCATGAAGTAAGATGGAAAGAGTGGGTTTAAAGTCCATGGTTGATCAGTTCTATGCCTTTGAGCTCTGATGATCTGTTTGTAAAATAGATATGAAAGTGAACTTCGTGTACCAATAAGAGTTCTTTTTTATTCTGTCATAGTCCTAATTTGGTCATTCTCTTTAAGTATATATAAATTTGTTTTCGAATCCATTTTACTTTTGGGTTTAGTAAATATAATTTAAGTTTTCCGTATCCATAACGTAAATTTTTATATCATTAAGTCACATAAAGAGTATTTTTATGGAGAGAAAGTAATTTTAAAAATTAGTTAAATTAATTTTTTATGATATATTTATGGGTTATTTAGTAATTTTTTAAAAATGAAAAAATAATTTTCCATTGGCTTGAGTTCAACAAATAGCATTTCCTTATTAATTGTATTCTCTCGATTTTCATGCGCTATCATACGCCTTATCGCGAATCCCAGCACCCCTACCCCCAACCCCATTCCTTATAATATTTGTCTAGATTATATAAATATTTTTAAAATTTAAAATTATAATTTTAATTAAATTACATGTTTTTTTTGTTTTTTTAATTTCTTATTTTTTTAAATAATTTTCAAAATGCACAATAATACAAACATATCCTTAAAAGATAATTATAAGTATTCCGTTCATAATAATTTCGTAACTTACAAAAATAACAATATGCTCGAAATATGTTAATCAATTAAAAGAATTTATTTTTATAAGATTAATATATTAATTTTTAAAAAAAAGGACTACTGAAATGGTTTTCTTTTTCTCTCACATTGGAAAAATAAGCCAATGGGAGGAACATGCCAACTTGACAACGAAACTAAACTTAAAAAACAATTTAACTGGTAATCTAAGATTAATTTATTAAATCACATACTATCAAACTCAAGTCAGCTATGAAGGAATAGTATTATTTCTGAAAACAATTATTTAATTGTTCCAACACTTGATAACTGAACAGTTCAGTATGGTAGCCATTATAATCAATCATGATGTTGAATAAACACAGCAGATGTGTATCTGGCACAGTTTACCGGAGTGACTCAGTATTAGGTATAACTAATACATAGTTAATTATGGTATTATTAATGTAAGAGCTATTAATATATGAATAAACATAGGAAAAATAGAGTTTTCCTTAATACACAAAAACCCGGATTACAAACCGTGGATACAAACTAATCTCATGCATTACTGTCATCATATTCGGTACTTTTATGTGATATAGTTTGATTGAATGTAAAGTTTAAGAATATGAGAAAACTTTGTAATGTTTAATTATCCTCAAAATAAACCATAGTTTTAAAATAGAGTACACCATTTATGAATTTTGGTAAAATAAGCAGAACCCAACAAGTCGTTAAGTTATTTGCAAAATAAAAAGAAATATTCTTTTAAATTAACTAAAGAATATATATCATATAAATTAAAATAGAAGATATTATTTTTATATATTCTGCCCAGAAAGCGATTCCGAGAGGACTAGTTCTTTTTACTTTTATAATTTATACTGTAGATTATATTAATGTTAATGGTTTAATAACTCCAGTAATATGCAGTTGGGAGAAATAAATAATTTAAAATTGAAGAAAACTTATTAGGTAATACAGACATTAACCATGGTGTGTACACTGGTGATAGGTACTAAACGGCAAATTCATTAATTTTAATTTGGAGAATGGTTTTAAGTGATTTTAGATCATTTAGATTCTTTTGTTTGTCTTCATTTAATATTAACTATAAGTCTCTGTCTTAATTATAGCAGTGAATAAATTCCCCCTTTTCCGGAGAGATTCGACTTATTACTCCAACAAATATTATATTTTTTATAATATGATATTTTTTATAAGATATATCAATAATAAATAAATAAATATATGAGATCTTTGTAGGTAGAGGCAGATAGAGCCGTGATGTTTGTTGTGGCACACTTGTATTGTCATTAGAGAGTGCACAAGGTGCCAACAGTTAGAACAATTTCGAGAGCGTAAAATATACGTATTTTTACGAGATCGAGGGTTTATTAAAAATAATTTTTATTTTAAAAATAAAAATAAAAATTATATATATTTATCCTTTCAAATCTCACCTATTAGATAACATGACAGTATATTAATAATATTATTGGTATTGATAAGATATACACATTTCATGATCTTAAAAGGTCAAATTGGGAAAGGTTGTATCGGTTTTAGGGTATTTCGAAAAACACATAAAAATATTGTTAATGGTCAAAACACATCTAAAGTATTTTAATTTTTGATCTATATTTGAATTATCGGGTGTATTAATTTTTTACCTATCTATTACCACTATTTATTAAAAATACATTTGGTTTTCAGTTGTTTCATTTTCTACTAAATTATCTACTACTCCTTTATTGATAATTCCAAATATAAATTCATGAAATCAAGACCCTTATAATGTGTGATTTTTTACCCTTCATTACTTGTTATTAATAAATCCTTATAGAGCGTATCATGTAATAAAAACTTAAAATTTCTAAATTTATATCCATTTATTTCAGAAAGCGCTTAACTAAATTGTAAATTGACTTTTGAAAATCCAACATGGGCCAATTATGAAGAAAAAAAAATAATAATAATAATTATATGTTGATGAAATTCAAGAAAATACTTGTAATTCAAATTTTGTCTTCATTGTGCCTATGTTAAATTGTATAGTCACTCTTGAGCCTTCTACAACACAGCAATTATTCATTTTATTTTAATCTCTTTTTTTTTTTTTTAATTTTCCAACTAGATGATTAACTGAATATGAATAAATAAATTGCTCCAGTTGACCATCATAACCCTTAATTTAAGTTTAACTAAAAACTATAGCCTATATAATAGACTAATAGTACGTCTTTTGTGTAAGATACGTACTTCTATTAACTTAATATATCAACTTAGCTAACACTATACACACTTTTGTAATTATAAAATGTAAGAAGAAAGAAAGAAATATTAATTAAAAGGCAATATATACCATTGTATTTTATACTCCTAATAGTATGAAGTATTATTTGGAAATGTTACACTCTTTATTTGTTCATCGAGAGAAATCCCACTTAATCCCATGTTTGAGTTTTATTTGGTCTAATTTATAATAATGTATAAATATTTTTTTATATATTATTATGTATTTTTTTATATAGATTTGATATATTATGTATAATATTTTTTAAATAAAATATTATTTAATATTATATAAATTGAAATATGACCATGTTGTGTTGTATATTTTTGAAAATTTCCTTTGTTATTTTAATAATTAAGTTTTGGAAGGCAGTAGGTGTTTAGTTATCAACGTCCTACCCCATAGGCCTTAATTATCACAAAAGAAGAAGTCTTAATCTTCTTAAACCGCATTTTAATCGTGTGATCAATCAGCTGCATATATAGTGGTAAGATAGGATAAACATAAATCCAATTAACATTAATTTATTATTTTGAAAGTATAATATCTCTCCAAATATAGAGTAATTAGATTGTTACTTTGAAAATTTGTGAATATTGAATCTAACACAAGTAAAAATATATATAAATACATAGTACATATATAATTAGAAACTTAAATGTATGTAATTAAATTAAAACTATTTTCTTTTGAAATTTATTTGAAATTTCGAAAGTTCCTATGATAAAGAAATTAGAATTTGTCGATAATTATGGGACAAAAATGCTATTATCCCGTTGCTATATCATTGACGGACGATTTCACTCTTTTTCTTTCTCTTTTAAGTCATAACTTTGTTTAGCATTATCACTTTCAAACCATAGGAAAAAAACCTTAGATTAAGATAAATTACACATAATACATATATATATAATTGTATAATGAAATTATCATTAAATTAATTAATTAACTCTAAATCTTAAATTCATTTTTAACCACCATTTTGTTGATGCTTATAGAGTGCTAGCAATAAGCGTCGATGTTATATTTTACTGAGACGTATCACTCATCAGATTATCACTGAATTTGCTCTTAATATTTTCATTTAAAACATAACATCAGCTCTGAGCTCTGAAAATTCTAATGATAGCCATTGATATTAATGAATTGCGTTCTGCGTCAACAACAGCAACACTATTTTTAGTCAAAATGTACAAAGTAGTGATTACTACTAGCCATGAAATGTTATTAGTACATTTGGACTTTATGTTTATTTTTCGTGATGTGAACTGTAGCAACAAAACAGGTGTACGGTGCACTGCAATTTCAAAAGTATACCCAGCAACAATAAGTCATTAGTGGGTAGATTAATAGGCTTTTTGGACGTGCAAAAAAATTTAAAAAGAAAAATTCTGATCATGTCTTAAGTCCACTATATCATGTTTCTCTTTATGTGATATATATGACTTTTGTTATGTCATATCCACAGTTGAAATTTCAACAATCTTTTTTTTTTAGTCAGTACAATATGTGCAAGAATCTAATTGAGGATAATGTGTTGTACTCTTTACCTATTTTGCGTTGATGTACATCTTCATATAGTTGACTTCAGTCTATGACAGCAACCTTACCTTCTCCATATGAAAATCAAGATAATACTAATTTCTTTCCACAAAAATAATCAAGATTTTAAGTCCCGAGATAAGTACAAATTTCGGAAAAATTACATACTTTATTTGGTTGTTCGCATTTAATTTATATTTGTTATTTTTAAAAATATTAAAAAAATCAAAAAAGATAAAAAAATTATATATAACTTTAGACAAAATTACAATAGTGTTTAAAAGTGATCACGGATTTCAAATATAAAAATTAAGATTTAAATTAAATGTTTGAAAAGCAGATTTGTTATTGTTTTGGCATATTGGTAATTGAGTTATGTTTTGTTAGGAGGTAAGAAACTTAACTTTAAACTTGAGATAAATTTGGGTGTTAAATCGTGCGTTGAATTGTTGAACTTTGAAGAATAAATTATTGTTTTTAGGCAAAAAATTATTCATCTGAACTTCATGCCAAAATATCTACAACTAAATATATGTTTGATCTCATACAAAAATGTCTAAAGTGCTATGTTATATCTTTGAAGTTTGGTCACGCTCAAAACATAGCTTCAATAAAAGATTTTATATATCTAGAGTTAGATCACTTGCTAATGCCACAATTTTAATAAAAATACTTTAAATTTAATCTTAATAGGATGACTCTTCTGGCAAATAATATCTGAAGTTTGCTAAACTATGAACATAGAATTTTACCTTCAATTTGATATGTTGAAGTGATGGATAATATTTTTCAAAAAGAAATAAATCTTAGCCAAATACGACTCAAATGACAGTCTCAAAAATAAATATTTGTGCACTTTGGCCAACAATTTCTCATAGAAATACAAATAATAAAGGTCCAAATCAACCTCCCTATGAGAATTAAAAACTACAAAAACTTTAAAAATTCATTAATATAATATTCATGGAGAGTCTCTTTTCTTTATTGGAGTGATTGACACTATTGCAATGGTGGGCTATAGAGGGTCTAAAAGTCCTTTAACTAGAGGATAGAATAGTGTGATCTGCTAACCACTACAATCCCAAACTTTTAAAACTATCATTTAGGTGAATGATAATTAAATATTAATAGAACATATTGTTGCTGTTGATGCTGTCACATTTCTTATTTACTAACTTAATTATGATTAATGACAAATGATGAAAGATTATGATTAAGTTCCAATCCCCTTGGGACAAAAAAGGTTTTTGTGTGTTTTTGATTAAAGGTATTGGGTACAACAAGTATGGAATGGTGCCTAACCTTCAATAGTGGAACTTTAATTTATCATATTATATTCTTCCATAGAGTCAACTCGAATCTATTGATCTTGATTCCTGTTCTTTGTTTTATTTTACCTTTTTGTAGTGTTTAGAGTCTACAGTAGCTACGTTAAGTGTCGAGTTAGAATTTTCTTAAATAAATTCAAAAATATAAAAAATAAATATATTAAAAAATTTAAAAAAATTCAATATCTTTTCTCTATATATATACAAAATAATTTATTCGTATATAAATAATATAATTTTTCGATTTCTTGACTCGCCTTTATACAATGTGATTATATACTTCGGTTTTATAGCGACTCGACGTAAAGCTAAAAGAAAGAAAAGATAGTGGTTTACAGTGCAAATTGGTTTGTTTTATAGATCTTGGTCCTCTCTATTTTTGTGCATATATGTGCTGTCATTTTAACTCCTGGCCTAAGTAATTTAATTGCATGACACTATTTGGATACTTTTTCTCATGTTGATTGGCCTAGACCTTTTTTTTTTGGGGTCCCAAACATTGACTATTTTATTTTGTTGTTATTGGTACAATCATGTTTTGTTCCTTTTGGTCATGACAAAAATTAGTTTTAATAGTTTATGACTTGAGCCTAATCTCTTTGACTCTAAAAACTTTAAACAATTCAATGGAAATATTACTATTCACAATTGCAACTGTTATCATAGTTTACAAATTTAAATTTTCTTTTTAAAAAAATATATATTTAGAAAATAATTTTTTCGATAAACTGATTATATCTCAAATAATGGTGAACTCAATATGTGAAAATTTATGTGAAATTAAGATTGGAATTTTAAGTACGCTATTTTTTTTATTGAAATATCTTTTTATGTAATTAATTAGCATAAGTATATGTATAAGGTTTTAAATGATATGGTAGAAATATTTCTTGAAAAAATAAAGTTATAATTTTTAATTATATGAATATATATGTAAGTCGAAGTCGAGCAATTATGATTATTGGTTTACATATCATATCACAAAATATGAAATCGAATTTTAAAATCTTGAATCATCTTGTAATTAAATTTGGTATGATATTATAATACACAAAATAAAAATCACAATTACCAAATCAAATTTCAGTACGATATTATAGTTATCTTTGTAAATTTAATATTTTATTAATATATTTTTAAATTAATAAATTTTTTAAGTTTGAATTCTAATGTTTATTTCAACTAAGCTTAATTTTAGCTTTTTTTTTAGTTTTTAATTTGTTTATTTATTTTGGTAAAAGGTTTTTTTATTAATGTTTTATTTGTATTTTTTTAAATAATATAAAAAAAACAAATAATTTAAAATTTTCAAAATCGCGTTTGATTCCCAACCACACTAGGAGAGGTTGAGCAACTCACCAATAGAGCTACATCCTCATTTTCTTTAATTCTTTTTTGGGGGGAGTGAGGAGGGGATTTGGGAAGGAGGATACAGTAAGGTTTGACCCACCTCCGTCAGCAGTGAATATAAATTTTTAGAATATAAATAAAGTATATATATATATATATATATATATATATATATATTATGTGAAAAATAAATCTTAAGACTTTAATATAAATAACTTAATTTTTTAAAATTTTCAACTTTTAAATAATCACATCATTATTTCCTTTTTTAATTTTTTAATATATTAATTTTAAAATTTTTATATATATATATAATTTGAAGAATTTAAGTGTCTTAAATTAGATTCGATAAATTTCACTATTAAATAGAGATCCTTTCTACCGTAAATTAAAAAATTTATGCTATAAGATATGATTTTCCTATTCGTTTATTACTTGACATTTTATTGGAAAAATGAATGATGGAAAATAGTTTTCAACGAAATATTGAAAAAAATTACAATTTTTTTATGTGAAAATACTACTATATTTATTTTATCAATATCGATAAAATATTTTTTTTTCATCAATAATTGATTAAAATAGTTATTTTAATATTTTTTTAATGAAATATTAATTAAAAAATAATAATTTCTTAATAGTTTTCGCGTCTGCCCACCACTAAAGTGAGGATGTGGGCAGCTTTTCATCCGAGCTGCTCTCCACTTATTGTCGTGGGTAATTGGTTTAATTCATGCATATTGATTTTTCAAGTTTTTCTTTTTACATTTTTCTGTTTCGTTATACCAAAAAGTATTATGCAAATCTATGTATATAAATAAATCTAAGCAGTCAAAAAAACGTGGGAGGATAAAAAAAAAACAGTTGTGGAATTAAATCTTTTAAATTTTTTATCCTATTTAACTATATTGAAATAACTCAATATAGTGGAAGTATGATTTCACTGCAATAAGACATTTTAATTTAAATTTGAATTAACGGTGAATTTTATTCAAACAGAAAAGTAGCTGCATGAATCGGTTATTTGGTAGTTTTTTTATTTCTCAAATAATTATATCTAGTTCCTTTATTATTAAGCTGTCACTTGGCTTAATGAGGTGCTTCTATCTAGACTTATATATATATGACATAACAAATATATAGATATAGAAGTTTTCCTTTTTCTTTTCCTGTTTATAAATATAAGTACCAAAAACAATATATATATATGTTGGTCATTGTGGTGAGTCTATAAATAGGAAGTCAGACATTAGAAAGTCTACAAAAAAATTTAAGCAAAGCCAAAGTGTGAAGAAGAAGGGAGTTGTTAATTTCAAACATGAGATCTCTCTCTATTTTCTTCCTCCTCCTCTTATCTCTTACTTTGGTAATTATTCCTACTCTTCTCTAGTAATTTGCATATTTTCTTTAACTTAATTAATTTTATGTCCTTTTTTGTGGCAGTTAGGGTATGTAATTAGTGATGGTCCAGAAGAATATTGGAAGAGGAAAATGAATGGAAATCCTATGCCAAAAGCACTTAGGGACCTTCTTCATGAAGATTTTCCAACAGAAAAGAATACAAAAAGAAATAACAAATTTCTTCGAGATTTTGATATGAAGGCTAATATTATTATTTATCATAATGATGTTGATATATATCCCAAGAGACCCAGGCCTACTCCTTATAACGATGATCATTATGAAGAAAAGAGCTCAAAGGAGAAAAACTACTCTAGATCCATGAAAATAACTATCTATATGCTTAATTAATTATATCTTTTTTTTTTTTTTGAATGGTATGTTTCTTAATTACTTAGTTAATTACAGTATTAAAGTTATTGTTGATGAATCAATCAGCTGCTGTCTAGTTGTTTATTTGTAATTATAGGATTTGAATGTTTAGAAATTATTCTAGAGTGTAGTTTTCAACCATCATGGAAGAATTATTTGCATGACTAAATTAATGCAAATAGAGAGGGGGAAAAAAAAAAAAAAAGTTCCCTGGGCCTATTTGGTGTCAAAAGATCCGAATTCGAATCAGCATGTTACGGTTTGAATATTAATGCAAATTATTTCGGTTTTATTTCGTCCATTCAAAAGCTAGTCCAAGAAAATTAAAGGAAGCCTAGAAACTTCTTCGGTTATTTATGTGAGATAATTTTGTATCTGTCGTCCCAATTAAATTCTTAAAAGTATAGGTAACATTTTCTTTTACTAGGACTAAGATTTTTTTTTTGGTTGAATTAAGCAAATAATCAAATTTGAAATTTATAAGTCGAATCTGGAACTATGGGTGTGGTACACTAACAGTTCCAGACGTCAATTTGATTAAAAAAATTAATAGTTGACTTCCCATTGGCTTAAAGCCTTACAATCTTTAAATAAATAAATAAAAGAATCAATCAGCAATGACAGCAGGCCAATTGCAGAATAATAGAATAAATTAATAAACAAACTTCAGGAACACCAGATTGACTTTTAGTTTTAGATCACACTCCTATTATATATACTACATTTTTAATTTTCCTTCATAAAAGAACTTATTTTTTAAAATGTGTTCAGAAACTAAACAGATAAAAATTAAATCACACAAGAGTAGTACTTTCCTAACAATGTAAACATAAATCATTTGAATGTAAAAAAGGATTTGGGGTTACCTTTTATTGGAATAGGTGTGAAATAATAAAGTTAAATGCTAATTATACATAGATTTTATTTTATATTATGATGATTTTAACATGTTATAGGAGGTTAAGAAATACTATTCTTATCAAGTAATCAGTGTGAGCACATCATTATATATGCTATAGATTATCTGAATACGTAAATATTTTTTATATTGATTGTGTATAAAATTTAAACTCATGCTTATAATAAAATAACACACACAATTAGAATATTTTGGTAATAGAATGTTTTAGTCCATATCTTTTATGGTTATATATAAGTTTTAGTCCTCCTTTTCCCAGATTGCCATGCATGAGCCATGGATGTTTGGTTTATATAATTGTACTCCCTTCGATCTAAATTAGTTATCATATTTTACTTTTTGAAAAAGTGAAATATGACAATTAATTTGAAATAGAGATTTTTCCTCATCACGAGAATGAGATCAGCCGCCCCGGAGTAAATGGGGATGGCTGAATCTATTAGTTAGCCAGGAGGCCCAAGAATGCATCAACAAGCTGCATAACGAGTTGGAAACAATTTCCTACTCGCTGATGATTATTTGCATACACCTACAATTTTAAACAATGCTCTTCGGAAACCCTTAGAATTATGAATAATCATTTGAAACAACTTTGCTACACTATTTTCCTATTGAAATTTTCAACCTAAAAAATATTAAGTGGTATTTTCAGTGATATAGATGGTAAACGAAAATGATAGTGTTTTACGTGAAAAAAATCGTAAGGAAGTTGCCATTTGCGGTAAGAATACATTGCATGTGCGTTTTTAAAGTGGCTGGTTATTGTGTTTGTCTTGACCTTCTTATCATAATTGGTTTTTCCTTTTCCTAAAAGGAGAACATAGATTTTCCATATTTGGCTAATTCTTTTCTCTTGTAGGAAAAGTGGTTGGACTCTATAAGTGAGACTCCTTCCTCTAACTTAGCACCATCTGTGTAGTCCTTAAGGACTTTGAGAGTCTTGTTTAGGGAGAATTTTTTTAAGACACAAGTGATAATGTAATTCTTGTGGGAACATCTTTTGTGCAGTGGATTTTGCGAGGTATTTCTTTCAATATTTTGTATCTTTTTATCTGATGGTGCTCATCTCCTGCGGTGGATGTAGGTCGATAGAGGCGACAGCGTTAAATTGTGTGTCTCTTTTGAGTATATTTCTCGTTGTCTTCTTATTTAGCCTCTTTCGAGGTTTGTTGTGTTGCAGCTTCCGCATGACACTTGATTATTACGGTCCTACTTTCTTGATTTCGGTGGGAAATGGGTGGGAAAATCATGTTTTATAACACAAATTTCCCACTAATTTAATATTAGTAAAAATCTCCATTTCTAGCCCAGTGAAAGACTCATGCTTAAGCCCGAACTCAAGAAAGAAGTCAAGGTAGTGCTGGATGTCCTTGGTTTTCTCGCTGCTGGTTCAACTTGTGCTAAAGTTCTGCATCGGTTAAGAGAGCACTGAGAAGAACTGAGTTGAAGGAGGAATATTCTGCTTGTAGTGAGGAAAGATCACCAGCAAGGAAAATAAGGAGTTCTGAAGTGATCAAATTAGAAGTGATCACAACCTCTCTATCTCCGAGATAGGAGTAAGGTGTGCATGCACTCTACCTTCCCCAGATCCCACTTGATGGGACTACACTACACTGCAGGGTATGTTGTTGTTGCTAGAGGCCAAGGGAATTGTTTTGATAGATAGAGGAGCAGAAAAACAGTTTGGAGGCCTTAATGTAGATCTGGTCCTGGGCAATGATATTCCCTATAGTGATCTGTTTTTCTTTTAGAGGAACTCTTTATACATATCTCTCTCTAGCTAATGCAACTTTTGTGCACCACTTTCTTGTGAATCACTTTACTCGTGTTGATAATGAATTTGCTAGTACTTGGAGCCATAGTGAACTCTTCATTAGTCTCTACACTATCCTTTCATTAGTTTCTTATCCTTTGTACTTTCTTATTTGAACATCAGATGAAACATTAATTTAGTTTGCATACTCATTTAGTCAATGCCAAATGTGTTTTTATGGAGTGAATCTTGCAAGTCCCTACTTTGTATCACTTAATGTTTTGTATATGCTCAAAACTGAAAAAGTTTGAACTTGTTTTCTCCTGTGAATTGGCAGAGAGACAATTCCAATGCTTGTCTAAAAAATAGAAGAGTACTGTCTCAAAGTTGAATTGTTAGATAGATGCATGTTGAATTGTTGATGTTCATAATTTGTATTAGAGTTTGTCAAACTCTTCTCTGAGTTCTATATTTTTTCTTTTATACTACAGCTTTATTCGGCCATTGAGTATTTTACATGTCTTAACTCATATAAAGAAGTATTGTACAGGTATAAATTTCAAAGTACTGAACTTGAATAACAGGATAGAGCTATAATCATGTTGGTTTCTTGGCATCATGATGTCTAATAGTACAATGTTCTCTTCTTGCATTTACTAATTAGGTATTGTTTTTATGTCTCCAATCTGCACTTTTGAGTTTGCAATATATGTTCTGTGAAAACTCTAATCTTTAAGACAATAAACCAAGTCTTAGCTTTCATTGCCAAGAAAATCTTATTGTTTTATTAAGATCCCGCTACTGGAAAGAAATCTAGACAAGAGGTACATAGGAAAAAACAGAAAAAGATACATACATATATTAACAGATAAGGCACTAGTGAAGTAAAAACTACTGCCAACATGGTGCACCTGCTCCTTCAATGATCATGTGCAGTGGTGATTTTTGGAACCCACACTAGATTATCTGATGGAAAAGTGGCCAGGATAAGGAGTTCACGGTACTATACGAGCACTCGGAAGATACAAGAGAATTGAGATGAAGCTCCACTCGAGTATCAAATGACAAGCTGCCGTTGCTTCCACTCTAACACCATTTTCACCCCCTAATGAAACCTTGAACACCTTGCTCTTGCTAATTGTGTAATGGCATTAGAAAATCGCACGGTATGACATGCCACCATCTTAGGATCATCCAAAATAGTTTACTTTTTAGCAAGGGAGTTGAGTTCGAAAAATGAGTTGTGGACGCAGCTTTGATTTGGGTTCTTTCTCCCATCATTGCTTGCACAAATCAAGCCTTGCCTGCGAGGATGTGACACGTACTTTGTCTCTCCCTTTGTAGGTGGAGCTTCCCATTCTCTTAATGTATCTTCCATAGCTTTAGCTTGTAGAGTTTAGAGGAAAGCGAGAACCATTGAAGAAAAAATTGAAAATTTGGTCAAAATTGTTCTCTTTTTGTTCTTTTATGATTATCCTTTCCTTATTATAGCTTTGTTATTTGTTAAATAGAAGGTTTACATTAAATTGTGTTTTATAGCTCATTGTTTACGTATACGAATCCAAAAATCACATGTAACTTGAATTTTAGATGCATTGCAATGCATGATTGTAATTCTTGATTGAATCTCACTTGGCAATAGATCTATAACATCTATACGAAATATGAAACAAGCTATATTCATTGTGGTGTCTTGACATAGTGATGTCTGTTAGTGCAATTTTAGTTGTTAAAATTGGGTTAAAATCCCACATTGGTTGGGGAATGGATTGATGGTTTGTTTATATGGATTTGGGCAATCCTCCATAAGCCAGAGCTAGCTTTTGGAGTTGAGTTAGGCCCGGGTGTCATATCTTTACATGGTATCGAGCCAGTCCATTCCGTTGGGCTCCCAGGTCCACACCCTCCAGTCGGGCACAGGTGTGAAGGAGAGATTTGTTAAAGTGGGTTAAAGTCACATTGGTTGGGTAATGGTGATGGTTTGTTTATATGGACTTGGGCAATCCTCCTCATGAGCTAGCTTTTGGGGTTGAGTTAGGCCGGTGTCGTATGCTCATTAGTAACGGGGTTAACATGTTTGTCGGCACTTTTGAGTTCATGATCATTTACTGTGTGAACTCAGAATTTTATGACAACGAATCAGTTTGTGGAAGTTCCATACTTCCATTGCTAGAAAATCTTATTGTTTTATTAGATTCAATACTAGAGAGAAAGCCAACAAGAGTACAACTGAAACAGTAATACATGAAAATACATGCGGGTAATAAGAGTCTTGGCAAATTAAAAAATTTGCTACCAACGTGGAGAGATTGCTCATGAGCACTTGTACAGTGGCGATTTTGGAACCCATACTAGATTATCGAATGGAAAAAAGTAGACGAGATGAGGATGTTCACAGTAATATACCTAGCAATCGGAAGATGCGTGAGATGGACTCCTCGGAGGAGGTATCGAATGACAAACAACAATTGCTTCCACTTTCTTAGCCACCATTTTCACCCCACTAATGGAAACCTTGAACACTTTGCTCTTGCTAATTGTGTAATGACAGTAGAAAATCGCGTAAGCGTAAGGCATGGTATGACATGCCACCATCTTAGGAAATTTGTACTACTTCTTGTGGAACATCCAAAATAGTGTACTTTTGAAGCGGGGGAGTTGAGTTTGAGAAATGAATTGTGGAAAGAGCTTTGATTTGGGTTTTTTCTCCCAGGATTCCTTGAACAAATCAAACATTGCCTCTCTTCGATGTGGCACGATACTTTGTCTCTCCTTTATAGGTGGAGTTTCACATTCTCTCGGTGTGTGCGCCATAGCTTTTGCACATGCGAGTTTCGAAGAATGAGAAATGTTGAAGGAAGTTCGGGGGAGTTCCTTGGTGAAAATGGAATGGAATCGGCTTAACTAACGAGTAGCTAGGAGAAGAAGAAAGATCCCTTCTTGGGGA
The DNA here is from genome assembly GCA_018107945.1 of Datura stramonium. NCBI lineage: Eukaryota > Viridiplantae > Streptophyta > Magnoliopsida > Solanales > Solanaceae > Datura > Datura stramonium. The sequence continues at coordinate 629,078 of JACEIK010000016.1, read as the reverse complement.
AGAAGCAGTTATTGTTTTCCTTAGCTTTAGATCATCTATAAGGAAGAAAACTCTTAGAGAAGGATCTATATGATCCATATGGGATGATGAATGGATATGTGTCTTATACTGTTTTGCTGTTGATGCTTATTTTCTCCTCGATTCTCATGTCAGAAGATGTGAATTCTCTTTTTAAACTTCTTGATAACTATTTGCTCCTTGTTTGTCACTCAGCACATTGTATAGTTTGTGAGCATTTTCTCCTTGGTTATTGTATATCCGAAATAAGTGTCATCCTTATTTTCAAGATTCTGTTATTTGTATGGATGAACTTGGGCATTCTCTTTCTTGCTTTTGTGATTGCCACTGGTGAGGCACTTTCACCTTGGTTACTGTATATCCAGAAATAAGTGTCATCCTTATTTTCAAGATTCCCGTTATTTGATGGATGACAGGCATTCTCTTTCTTGCTTTTGTGATTGCCACAGTGAGCACTTTCACCTTGGTTATTGTATATCCAGAAATAAGTGTCCTCCTTATTTTCAAGATTCCTGTTATTTGATGATGGATGAACTTGGGCATTCTCTTTCTTGCTTTTGTGATTGCCTTGGTGAGCACTTTCACATGTTATTATATCGAGAAATAAGTGTGATCCTTATTTTCAGATTCACATTATTTGATGATGGATGAACTTGCACATTCTCTCTTGCTGTTTTGTGATAACCATATTCTCCTTGGTTATCATAAATCCAAAGATAGATATCAGTCTTTTGGACATCTTCATATGGAATTGGGAAGTTCAATCTTTTGCCCTGCAGGTTCCCTTCAGCCATTTTCCTAGCTTCTGTTCCATAAGCAATCTGCCAATATATATATAAATGCTCATAACATGTAAATCATAGTTTTGTATAATTGGTACCTATATTAGACAAAGCATTAATAGCATTAAGACTGAGGAGAATAGAGTGAAAATTACCAGCAGAATTAGGAGATTTAGGGACAGAATACAAAAACCAAACTTGAAATCCATTTCTTTTTCTGTTGAGTCCTTCAGAAACTTCCCTGAAATAGATAATTAGCAGAGATGTAAAATGACCCAAAAAAGAAAGGATAAAAGAAGATAAGAATGCAAATAATTGGACAGTAAAAAAGCACTGTTTATTGGTCTGATTGGAAATAATGCAGTTGCATATTTTATTCATTTTTTAGATGGACTGTTTAGGCAACTGGCTATTTAATTAATATGGTTAGTTTATCAGCAAGATTTTGCATAATATCTTTGATCAATTTATCAGAACGTCCAATTATAAAATATCTTAGAAAATACATAAATGTACCTATCAATGTCTGCACAAATAATTAAGAGGCAATTAGTTTACTCTAACCATCTATATCGTGAATCGCGTTAAGAAGACATATTTGCCTCAGCCTATGCATGAGGGGTTAGCTCGAAAGGGCAGAATGTATTTGAAGTTTTCATAAAATTCAAAAGCAGACGTTTTAACAATTATGCAGGCATAATAATATGTGTACAGAACAATAAGTCGTGAAATTAATCTTAGTTGTAGGGCCAAATCGAGAGGCAGTTAAAGTTATAAAATTCACGGGTTCGACCTTTTAAAGATTTTAAATTGAATTCATTATATTTTAAAAGTTATGGGTTGATTTTATTACTAATGTATTATATTTAATAAACATTTACAAAGTTATGAACTTAATTAAACCCATACTTTATATATTACGTCCATCTAGAAATTATTTCTTTTACCAAATGCATAAAACTTCTTAGAAAACTCTCTAGCTAGAGCATGGAGAGTAAACACGATAAAACATGTGTGGAACATTTCAAGAGCTTATAATCCTAGCAGTAACATGTGTATATATGAATGCCGTTGTGACTTGTATATTTGCTGCTATATTTTTGAATTCTCTTTAATAAAAATATTTATAAAGTTATAATGAAAGTACTAAGTTAACACAATAAATATATTTGAAAAAAGACCGTAAATATTAAATTCTTTATGCATTATATAATTGACTTTTGTTTTCTCGCTGTAATCTGATTAGTAGCTCTCATGAACGACCCTTTAATTTAGATCGTTTCAAATTCAGCAAAAGTATGATTAGAGTTCAAAAATAACCGGAGCAAAAGGATCAATAGAAAGAAAAACAAAGTGGGGGAGGGGGAGATTAAGCTAGCTCCTCATACACTGCTAAAAATATTTTCAAAACAAGGAATAAAAATCGACGAACTGAGTCGATTACAAGAAAATCAAGAAAAATTAATCCAGTCGGTCGATTTTTTTTTTATTTTGTTTTTTAATTATTTTAGCAACGTGAATTATAATTATTTTTCTTCTGCAATCTGACTAGCAGTTAACTATCAGGCATTCACCAGTTGCATCAGTGAAAACATTCACTTGTTTCACTTTCACTAGTTGCAACTTGCAAGTGAAACCAACGTAAAAGTCCTAAGTTAAAGAGATTCGACGTGTAACAGACCTACGAAGCATTGTATTAACTGCGACATCGGAATTGTTTTCATTGCGAAATATTTAATCCTGCACGCGATATTTATGTCTAAATAAATACATAATGTGATCTTCATATCCTAATTATCATTATTTTTATTGTTCAATTTATATGGTACATTTTGAATTTTGAGAGTTAAATTTAAAATTCTAATCATAAGTCGGATATGGGTTCTTTAAAATTTTTGAAATAAAAATTATATATTTAAAAACTATGTAAAAAGTACTATCAACTATGAATCACAATAGTTAACAATTTAGAATATTTAAAAAGTGTTTGGAAAAATCATGGTCAAAACTCATTTGACGCTAAAAATTCAAAAAAAATAAGTCACATAAATTGAAATGAAGAAAATAGTAAATAGTAGTTTTTTTTAATTATTATTATTATTATATAATCATAACAAACTAATATAATTTAGCGTAAACATTAGGGGGTGAAAGGTCAAACCTAGGCGACACTTATTAATATGTCAGATTTGGTGGTGAGATAATTAAAAAATTTTATTCTTAATTATAAATTTTCATTTAAATTTTAAAGATTGAAAAAATATCTCATTAATATTTCTGTCTCTAAATATAAATTTTATAATATAGAGATTAATTTAATAAAGCGCCATGACGTCTGCCAGATACGTGACAATTGCACGATATGTGAGATACACGAGTTCTGTGGCCATTGTTTGAAAGTCAGATATATGTGGGGTCAAATCTGGCTGACAATTGCATGTTAACTACTCTTCAATTCTTCATGATCAATCCTAGCAAGAACACATTTATTCAGAATATGATGATAATAATAATAATACTCATCAAATTCAGATTCACAAATAAGTTGGGATGGCGATGGAGGCGGATGATGTGATGTAGTTATAAAATAAATTTGTATAAATTTGTAAAAAAATTTAATTTGTTTAAATAAGCTTCGTATAATTTGATATTTTTTAATGCTTCTTGTTAAATCATATACCCTCCTCACATAAATTAAGCCGCATAATTTGTTAATTTTAAGAAAAAAAACTTTTTAAATTTAGATTGTAAAAAAAATCATCAATATATAATTTGTTAACGTAATATTTTTATTCTTCTACGTAATTTAAATTCACTCTCCACACTTTACCCTGTCATAGGGTATGTTGGTATGAAGAAAAATATTTTATATAAAATATTTTTAGGAAAATAAGTTTCTTCTTATTAATTTTTTTGTATTTGGTATGCAAGTAAAAAATATTAGGAAAATTATTTTCTTATTTACCGAAAAGAAACTTGTTTTCCTAAAGAAAATATTTTTCAAAATTTTTGATCAACCGAGCACACCTTAATGTCAAACCATAAAAAAAATGACAATTTAGCCGGGAAAAAACTAGAGAAATAAATTCTTAGCGAATCATAATCAAATAAAACATATTTTGAAATAAAATTCTATTATTATTCGGGAAAAAAAATCATTTTTGAAAAGATTACTATTAAATCCGCATAGATCCATATAAATCCGCAAAGTCACCCTACCCCGCATCAATTTTTAAAAATTATTAAACACTTGTCAGCACAGTGTGCGTAAACTACGCCATGCAAATGCCGCACCCATGCAAACAAGGCTGGATATTGAAATAGTTCTAAGTAAGAAAAAAGGCATAATTTAAAAAATTGCAGAATCGGAAAAAATTGAAGTGTATTATCTCTGGATTTTGAAATGATTTTTTTCTATTAACTGGCTAATTTATTTTATTAGCGAGTTTAATTTCTCAGTGGTACCTACTTAAAGTTCTTATTCGAGATATATATGCTGATCGATCGGCTGCAAGGGAGAGTGATAGCCGTTGGATATGCTACACGTGTACTCCCTTCATTCTTAACGGTGGAACTTGCAGCCGACGGTTATTTCCTGAAATGGTGAAGAAGAAAACAAAATCCATGGGGAGTTGTGTTCTCATTGTCTTTTACCGCTCAGCAGGATTTGAGGGAGATCTCATGAGATAGGATGATGGCTATTTTCGTAATTTTAAAGTTCTGGGAACATTCAGGCCCAAAACACTTGGGTTCGGTTACATTTGTTGCCATTGGGGTTTGTTTATGTAGGTCAGCATAACATTTGGAGAAATGGGCTTATCCAAATTGGGCTTGGACTACATTCTCCTTTACTTTTCGTTTTTCAAAAAAATGTTGCAAATAGAATTGGGAAATTTCACGTAAGCGATCTTTTAATTGAAAATAGGTCATTTATAGTATATTTTTATTAATTACGATTTATGATCAATACGGAAAATATATTCATTTAAAAAGCTAAAAATATTTTATATTGGATACAAATGCATTAATTAATATGTTGAGTGAAATATCGTGTATCTGTTAAAATGATAAATTACCAAAAATCATGCTAGAATTAGTACATAATTTTTAATGCCTCTCTCTCTCTCTTTATTCCTCTCCCTCTCTCCTTCTTTCTAAACTATATTTTCACCTCTAGCAACCTTACATTTTCACCTTCCTCTATTTGTATTTTTATATTTAGAGATATTAGATAACGGTATTTGTTGTATTCGTATATTCATTTAGGGTGCCTCCTTTGTCTCTCTCTATGTACTGCATTTTCACCTCTTTCTATTTTATATTTTGAGATGTCGGGTATTTGTATTATTGTACTAATACGTGCATCTACGTTGTATCCGTTCCTCTAATTTAGAGCACATTATTGCTCTTATATCACGTATATTTGTTACTCTTATATTAATTGTATCATTCGTGATATAAAATATAATAATAACACAAAGGAGAGAGATTAGAGAGAGAGAGAGAGTGGGAGGGGGGGATATTAATAGAGCACTACAACATCATGCATATATAAATGGCTCATATCAATAATTCTGATTTTACGTATGGAAAATTCCTCAATATCTTGTTCCTGTAATGAAATATTTTTTGTCAAGTGAATTTTGTCGTAACTAAATATGAAAATTTTAGAATTATTCGCTCCACTTTAACCATTATAATTTTTCCGTAGCATGCTTAACTAGAAATAGCGTAACTAAAAGATGCACTACAAACTTTAAGATTTTGTGGCTAAGAATTAATATGTATTGCTAAAAAAAAATTATGATGTGGCTGGCGAGAAGAATTGCCACAAACATATATATTTATAGCTAATATTTTATTCTTTTGCCACAAACGCATAAATATTCTTTGTTAATAGTTTATTATGGCTAATAGATTTTTTTTTAGCTAAAAAATTTTCTAATTTATAAATATGCATGAATTTAATTTTTGTGGTTGTTAATAGGTACTAGCCACAAATTTTAAATTCATAGTTAGGTAAGTAATATATATGCTTAGTGTTGTAGTGAGAAAGAATATTTATAGCTAATATTTTATTCTTTTGCCACAAACATAAATATTTACTGTTAATAGTTTATTATAGCTAATAGATTTTTTTTTAGCTAAAAAATTTTTACGAATTTGTAAATAGCCATGAATTTAATTTTTTGTGGTTGTTAATAGGTACTAGCCACAAATTTTAAATTCATAGTTAAGATTTCGTAGCTATATATGCTTAGTGTTGTAGTGAGGAGAAAGAGAGAAATAACACAGAACGAGAGAGGGGAGAGCGAGGCAGCGAAAAGAGATAGATATGAAGGAGAGAGGCGAGGGAGAGAGGGAGGAGAGACGCGAGTACGATTGGACAGATTAAGAGATTTCTTTCTTATTTGCAATTAAATATAAAAAAAAAAGCTAAAAATTAAAAGTATAGCTAATAATTGTAATTATGTAAAATTATAGCTAAACTCAGTAAATATTATCATATGATTGCTATATTATGTAATTTATATACGAATTACATGCATTTGTCTGGCTTGTTCGAGCACCTTCATCATCAATGGATTGAGGGTTCGAATATCATCGATGTATTGAAGGTTCGAGTAACACTAAATTATAAGTGGGAACAATATTAATTCTCCAAAAAGATTTAAAAGAAAGAAGAAAAAAAAGAGAGTTACGTACAATGATTAAAATTAGCAAACTGAATCGGAGAAAATAAAAGTAGCTCTCTAAAGAATAACTATTTTACTTTTAAGAAAAAGTTTGTGTACTAATTAAATGAAAAATCATATATGAAACAAAATTAAGTATTTGTTCCTAAAATATGGGAAACTAAGAAAATCAATATTTTTGAAAATATATTTCCAGATAAAATCAAATGTGTAGACAAAAAATGAAAAATAAAAATTGGAATTATAATTAAATTAACCCAATAAGTTTGATCATAAACAAAACCAAGAAAATTGCTTAGAATTTAGATGATTGGGGAGACGATAAAATACAATCATCCCACGAATGAATTCTTCTTTAAATGTAAACTAATTTTCAGTTAAAGAAATTAGATAAAACGCCGTGCTATCCTAAGCTCATGGCCTAATAAATTAATTATCTCTTAATCACATTGATGTTAATCTCATAACGTGTCGTTTTCCATATCTATTTACTAGATTTCACTCATACATTTGCGGTATAAATAATAATTTGATGGTGCAATTATCATTTATATTGAGAATTTATAAAGATGAAAACCCTTTCATACTATTGAAAAGAATTGCAAATAATGGTCAATAGTAAATAGAGCAAGTATTTTGAATACATAAAAATAAAAAAATAATTTTAAAAAATTGATAGATTACACAAATATTTCTTTTCTATATAGTAGTCTCCGGATATGTCATTGCACACCTCACAAATAAGTATATTTGTGAAAGTTTCCTTGCTAGAAAATTTTATTTAGATTTCATAGACTAAAATATTATTTTAAAAAATAATAACATACTTAGTGTAATTTCATAATGTAGTTTAAAAAGAAGAAAAGTGTACGATATTATCTTGAAAGTAGAGAGATTATTTTCGATAAACCCTCAATTAGCTTGATAATAAATAGATCAAATCAGTTTGAAAAAAAACTAACATAAATAATAAAGTGACTGCAAAATACCAAAAAGAAAACATGATATAACATTCTGAACAGTAACTTCAGCAACCCCAAAAAAAAAATACAATAATTGAAGTACAGGCAGGGTCACACTCCAGACCTGCTAACTTATTATCCGAATACGTGCCTCCGAAACAATACAGAAAAGATACATGAAAAATATTAGAACACACAACATGCATCATAACAGGTAATAAGGCACTACAGACATGGAGAGATTGTTCCTTCAAATCACTTGTGCAGTGGTGATTTTTGGAACCCACACTAGATTATCTGATGGAAAAAAGTGACAAATAGGGGATGTTCCTGGTAATATACCAAGCACCTGAAAAGATACATGAGATGGACTCCACCCAGAAGTATCCAAATGACACACAGCAATTGCTTCCACTCTTTCACCATTTTCACCCCCTAATGAAACCTTGAACACTTTGCTCTTGCTTATTGCATTGTAATGACAGTAGAAGACCGCATAAGCATACGGCATGGTATGACATGCCACCATCTTAAGAGCTGCTACTTCTTGCGGAACATCCAAAATGGTATACATTTGAAGAAGGGGAGTTGAATTTGAGAAATGAATTGTGGACAGAGCTTTGATTTGGGTTTGTTCTCCCAAGATTTCTTGCACAAAATCAAGCATTGCCTCTCCCGATGTGGCACAGTACTTTGTCTCTCCTTTTATAGGTGGAGCCCCACATACTCTCAGTGTGTCTTCCATAGCTTTAGCATGTGGAGAGTTTCGAGAGATTGAAAAACGTTGAAGGAGGTTAGGGAGTTCCTTTAGTGAAAATGGAATGGAATCAGCTTCTTCTTTGGGCAAGAAATTCGGAGAATTAGAAGAAAGATCCCTTCTTGGAAAGGAGACACTTATTTCTTTCCTTAGTTCTAAATCATCCATAAGGAAGAAAACTCTCAAAGAAGGATCAACGTGATCCATGTGGGATGATGAATGGATATGGACATTCTCTTCTTTTGCTTGCTGATGATTGTGTTCTTCTTGATTTTCGTGTATCTTGAGATTTTGAATGTTGTCTTTCTTCTGCAGATCTCCATACGATGATAAATGAACTTGGGCATACTCTGTTTTTGCTTGCAGATGATTGTTGTTTCCTTGGTTATTGTATAACCTGAAATTGATAGTATCATCCTTATTCTGCAAATCTCCGTATGATGATAAATGAACTTGAGCATACTCTGTGTTTTCTTGCTGATGATTGTTGTCTTCTTGATTTTGAGTGTCATCCTTATTCCGTAAATCTCCATATGATGTTATACAAATTTGGGCATTTTCTATTTTTGCTTGTTGATGATCGTTGTTTTCTTGATTTTGAATGTCATCCTTATTCTGTAAATCTCCATATGATGTTATACAAACTTGGGCATTTTCTATTTTTGCTCGTTGATGATTGTTGTCTTCTTGATTTTGAGTGTCATCCTTATTCTGCAAATCCCCATATGATGATAAACTAACTTGGGCAGTTGAGAAGCTCAATCTTTTTCCCTGCATGTTTCCTTCAACCATTTTCCTAGCTTCTGCTCCATAAGCAACCTGTCATATACATGAAGTGACCACAACATATATATAAATGTTCTTAACATTTTAATCAGAGTTTATAAATGTAGTATTTAGGAGTGGGGGAAAGAGAGTGAAAATTACCAGCAGCATTAAGAGATTTAGGGAGAGAAAACAAAAACCAAGCTTAAGATCCATTATTGTTCTGTTGGGTCCTTCAGAAATTTTCCTGAGGTAGATAAACAGTAGAGATTTTAATAATTAATCTAGGCATAATATACACACACACACATACATAATGATAAATAATCCATGAAATCCTACCTATAGAATAATAACATATAATTTCGAGCCAAATACATTAATTTATAAAATTAAAAAAAAAAAAAAAAACTTACCTGGGCATAGAGAAAAAACACGGTAAAACGTGTATAGAACAAAAAATCATCACCAAAATTTTTTATTATGTCTCATGAGATCTTAATTTCTTAAAATGACTCGGGACGTTTAGTAGTTAAACCGTCTGTAAACGATTTTAAATTTTATCTTCAAGATATTGTTTATATATCTAATTGTCCTTTGAATCATGAGGAGAACCAAGATAATGTAAAATAGAAATTAAATAAAATATGAGGACGTTGAAGAAGAGCAATCAATTAAACTTCAGTTTTTTCCTTTTTATTTTATATCATTTCAAGTTCAATTAACACTTATTTAAAAGTTCAAAAATAAATGACATGGCCAGATTAACCAGCACTCAGATGGTCACTAGTTATATTTACAAGTGAAACGAACATAAATGTTCTGAGCTAAGAGATTCTACGTTTAATAAACCCATGCAAAATATTATATTAACATGACATGGCAATTATTTTTTACTAGGAAAAACTAGCGCCATGATTTTTATGTGAACTAGACGTATATT
>JACEIK010000016.1:583067-593884 GCA_018107945.1 Datura stramonium | reverse complement strand
ATATTAGTACAATATAATGATTAATGTGTAATTCAAAAAATAAATTATTATTATGAGGCTTATAGTTTATATGATCAAATTTTTGAAAAGTCGAAATTTATTTTATTAAAAAAAGTATTTATTTTAGAAAATTGAGTTATTTGGTTAAGTTTTTGGGGAAAACAAGTATTTATGTGTTACAGCAAAAGCTGTTTTTTAAAATATAAAAAAATATTTTTTCTCAAAAAATATTTTCAAAATCTTGACACAAATTACATCATTAATATTGATAAAAGTGTTTTTTCAAATTGATCAAACAAACACAAATTACTAATTTATAAAAGTATTCCTAAAAGTAATTCCAATAAAGAGTATTTCTCAAAATAGTATTTTAGATTTTAAATTTTGGCCCGACACACTGTTTATCCTTTAAAAAAAAAAGGTACAGTTGAATTCACAAAAGGAACTAAAATGATACAAGGTTGGTTTTGATCAAATTAATAAAATAGAATATATAAATTAAGCAAAAAGAGATAAATTGAAATAATAAATGATTTAGCATGATGACTTAAGTTCAATGTTACGCCCTTGAAATGCAACAAGATTAGATTGGAGATCACTTTTAGTCAATAGAAAGTTGTGATGTAATTGAAAGTATGTTTTTTCCAATGTTGTTAGATGATCTTTTTTTGGTACAAGTGTTGGGCTTTATATAGGACAAACATCGTACATTAAATTGTCTTTAATAAGTAATACATAGTTTTTAATGCAAGTGCAGTAACAAACGTCATTTACTCTGAAATAACCGTTCTTTAGGTGTCGCCTCTTTATGTCGTTTTTCTTCTGATTTTTTTACTTGTGTCTAATTTTACTCCTTTGACTTTCTATATCCTCCGAAATATTGACCATGCACGATCTAGTAACTTCACGGTAAGTGTTAATCTTTTGTGACACGTATCTTCATCTGTCCATGTGTTGAGCTTGTTTTTCATCCCATATACATTATTAGGTTTATTATTTTAGCACTTTAAACCTATTTATTAAATAATCTATTCTTATTCCGTATATATCATATCCTTCGTAAAAATATATAATAATTTTCGCATACTTTTGGAAAATATTATTTATTAAAAAAGTAGAAACAAGAAATCAAACACTATATTAACTAAAAAAAACAACTTTTGTTAAATCTCCTCAAATTTCAACCAAATATACAAGCTTATGGGCATCAACTTTTCTAAAACTCAAAACCAAACGAACCCCTAAGTTAAATCTCCTCTATTATACAGAGATGCGTATGGAACTACTCAGCGCGTAATTACTAAATTACAGAAAGATCCTCGTTCTTAATCACCAAAGTAATATATTGCAGCGGAAAAGCGTGACTGAGCGCGTGTTCCCATTCCTCCTCTTTCCCGTCTCTCCGCCATGGCTACGACGGAGCAGCCACTGAAGAAACGGAAGCTTTACGAACCATCACCACCGCCGCCTCAGTCACCGCCTCCTCCTCCTCCGCCGCAACCACCACCGCAGCCTCAACAGCAGCCGGCGCTAACTTTCCAGCAGAGTAACGCTGCTCCGGCGCTATCTCAGGATGAAATTCTTCGACGGAGAAGGAACCAAGAAGAGATTCGCAATGTTTATGAGTGCTACAAACGCATTAAATTCTGCATCTCCCAAAACGATGATCGTCTTTCGTCCGAACTCGAACAAGCCTATCTTTCTCTGATTACTGCCTCCAGAGGTACTAAAGCACGTTTTTTTTTTTCTAATATCCTGTGGTGCTTTTCCTTCAAGATTGTGAACTTGAGTATTTTCGTATAGAGATTTGAAAGAAGTGGATTTCCAATGCTATTTTTGTTCAGTTGCTAGCTGGAGAGTCAGAATAGGAGTGAAGTTTATACAGCTCCTTTTATCTCTTTGTTATTATTCAAAGGTTAAGAGCTAGTAATTTTGTGAGATGATTAATTACATGAATTTAAGTGTTATTTCTGGGATTTCCCCTTGTATGATTCATGAACCCTAAGTTCTAGAAATTAACCCTTCGTCTGGTTGGAGTGAAAAGAGGGGAGATTGAAGGACTGAAAGTAGATGTGAACGGTTTGTTTCTTTTCCATGTCAGAGTGAAAGGAGGAACTATATCTCATTACTTCCTTTTCAACTATGGTAAATTACCTTATTATCATTCAAAAAGGAAAAAAAAAGGTAACGTAAATTATAAACAAATCAAAAAGAGTGATGCAAGCAAGGGTTATAGCTTCTCATGGTTGAAGTGATGCTTTGAAGAGTGTGTTCTAAATTGCTGCTTCTCAAGGTTGGACCGATGCTAAGCTATATTGTTCAGATCCTCCAAGAATGCATAATGTTTGGAGGACCTGACACAGGTGTTATTCAAGTGAGATGGAATGCTTCTTCACATATGACTGTAAAAGATGGATGCCTTTTACTGTTTGAATAGCAACACAACTCTTTGTTGTCATCTTCTGCTTTTTAGTCTGCAAGCATATCCTCCTCTACCTCCATTGGGAATGATAAAATTGTATACAAAGCACAAAGGTTCTCAAAAGCGGTTGTGCCAAAAAGTACATACACCCCAGTTCCTTGACATTATTGCAGGATGCTTAGAAATCTAATATTTCCACCGTATTAACATCTTCTAGTCTACACCAAGAAGCCAAAAAAGAATACATCGATGTTTCAACGTTAGAGTGTTTTTGTATTTGCTTCCAAACCATTTTTGGTTCCTTTTTGCTAGAGTGGGTTAGAGTCCTACATTTGTTGGGGAATGAGTTGTTGATTTTCTTTATATGGGCTTGGGCAGTCTTCCCACTCCCAATGGGTTAACTTTTGGGGTTGAGTTAAACCCACGGGGCATAGCTTCACATAACCCATAGAAATCATGTTTTCTTGAATCTTTTGACGGACAAAGTGACAGTCAACCTCAATATGCTTCGTCCATTTATGGCACACTACGCAGCTATAGAGCTGCCTTATTATGGCACGAAAGTCTTACTATAGACAGAGACTTCAAACCAACCTCAGCTAAAAGGTGATGTATCCATAGCATTTCACATGGGGATTGAGCCATAACTTTGTATTCGAATTTTGCACTAGATTGAGATACAACATTTTGTTTCTTACTCGAAGATACTAAATTTGTGGATGTTGCTCCAGTAGCACTTAAGTGGAACATATGGAGAGAGAAATATGAGAGCTTTTGGTAAAGTTGAGAAGGGTTTGGATGAGGTTCACCCATGAGGTTTGTATAGGTATAGAAGATTGGATGTTGTCCCTAGAGAGCCATATCATTTTGTAAGGTTTCGTACTCTTTGGTGTACTTCTTGTATACGAGTGTTTCTGCTCATTGTTAATAAAATTTTATCACTTGATAAAAGAAGGAAGTTATTTCAGAAACCTAGTCTCTTATTATTACATTTGTTGTAGTAGTAGCAGAATCTATCTTCATATTATTTTGATTCAACAGTACCTTTGCATCCTGCACCTATTTCATTTGGGACGAAGGGCTCTGGATTGCCCTTTAGTGAGCTGCACTAGTTTCTTCTATTTATGAATATCCTCTCATGTCCCCCCAAAAGCAAATAACAAATAGAAAATGAGAAGAAAAATTGCATGGTTGGGAAGTATTACACTTAGGGTGACACGATTCGTGCCTCAATTATTTAAGGCCTAGACATATGAAACTAAGACAGGTTAGCCAATGACTTGTACTCTTGTCGCTTTGTTTTTCCCAAGATTTCATTTAAATATGCCAATTGTTCTGTGAGATCTACCTCCCTTTCTATTCTTGCACAAATAATGTCAGTGTGCCAATTGTTCAATGAAACCCACTGCAGTTCTATTCTTTCTAAAGTGTCACCAATTCCTCTGTGGAACCCACTTGTATTGACTGATTGACTTGTGCAGTAGTTGCTGTGCTTATACTTCTATTTCTATGTTTTTCCAGTGTGTGTTAACTTTTGTTAAGTTATCTAGTAGTAATTCTTTTCATGCTTTCATGATCGTTGTAAATATTGCATTATAATAAATTGCCATCAATATTCCTGGTAGAACATCATCATACTGACACAGCCTCTGAACTCCCAAAAGGAGTTGATCCTGTTTGTTGGAAGTATCCCTGTGCTGAAATATATTGAGTTTTCTATAAAATTCTAGACTTTATTTTTCATCTATGATTCTGGGTATGCAGGCTGCACAAGTGTACAACGTCTGGTGGCTGATTTTATTCCTCGATTTGCTTCGTATTGTCCCACTGCTCTTGAAGCTGCAGCGAAAGTTGTTATCAATATGCATAATTGGAAGCTAGCTTTGATTGGTAAAGGAGACGATACAGATGGTGTTGCATTTGACACTGCTAAGGCATGCATTTTTGGTCTAGCTGATATTTGTCAAAGTGCTGCTGCTGAGGCACCAACATCATCAGTTATTCAAGGAATTTGCACCACAGTTTTTCATGATGCACTCACCTTCTTCATATCCTGTTTTGAAGGGAAGGATATTTTCGAGATTGCTGACAAGGAAATTTCTGGTATTCAGGATGCTCATTTGTTTTCTGAGCACCAAAAAGAAATTTTAAACAAGGAACAATCGGTATTACTCAAGCTATCTGAGTTCCGTGTACTTTGTTTCCTCAGAATTTTCTTTACTTGCCCCAAAAATTCAATTGCAACTTGTTTTGAGCTCATCGGCTCTACTGGATCAGAGGAATGTAAGCGGGAAGGATATTACTTACTTCATCAGTTAACTAACAGGCTTGATGAAGCTGTTGGTCATCCTAGGAATGGTGGAAATAGCATGGTGACATCATCAGCGAAGTCCAGAGAAACAAGTAGCAAAAGTATGGATGCAGATGATGGCCTTGCAGCAGGTGGCAAACAAGTCTCGGACAATCGCTCTCTTGTTTTGAAGAACTGCTTATTAGGACTGGTATACATCTGTATTTAACAATTTTCCTTTGTGCAGATTAACTGGTCAATTATTGTTCCTTTTTCCCCTTTATCTAAATGCATCTGAGCTTCTGATTATGGCAGTGACATAATGTTTGATGCTTTGATCCATATTGAGATACTATCTGGTTTAGATATTATTGTTTCTATTACCATCACTTGCAGCAGCACAAATAGATGCAGTTTACTTTAGGAATATAACCCCACTATATGGTGCTGTATGATTTGATCGTGGAAACAAGAGTACAGATAGAGCTGTTATTCAGTTCGCTACACAATTAAGCACTCATGCCATCCCTAAACATTATCAGTTCCACAACATACCCTTTGCTCATAATGGAAAGTTTGCTATTTCTTCCTCTCTTCCTATTTAAATTTGAAATGTTGTTTGCCTATTTTACCTCTCTTCTCCTTCATTTTTATCTTTATTTCCGTCTACTCAAGCCACTAAACTATCAAAATGCCTGCTTTTTACCCTTTTTATCTTTTATGTTAATTTGTGGACCATTATATTTTTCTCATCTATGATCAGCTAAGCCTTTTCTCCCTTATCCAATACTTTAAGCTGCCTTGGGATTACACTGACCAGCATTCTGGTGTACTGAGTTTGTGGTTTTAAAATCTTCAATTTTCCAGCCAAATTAACCTGAAAAGAACCTTAAATCCTTAGATTCTGCTTGTCTGATTCAGTTTGAGACCAATCCTTTTCTTATGTATAAGTTGAAACATGGGACTTCTTGTTCTGTTTCTGTTATTATTTCAGTACTTCTTGTTCTGTTTCTGTTATTGTTTCAGTACATCTACTTATCTGTTGCATGTTATTTTCTTCCCTTCTTTTCCCTCTTAGAAGTACTTTCGTTTCATGTTAACTGGTTATTGGCTAGTGGTTTACTTGTGGAAAATCATAGCAAGCAGAAACAGTTTATATTCAATATATTCTGCATTCTCTTTTGTTGCAATTACCTTGTGTCCTACTAGGGCAGAGAAGATGATAGAAACCTAAACTCATGGCTTAGGTCTGAGACTTGCCATATGGTTTTGTAGATCATTGTTACCTCCCTAAGTAATTTGTGTTCCTCATGAGGTTGTTCATTTTGAATTCATTATAAGCTCGTCCTTTTCTTTGCTCAACTGCATCGGAATATTGGATTTCTATTCTCTAAAAAAATTATTAAAGGCTTTAACCAAATACTGTACAACCACAACTTAAGAGATCATTGCTTCATTTTCATCAAGTGCCCATTGTTATTTTAAATAATTTATTTTCTTGTTGATTTTTGCATAAATCATACAATAACATAGGAACATTGTTTTAAGGTGAAAGACCTTCTATAATATGAACACATCACTTAATAAAAGGGTGAATTAATTTCTACATCCGATGATTCTCATGAATTGTTGAAAACTTTGTTGTAGTTCAACAGAAATGAGGGAGGAGGATACATAGTTAAACCTTGAGGGCTGTTTTTGTAATTTAATTTGTTTAACTAGTGGCATAGCTTTCTCATTTAAGTTATGTCTCCCATATCTGAACCATGATTGCTATCCGCAAGTGAAAAAAATACTGCATGATGATCATATGTAGATATTCGATCCTCCATTTTTGATGTCATCATGGGGAAAATGTTTCTTGTTATGTTTGAACTGTCCTTAGAAAAGCAATTTTGTTATGGCGATTGGTCTGGAATTTTCCATAGAGCTAAACACTTAGTTTCGATAAAGTATTTTCCTCTTTCCCGTGTGAAAAGTGATACCCAGTATGATAAACTTATTTGGTTTTTAAGGCTTTTAGTCAAGATGCGCTGTCCTATTATGATTCATATCTTTGGTCTCTAAAGCTTCTGCTCAAGATGCATTATCTTTGGATCTCTTTATACAGGCTGTAGAGAAAGATCATTCCCTGAAGAGTTGGATCTGTTCAAGGTTTAAGAAACTAAGTAAATCAGCTTCCTCTCAAGTTGTTTCAGATATTTCCTCAGTTCTTGAAGGAATATTGCCATCTTTCTTAGATGAAGTGAAGGCAGAAAAAACTCATGATGAGGGTGATGAGGATGGTTTGGACAGTGCAAAGTATGCTAGTGACTTCTTGGGTCACGAGCTATCTTCTCAAAAAGTAACTCAAGTTTCTGGAAGACCAGCAGTTCCTCTGGGAGCAGCTCACCGTTCCAGCATGAATTCAAATGCTAATAGTGGTGAGCTTAGGTCTTTGGTTTTTGATTCTAAAGAGAATGGAGATTTACCGAATACCAGGTCTTCTGTGTCTATGGAGGTCTATAACCAGCAGATTCTTTCACCTATTTCTAGAACACCGTCGAACTTGAGGAATAGTTCATCTGATGTAGGACACCATGTCATGATGGAGAATCACCAAATTCTTAATGTGGACCCTCCTCAACCAGCCTTAAGATCATCAGCTGGAGGCATGAGTTGTTCCATGGAGTCACCTTTGCAGCGTTTACCACTGTCTCATTCTTCCACAAATCAAGTGATTTGGTACACTGATGGAGACCCAGCTGCAGCAGATATCTTTCCTGCGTCAAAGCAGCTATGGTTGGGGTCTTTAGGCCCTGATGCATCTGAAATTCTTGTCCGACATAAGTTTGAGATGTTTGGTCCAGTAAATCAATTTGCATTCTTTGCATTCAAAGGTTTTGCTTTGGTTGAGTACCAAAACATTATGGATGCAGTGAGAGCCAGGGAAATCATGCAGGGAAATACTCTTTGGGGTGCTGATCTTCGAATAAAATTCTTGGATATAGGATTAGGTACTAAGGGGTCTATAAATGGTGTTGCTATTGGTTCTAGTTGCTATATTTATGTTGGGGGTGTTAAGAGCCACTGGATGAAGGATGATGTCATGCATGAGCTGAGAAAAGCACTTCAAAAAGGTCCTCGGATGGTCACTGATCTAGGCAGCGAAGGAGCATTACTGATGGAGTTTGACACACCTGAGGAGGCCACAATTGCCATGAATCATCTGAGGCACTGGCGTAAGGTAAGGAGTGACTGCATTCAGCCCCTAAACTTAGGTCCAGCTAATACTTCCATGCGTACTGAAGGTATAAGACCCAGCTCTGCCTCTGTTTATGTTGGTATGGGAAGCAATTTTTGTGCCAATAGTACTGTTGGGCCATCTCACTTCCAAAACGTGCTTGAGAACCATTCTGGCAGTCATGTTCCAAGAATGTCACGTCTATCTTCTTTGCTTTCACATTTAAGCACCAAATATAATGTCAAATACGATCCTGGCTATAAGAGTAATCATATGCCAGGTAATTGTGAAACTGGATTCCTGGGAGGAGATACAATGCAGACAAATACACTACGGATTAGCATTCCAAATGGTAGCTCCTTGTTTATCACAGAAGATGAGCTTTTGGCTATTTGTAATCTTGCCATTGACAACAAAGGTTCTATCATCAGGTTAATGAGAGAAACTATGCCTATGGGTTCTTGTTGGCTAGTTGAATGCAGCAGCATGGATTCTGCAAATACTCTGCTGAAGACCCTTCGTGACTCTCCTGGGTTATTCTTCCAGATAGAATTCAGGTACGCAATCTTATTCCCCTCCCCCCCAAAAAAAGAGGAAAGAATTCAGGCATATAATTGCTTCAAGCTGCTTGTCAGGTTTTAATTCACTCCGCACTGATATCTTTAAATTACTTCTTTGTTCTGGTTAGATATGCTATTTGATACTCCCTCCATTCCAAAATAAATGAAACTTTGAGGTGTGCACACCCCTTAGGAAAGTTAGTTAATGACATTAATCAAAGAGTAATTTGTCAATATTACCCTTTTGCTTTTTCCTAAAACTTTTCTTAAAACTAACGCGGAGTAGTTTGCGAGACCCTTATACTTGTCACGATTTGTCATCCCAACCCTTATACTCCACAAAGTTTCAACTAGACACTTGAACTCGATCAAAATAGGAATTTTAAACCCCTCTATCATTGTGTGCTCCTCACTTACTCTAACATGGATGATGCGTCATATCCACGTCAGAAAAATTAATGCCACATCATATCCACATCATTGTCCATGTCGTTTTTATATTCATCTACTAAGAAAACGTTTTTAGGCGTGCCTCTCTTATAAGAGAATATGATACCATCCCCCACTTTTGGCGCACTTGTTTGATGAGCTAAGCCTAAGCGCCATATAAGTCAAAAGCTCCTCTATTTCGTTTTTTTTTATTTGAGTTTTTTCTATGGAAAAGATTGAAAGTGGCTGGAAATGTATTTTGCAAAATCTTTTAGTCATTTCCGGTAATAACTCCACCGATGACAATCACCAAGCATGATAGTGAACCACCCGCCGGAAAATCCCCTTTTCTTCACCGTGACCTTTATCTCATTCATTCTTAAAATCTCCAAAAATATCATGGAACCAGTCGTCTCCCTACTTAATAACGTTCCTCTTAACTGCCCTCACCGGAGGGAACTCACCTGACAATAATCTTCACAGATCTGAAGAATAAAATATCAATGAATAAAGGTACACTCAGACAGTCAAAAGTAGTGAACTCATATCAAACAAAAAGGAGGTCTACCATTGTTCTGCTACCAGTGGGTCCCCACCCAGACCCATTTTCTATTACCACTTCAAAATCCCTCTCACCTTGGGCACAAGGATTCTTCTTAGGAATTAATATTGTTGTTCTGAACCTCCTTGCCAAAGAGAATGGGATAGGAGAAGGGGAGAGAAAAGAAGCAAAAACTTGAAGGAGAGAAATGGAGGGGTTTGGAAGGGTGGGGATAGGGAAAGAACAAGAATGGAGAAAGGGGAATNCGAAAGGGCGTGGGGAGGGTATATGTGTTTTAAAATATATTTTTCTTATTCTATTATTTTTTAGAATTTTTTTTCTGATTTTAATTAAATCTAATACATACACTCGCACACTTTCTCTTTGAGCAAAATATACGTTATATAAGTTTGGGTAGCGGTTAAATGGGTTTAAAATTTCTATTTTGATTGAGTTCAAGTGTTTGGTTGAACTTCTGGAGTATAGGGATCGGGATGATAGATCCGGAAAAATGTTTGGTTGAACTTCTGGAGTATAGGGATCGGGATGATAGATCCGGAAAAGTATAAGTGTCTCCCATGTCATTTATGCTTTTTATATTTTACACCAAAATTAACATGACACTCCAAAAAAATAATTATATTTGAAATAATTTCAAAAACCTCCTTCAATATTTCACTTCATAGTATTAATTTTTGTTTTACTGTCTTTATTTTGGTTGCTTTATAATAATTTTAACTCATTAATTATCATTATTGTAAAAAATATAATTTAACTATTTTTGTTTATTAATATACTCATTTGTTTAGTGAATCTTATAAATATCTTTTTTAATTAGCAAAAAATTTGTTCTCGGAGAATTAAAGAATTCAATGACAAACACAAAACTACAAACTTGACGTGGTCATAATACAGAGAAATCATAAGGACCTAAACTTAAAGTTAGAATTATTTTTATGTAGCAAAAAATAATTAAATGAACCATGGGTGAAATTTACTTCTCCCATAGAACATCTAAAAAGAAATTATAAAGCCGCATGTATATATATGAAAGGTACTGTGAAGAAAATTCATTAGACAGAAGTAAGGTTAGAGGCAAAATTGTCCTCTGCGATTGGACTTACAACGGAACAGTTAGCGCCGGAGCGGTTGGAGCTATAATGCAAGATGATGGCTTCAAAGATGCTGCCTTTTCTTTCCCCATATCGTCTACATACTTGAGCACAAACGATGGAAACAGAGTTTACAATTACCTATATAAAACACGGTATATGTACCTCTACTATTTCAATGGATGATCATTATTCAAATATAAATGCGAACAAAAACCTAACCGGGCACCCATAAGCCTG
>JACEIK010000016.1:549144-560698 GCA_018107945.1 Datura stramonium | reverse complement strand
CCTTTGTATTCTTGATCCTCCAGCATATCAATTGATGATGAATGGAGTAGTTTCTCTGATTCTCTCCGGTGCTCTCGTCTGATGGATCGCTTTCTCTTGTAGAATAATTAACGGATCTGTCAATTTCATGTCTATTTACTGACTAGACCAATCCACAATCACGTGACTCGTGATAGTTTATCTTGCATGAATCTTTTCCGCATAAATATTTTTCTTCTACCTGTCAAATATCATCCTACTCTCATTCATTACATGTGACTCGTGATAGCTTATATAGTAGAAAAAAAATTTCCATGAATATTTTTCTTCCACCCGTTAAATATAACTGATAGGCCCACACCTAGGGATGGCAATAGGGCGCGTTAGGTGCGGTTGCGGGGAAAATTCGCATAAACCCACAAATACTTTATGCCACACCGCCTCGTACCGAATAGCATAATTTGATATTTTAAACCCGCTTTGCCTCGCCCCACATAAACTTGCACCACATAATTTGCTAAATTTTACTTTTATCCCATAGATTCTTCCCTTCACCACGACCATTCTTCATTAAAAAGTGGTTCTTGATTAGGTAACTCGGTCCTTCACAATATTTTCAATTGAACTTAATAGTAATTGTAATTTTTTTGAAAAATTTAAATCTTTCAATTTCTATATACTAATTCATGAGTCATTTGAAAATTTCATGAATTTGAATTTAAAAATTGGATTACCATTTTACCCTTATAGTAAATAAAATATCTAATTAAATATTAATATTTTACCATTGAANATGCAAATGAAAAATATTTACATATAGAGTCTAAGACAAAACTATGAGGATGGTTGTAAATGACATGTTTTTCCTACTTTTATTAGGGAAGTCATTTTTCTTATTTTTAAGAAACTTGTTTTCTTAAAGAAAATATTTTTCTTGATCAACCGAGCATGCTCTTAATGTCAAACCATAAGAGAAAAAGAAATGAGAATTTAGATGGGAGAAAACTAGATAAATAAATTCTTAGAGAATGATAATCAAATAAAACATATTTTTGAAATAAGAGTTCTATTGTGTCAAGAACAAAAAATTATTTTTGAAAAAGATTACTATGAAACCCGAGTAGACCCGCATAAACCTGCAAGCTGTCCCGCCCCACATCAGTTTTTAAAAAAATTATTTCAACCCGCTCCGCGCCCACACAACCTAAAATTAGTTTTGCCTCGCCCCCTGCCATCCCTACTTATAATAGATGACTCTATAATTTTTGGTCGGGATATTAGCTATTTGGGCCAAGATACTTGATGTGTTCTAATTAAAATTATTCAAATGATAATTATTTTTTTAGTTTGGAGAAAATTTTCATAGTCATGGATAGAGTTTCATTGAGCAGAAGAAAGGGGACTTGATTGTGAAGCAAGAAGAGAAATAGTCTTCGACAGAGAAGAAGACAGAAGACCTAACTCATGAGAAGAGAATACGGGCTTCAGATTTTACCAATATAACTAAGCCAAAAATAACAAAAGATATGTGGAAAAAAACTACAAAATTACAGAAATTTTCTTTCCTTCACACGGTTCACACGAACCTTTCTAAATTTTTTCTTAGATTCTTTTTCATTCTGTAAATAAAATATGTTCCTTTTATTTTACAGTGGTATACTTTGTTATTAATTAGAAAACAAATATGAACATGTCAAGTGTATAGGTAGTTACATTCTCATTCTATATATTAGGCACAGAACAGATATTGAAAATATATAGAAAATATTAAAAATAATGTTTTCTAATTTTACTTCTTTCATGGTATCAGAGCGGATTTTATAAACCGTACCCTTTTCTATTTTTTCTGTGCATTAGTCTCCTTTTATCAACAACGATAGCTGCAAATTTTGATGTTGTAGCACCTGGTGGTACACAACTAGCAGTTGGAGAGGTTGTTGATGTTTCTCATGCTTACTTCATCTCGCCATCTCTCTAGGAATGCTTTTGATAAATTGTGCTTTCGAAGAAAAAAGCAATACTTATGGGGAAAAAAGGTGTGATAATTGCACTCACTACCAGGAATAAGGCAAGATTCATAGATGGATCATTGCCTCATCCTACTGCAGATTTTTCTTTGCACAAAGCTTGGAGCAAAGACAACAATATGGCAACTTGAAAAAGATATATTCTTATATAACAATTTACGATAGACGAATCTATGATTTCTAGTCAGGATACTTGATACTTGGGCTAAAATACTTGATGTTTTTTTATTAAAATTATTTAGATAATAAAAATTCTTTTAGACATATGATAAAAATTTACACTATTCTATTTTCTTCTCATTGATCAAATTCCACATTAAAAAAATACATAAAATTTGTATGCAAGTGATCATCGAAAGAAAATGCAAAAATATGACGCTTAGTCTAACTCAACTCCAAAAGCTAATTTACAAGCCGGAGTTTGATCAAGTTTAGACAGACCATTAATCCATCCAAATTATTGTGAGACTCTAACAATGAGGCTCATCCTAGTCCCTATAAGTAGACCACCATTTTTATAACACCCCGTATAATTTATGCGATAAACTCGTACTTTCGAGATAGGACTAAGAATGCTTAATACGATAAAAAGGATATGTTATGAGGTATTCAAATCACTCAAAGGTTATATGTTAAAATTTGAAATCAAGCAAGTTGTAAGATAAAAATTGCAAAAGTAATCGCAAATTACTTTCATAAATTCTTTGAAATTTGGGTCAAATATCTTAGAGTTTTTCTCCTAATCTATAAGGAGTTAGGATTTATATTACCTATCAAATTGAAGTTTTATGAGTCTAGTTTCAAATGCACTAAATTATTTACCGAGATGACTTCAGAATAGAGAGATATTCGTGAATTTATGAGACTGCACAAGGAGGCATGTGGAGGCGGGGCCAATATTGGTGAAAATATATATAATTCCATCTTCTTCGAATTTACTTCATTTCCTCCATCTTCAAAAGTGAGAAGCTTGATTCCATTTAGGAATTCATAGAATCTTGATAGAATTGAAGAGAAAGATCAATCCAAGCTAAAATTTGAGCCTAGAACGTCGAGCTAGTAGACTAGTACGTCCATTAATTTTGGCTTCGTTTGTCGTATATCTGAAGAGGCAGCTTGTGGGTATTCAAGTTCTATATTGTTTATATCTGTCTAATGGAAGATAAGGGATTCTACATCTCCCTCTATCATTAATTCAAAAATTATACACTATATATCGAAACGACTATCGATGTTAGAATTTTTTTTCATTTTTTATATTGTGAACTGTTTTAGGTGGCCATTGAGTTGTGGATATTTTGATTATGTGTTGAGTCTAATCATTGGGAGGATTGATTAAAGGATAGTTGAGCTATCAAATTATTTATGAGGTATGTTAAAGGCTAACCTTCTTCGGCAAGTTTTCTTCATCGTATAGTTGATATATAACTTATTGTTTATCGTTGTAGCAATCATAACCATGTTAGTTACTGTTGGTTAGATGCTGGAGTAGTGTATATATGTGTGTGTGAGCTTCCCTTGTCGTAAATATTTTTGTTTAGTTTCTTCCTCGTTTGCAAGTGACATAGAACTTATCGTATAATTGAATTGTTACTTAATCGGCTATTGTTAGGTTGTTGCCTTGATGATGCCTTGTGGGATTGTGTTTAGATTCTTAATACAACTTATCGATATTGGTAGCTAATTTGGCATGCAAACCAAGTGATTGTGACATCTATAACTATATATATAGCTCGTCTTTGGTGTATCAGAATACCCTTTGGAGCTATATAATACTACCTTCAGGTGGATAGTCATTGTGGTTTCCTATAAGGCTATTGTTGTTAGATTCTTCGAGTCATATCTTATTATTAGCAGCTCTTTAATCATATTAAGCATATAAATCATACAAATTGATCGCTTATAGTTAAATTGCTCGCTTACATGCTGCTAGTATATTGTTATCCCTTTAGAGTGGCTATATTTAGTGTCATGTTGATTACATTTGTGGTATTAGTTGTTGTGGAATTTTATGAGAACTATGGTGAATAACTGCAGGATGCTTCACCCTGTTGTTAGCGATTTTATAATTCGGTATAATGTACGAATTATCGTGCAGGTCGCTTAAAAGGACACAACACCTATTGATGGATTATGATATTGTGTGATACCTTCATTGGCTGTCTTGTCAGTTGTTAGTATTTGAGTTTATTCCTTGGGGCTATACATATATAGGTTCCTATTTACAGATTGCCTAGAAGGGTTATTGACAAAGCGTACCTTTCCTATAGAGATATATTATGCTTATAAGAGCTTTAAAATGTCTAGAAAGACTATATTGAGGCCCGTAGAGTTATATTGAAGTCTATTCAGTTATAACTTTCTTTATGCCTAAGTTGGCATTACTAACCCTCAATAGAGCCTTGTGTGCTAGAAGTGCAGCTATAGGAGCCAGAAGGCTCAAGATACAGATTTAGGAACCAAGTATTCTCAGGAGCCAAGTATTCTCAAGATACAGTTACAGCTTATCTATGGGGCCAGAGTACTATCAATAAGAGTATATAGATTGAATTGCACCTGTCAGGACTTGTACGGGTTGTAGGTCAATGTTTGTTATTTGTACTTGCTAAGGATTATGGAGGCTTAGGTAGGTTGTTGTCTGATTATTATTTGTATATTGGACAGTATATACAGATAAGAACGTTTAGGTTATCTTTTTCTTCCCTAGATGATTACTTTTAGTACTTACAATATTAGCTTCAGTTCAACTTATTATTATTATTTTACGTACTCGGTGCATTATTGTACTGACGCACCAAATCTGGGGGTACTATATTCTTGCCTGCAGGTCATGACAGATATGTGTAGGGACCTTCTCATTATATCAATTCAGTCTCAACAATTCGGCTAGCTTCTTCCTTTTGGAGTTTCCATATTTAAGAGGTTTGTTAGACTTATGTTGTTCAGTTGATGAATAGGTTGGGGCCCTATCTCGGCCAAGTATCTACTCTTATGGGCTTGCAGACTGTAGATCGCATAGATGTACGTGGTTGGCTTTATCTTTTATATTGTCAGGTTGTAATGATCCGTATATCATTACAAGGGGAAACCGACTCATAAAAATCTAACAGGGCTAGAAAATAGTTAGAAAAGTGTTGTATAGTGAGCTAGTGAAAATTGATAATTTTGGGGGGAGCTACTAGCTTCGGAGGACCGCTGTAGCGGTAGAATTTCTTATGCAGCGAGGCCGTGGTAACAGTCGAAGTTCGCTGTAACGGACCAGGGGAATAACCATCGGATCCACTATAGCGGCTTCCTAACCGCCGTAGCGGGTCCGCTGCAACAGAAAGGTGACCGCTGCAGCGGACGACGGGAATCAAAAAGTGGGTTTAAGTGGAATTTCTGGGGTTATACACCACTATTTCCAAAGCACGAAACCTCAAGGACTGAAGGAGACCCCTCCCCCCCTCCAGAGCAATAGAATTTCCTTCTCAAAGGTAAGATTATTGAATTTCTACCACTATGATTAATTATGTAACATCTAGGAATCAAGGAGAACCTTTAATGGTGATTTTCTAGAAAAGAAACCTTAGGTTGATAGACTGGAGCTATATTATATGGGAACTAATGGTGGTTTGACTTTGAGTTCAATGGGGAGCAATGATTATTCCCCAAGGTGTAGTTGTTAAAGAGCATAGTTCATGTGAAAATTCAGACTTAGAAATAGATGGAATTGGGGTTTACCCTTAAAATTTCCTTAAAAAGGGTGAGTTTGGGGTGTCCAAGATTATTGTGTGGGTGATAGGGTGGTAAATCATGTTATATTTTTATTTTAAACTTTGAACGTTCGAAGGCATTGAGGAAGGGCAAGACTCGAGCAAAGTAATTGCTATCCGGGCCCTCCCAAACCAAGGTAGGTTATAATTTAGAGGAGTTATACTTTACATAATAATCTGTATGTTTGTGAATGATAATGTGTTACTTAGGTCTTTGAACATTATTTTCGGTGATGATTGCCCTATTAAAATTTAATTATTGAAATAAATTTGATATGTTGTTGCCACCGAATCGAGGTGAAATTGTGTTGAACTGTTAAGTATTTTCTTTTGTATTGCCATTGAATGAATGATGAACCGATTAATTATATGAGTAGGAGAGGTAGATTGTGATCTCCTAAATGTTATGATGACGAAATCGGCTATGAGATAATTGTCGTGAGAATGAATAAGGATAATGAGAATGTTCTAAGATGAGAGGATCGTGCTTGAGGGGAGCATCCGGGCGAGCATTATTGTTTGAGTGGCTCGTGTCCAGGGGGCATCCGGATGAGCGTATGAGTAGGAGCGGGTACCACGCCGGTACAGTACATAAATTTCTAGAGTCCCTTGCAGGTCATGACTGGAAGGATAGAAATATGACCCTCTAGCATGTGTATACATCGAGGTTAGTGTTGGAGTGTTGTAGTGATATGGCGGAGGTGTGTGCCCGACATATCTCTACTCGATCTGTTGTTCTATTCTATGAGGCACTGTACAAATGTTAGAAATCGTAACAAATAAGTGTTACTTGGATGAGTTGAGATTGTGATCATGTGTTGTTATCTAAATGTGGGAAAGTTGGGAGTCTTGATGTTGATAGAGTTAAATGGAAACTAGAATGGCAATTGTGCCATCGTTGTTATGAATTATACTATATTGCATGTGGTTATGCAGCTTTTCATGTGTCAGATGTGGTAACTTTTATGTTTCTGAATGAATGAGATGATATGATGTTGCGAATAGTTGATGAAATAATTAACTGCAACTAAGTTGAGCTACTACCCAGGGCAGTACCGCTACAGCGAAGAACCTAATCTAGTGAGCAGGCCAGTTGCACCTGAGCAAAGTTGAATTTCCTGAAATATGTAATGTGTATTTGAATGGTGTTCTAAACTAGTTTCATGTTGTTGTTTGCATTCTTATATGTTATTATATAAGGTCGGCCGATGATGCCTACCAGTACTGTATTTTGTACTGACGCTACGCCTGTACTTCTTTTTTGAGTGCAGAAACTGACCCAGAAAGTTCATCACGATCTCACCTTTAGAGCAAAGATTGAATAATGAAAGGTGAGCGACGCGGAATGGGTTGTTCAACTCCTTTTTTGAAGATGTCTCTCTTCCGCACACTTACAGTTTTACTTCTTTTTTATTATAAACATTCTTAGACTTTTGTTAGACGTCTGAAGTGCAATGACACTCGGATTCTGGGAAGTGTAGTCGGATTTTATTGGTTTTTTTTCGGTTGAATTAGTCAATTTTAATTGAATCCTGTAATTTTATTTAATTTTAAGGATATTATTTTCTTTGAATATTTGTTTTTGGGGTAATTATTGAGAATCATTGATTTGCCCACTAGGGAGTTAGGGTAGGTGCCAATCACGGTCATTTGGGTCATGACACGGATTGACACCCTTGATGGCTTTGTATTCATATATGCTTACTTTCAGCTTATATGATCTTAAATACCATGATGAGTTTGTCGATCCGCATAAAAATTTGTGATATTTGATAGCATAGTAGTCTCATTGGCCATATAGGATTATATTGCTATTGTGAACTATTGGGTCAATTGAAATTATGTGCAGGTTATTGTATTATGGCATTTCCGACTAAGGGTTTCTTTAAGTCTAGATATACTTGTTTGATTATTTAATTTATGTGTTGTTGGTGTGCACCAGAAGTGTACATGTCCATCTAGATCGACTTAGGGTCTAGTGCGGCATTAGGTGCCAGTTGCACCTCCCAAGATTAGGGCGTGACAATTTTATTCCCCAATCAATGCATAATATTAACCCACTCTAGCCCTCATCTCTTTATGCTTATGTCCAATTAGAGCGTTGACAATATAACTTGAGGGCTAAAACCGGGAAGGACCTGGGGGACCTTTGTCTAAGTCTATATATGTAGATTACCAATTTATTTTTTAAACTAATGTGATACTCTAACCCACTCTAACACTATCTCCACTCTTCATGTTCAGACCCAATTAGAGTGTGGACATTATAACTTGGGGACCTAAACAGGAATGACCTGCATGCTATGGGACCATGTGAAGATAGAGGCTAACTCAACTCTAAAATATAGCTCATGGAGAGATATTTGCTCAAGTTCATATAAGTAGAATACCAGTTTATTCCTCAATCAATATGGGAGTTTAACCGACTCTAATACCCCTTTCCCTTCATGCCCTATCCCAACTAGAGCGTGGACAATAAAAATTGGATGGCCAAACAAAAATGAACTTGGCTTTGAAACCATGTGAAAATATGATTCTTGGGCTTAATTAAAACTAAACCTCAAAAGCTAACTCGGTATGAAAAATTTTCCCAAGTCCATAAAAGTTGACTATCATATCATTCCCCAATTAATGCGAAATTTTAACTCACTCTATTACTCCCTCTCCCTTTATTCCCAGACCCAACTGGAGCTTGGACAGTATAACTTAGGGGACCAAACAGGAAAGGACGTTCGCAATACGACTTAACTTATAAACCCCAAAAGTTATCTCATAGGAGAAGGATTGCCCAAGTTCATATAACCATGGGACTCTAGGCTACTCTAACACTAAATATTTACACAAACAACCCCTATTTTAGATTGATCTTTAATTTTTATCCCTCAAATTTATAGTCTTTAATTTATTTTTATTTTTCTTCTCATTTAATGAAAATGTGAGGGTCAAAATATCCTTAACTATGACCTAATTTCATAAGACAAAAAATTTGAGAACTTTTGTCTTGTCCGGCACAAGTTATGCAGTATCTCGTTCACAAGAAAAAAGTTTAGAAAACTTATCCTTTATCAGCATAAGGTCGTATGAATAAGTTATGCCTTATGAATTTTTTACAAAAGTTTAGAGAACCTTTGTCTTGTCCGGCAAAGGTTTAGAGAACTTAGCCTCTATAAACATAAGTTTGGATGAATAAATTATGACATGTAAGGGCATAACTTGTGTCTTGCAAATTTCTTTTTATTTTTCAATATATATTAAGGGCATCGTCGATCATATTTTTATTAATTAAAGTGCTAATTAAAGAGCAAAAATTAAAGACCACAAATTTGAGGAACAAAAATTATAAAGGAAAAATTACAGAAATATATAATTATCAAACTTACATTGCAAAAATATAGCCCTAAACATNTTGCAATTCTATAGCCCAAAATAAATTCGGTATACAATAATATACATCGGTATATAATATTATACAAAAAATTTATTTATTTCCTTTTACAATAATGTTTAAAAACTCGATATACAATGTTATATAATATTATACAATAGTATACATTCACTGTGGATAATATATTAACTTTATATAAAAATGTATAAAAATTGATAATAGTGTATAAAAAGTATTTACACACACTTTTATATAATTATATAAAATTATACAAACTCATACAAAATTGATATATTATCGATTAATCCACTATGAATAACTAGTTTATATTTTTTTATGCAATACTATTTCAAATCAACAAAATAAAAAGACCAAGAAATTAAAGAAGCAACACTTAATTCTTCATCAAATTTTAACAACAACTTTGAAATGATACCACCAACGAATCACAATCATCAATTTGTTAAAATTTTCAACAAATTTAAAACCCATTTGTGAATTTTTAGCTTTTAAGAACTCCAACAATGGAGTTTTGAATTTTTCAATTTAATTCACCTAACAATTAATGTTTAAACGTGTAATGATAAATATGAGTATGTGCTCAATCAGTTTTTAAGTATCAAAATATAAAATTCATAATCACATCAAATACATTATATATCAACAATGTAATATGCAAATATATTTTTGTAGTGACATATCTATAAAATTTACACATATCCTTTTAGAAAAAAGTTAAATCTACATATAATCTCTACAAAGTTGATTACAAAAATTATGAAATAATAAGCAAAAAGAAATTGCCATAGAAAAAGAAAGAAAAAGAAGCAGAAAAACTAAAAGGAAATAAGAATGAAAAAACAGAAAAAACAACGAAGAAGCAGCAAAAGAAACAAAAAGAAGAAGAAAAAAAAGAGAAGCAAACAAAAATTGGGGAATGAAAAATGAAATTGGAAGAAGAGATTAGTATTTTTTATTATTGGGCTAACAAATGGAAAGTAAATTTTACTTTATATAGACATTAAGCTAAATTAAGTAAGAAATTAAAAGATGAATTAAATTTGATAATATTATCTTAGATGATATATAATGTAATTTTTCCTAAAAACTGCCCCAAAATAGGGCATTCTTGCAAATGACCCCTCTAACACTTTCTTTCATGCTTAGGCCATATTGGAGCATAAGCAATATAACTTTGGGCCCAAACAAAAAAGGACCTGAGTATATATGATGTCATGTGAAGATTAGACTCTTCAGCGTAACTTAAATTTAAAAATTAGTTCAAATTTGAAATTATAACACACTCCCAACTAAAGGGTGGGCAATAGTTAGATACTAAAATAACGATAACAAAAACTCCTAATTTATCATATATAAAAGATTTGTACTATACCTCACAATTAGTTTTTCATAAAATAGAAATTACTTTTCCTAACTTGCTCCAGGTTACATTATTTTCCTTGAAGTATTCAGTCAGAAAAACTGGCACACTATTTATTCGTAATTTTACCAATTAAATCGATTCAACTTTTCTTTATCAGCAATTTAAATTGCTGTTAATTTTTTTTATTGTAACTCATGAGTAGTTTTAGAAATTACGGAATATTTGAATTAGACCAAATATACTAATTAACGTGTTAGTTAAATATGGAATACTATCTTTTTAAAATGGTAAATTACCAAATATCATGCTACATTAATACATGATCTTTCATATCTCTCGTTTTCTCTCTTTTCCATCTCTCTCCCCCTCTCCTCTCTCCTCTCTCTTTGCCATCTATCGCCCTTATCTCTCTCTCTCTTTCTTTATCGTTGTATAATATTTTTTCACTACTCTCTATATTTGTATTTTCACCCTTTTGTATTTGTATTTTCACCTTTTTGTATTTGTATTTCTATACTTTTTGAGGTATTAGACAATTGTATTTGTTGTATTCATACACGCATTTAGGTTGTATCATCTATCTCTTTGTATGTTGTATTTTCACCTCTCTTTGTATTTTTATATTTTTTGAGATATCAGATGATTGTATTTATTGTATTAATATGTGCATTTATGTTGTATCCATTCGCTCTAATTTAACTTATATTCATTCACTCTTGTATCGTGTAGATTTATTCCCTCCTATATCAATTGTATCATTCATGATACAAAAAATACAAAAAAAATAACACAACAAAGAGAGAGGGAGAGAGAGAGAAAAAAAGAGGGAGACAGAGAGAGCGGGAGAGGGGAGAGAAGCAGCGAAAGAGAGATGGACGAGAGAGGTGAAGAAGGGAGGAAGGACAAAGATGAGGAAGAGAAAGGAGACAGACAAGCGAGGCTGGAGTGAAATTAAGAGATTTCTTCCTTATTTGCTAGTAAATACAAAAAAAAAGTCAATTAATTAAAATATAGCTAGATATTG
>JACEIK010000016.1:528080-541879 GCA_018107945.1 Datura stramonium | reverse complement strand
TATGTTACTTGTTAAATTGATAGATAACAGGACGCCGCATCGACAGGTATGATTCTTATCTTCTTTCCAGTACAGTTAAGCTTGGTACAGATTCTGCTGTTCCAGATAGTTTTAGCTATCCTCTATCATTTTAGTAACTATCAGTATTATTGCTTATCTTCATATATGTTTGGTTTGCCTTGCATACTCAGTACTAGTGGTACTGACGCCCGTTTGGGGGCGCTGCATTACTTGCCTGCAGGTACTCATAGACAAGGAGCTGATCCCTCGTAGTTCCAGCTAGCACACAGAGTCATCAGCTCCTGTCATCCGGAGCTAGACAGCTATAGGTATATTTCTTTTATTTTTTGTATAGTATGGGTAGGCCGGGACCCTGTCCCGACCATCTTATCAGTATTCTTAGAGGCTTACAGATTGTATATTCCCTGTGGTTAGCTGTGCTGATCGTGTGAGGCCGTGTGTATGTTTTATTTGTTTATGATGGCCGTGTGGGGCTTATTCAGTTGGTAGTGGTCATCTTGTTGGTCACGTAGCAGTTTAGCACTTGTTTTCTTGATTTAGAAATAACTATACAGCATGGTGGCCTTGTCGGCCCGCATAGGCTCCCTATTGATTCAGTTGTTATGGGTGGTTGTTGTTCTCTTACAGGTGGCTATAGGCCTAGCCGACCTGAGGCTGCATTTACAGCCGTTATATAGCCCGTCGTTTTCTTGAATCCAGAGTTAGAGCTAGCCTGGCACCAAAAGTGCTTAGACTCAGCTAGTCCAGCAGTCCAGGTCCTAGTAGGGCACCAGGTGCCAGTCATGCCTCCCAAGGCAGGGCGTGACAGAAGGTCAATACCAAAATTGATCTCCTGCTCAGGAGGAATTCCTGGTAAATCATCTGGAAACACTTCTGGATATTCGCACACTACTAGACTGACTGGACAATTGGAGTTCCGAATGTAGCATCCTTAACCCTATCTAGATGGTACACGCAACTTTTATAGATCATCTTCCCTGGCCTTAAGGTAAGAAATGAAACGACCTACAGGCACAACTGAACTACCCTTCCATTCTATGACCGGCTCACCCGAAAATGGAAACTCTACTATATGAATCTACAATTTACTAAGGCATTACATGTGTGTAGCCAATCCATGCCAAAGATAACATCAAAATCTATCATGGCTAGCTCTACTAAATCCGTTGAGGTGATTTTCTGAAGGACTGTGATAGGACAATTTCTATATGCCCATCAAGCTATAACTGAATCACCGATTGGAGTAGAGACTAAGAAGGATTCTGATAGGATTTCGGGACTAATTCCAAAACTATTAGCAACATAGGGCATCACAAAAGATAAGGTAGCCACTGGATCTAACAATGCATATAGATCAAAGTGGAATACTCGTAACATACCAGTGACTACATCTGGGGAGACCTCCTGCTCCTAACGAAATGCTAGGGCATAGAGTCTGTTCTGGCGTTGACCACCACCTGCACTAGTGGATGAACCCTGCTGAGCTGAGCATGCTTGTGGGGCTACTGATCTAGTGGCTGGGCCTCGACCCCTATCATGGACCTATCTGGCTGCTGGATAATTTTTGAGCATATGTTCGGGCTTCCCACACCTGAAACAAGAACCCGAACCAGCTAAACACTGACTGGTGTGTCTCCGACCACACCTGCCACACTTTGGAATGCTGGACTCTACGGGTCTGTTCCCCTGACCTTGAGAGCCTGATGCTCTTCCCCTCTGGTCGCGCCTAGATCTGGATGGCATACTCATAGTTGATGGTGTTGGGGCTGATGATCTCTAGTGGGACTGTTGACGGTACCCACCATTAGGTCTCTACTGGGAGAATCCAAAGCTATTAGTTCTGGCCCTCTTGACCTCTCTCTCCCACTCATTTCACTTATACCACCTCTATCTTCTGGGCGTACAGAACTATTTGAGGAAAGTCAATGTCCTGATGAAGCATCATGGTCCGAAAATCTTTGACCAAGTAGTCTGTTATTCGATGCACAAACTTACTCACTTGGGCTCTCTGATCTTCCACCATCTCAGGTGCATACTTGGACAAGCGAGTGAACTCTAAAGAATACTCCTAAACTGTCATCTTACCTTGCTTCAGGTTCACAAGCTCAGCTGCTTTAATCTCCCTCATCTCACGTGGGAAGAACCGATCCAAAAAAGCGGTATGGAACTCATCCCAACCAATGGGGCCTGCTCCAACTACCCTGCTATCCTTCCATTGCCTGAACCAGATATGCGCAACCCCATTCAACTAATACGAGACTAGATCTGCACTCCTCCCTAATCACCCCTATGATCTGTGTGATCTTCAGAACCTCATTAATAAACTCATGTGGATCCTCGTCCACTCTTGATCTAAGAAACTCCGGAGGGTTCATCCTCAGAAAATCTCTGACGCTCGCCGTCGCCGCATCCCATTTTGAGGGGCATGTGCTACCGCCTGTTGGTTGACTTGGGTGGTCAAAGCCTGAGCTAGCATCTATATGGCTGCCCTGAACTCTGCGTGGGCAACTTGCTCGGGTACATGATCCTCAAGGGCTGGTGGCGCCACTGGTGCCCGTCTCCATTGCCATTCTCATGGCCATTTCTATTTCTATTTCTATTTCTTCTTCCATTAACTTGGCGAGGAGGCATGATTCTGCAAACGCGTATAGCACAAGTTAGAAGGATAGACATTTCATCACATGATATAGATCATGAAGGAAGGGAACATTTCCTAAAATGCTTCGTACCCTCTTCTTCATAAGTGTGGCGCACTTCACACCCATGAAAAAGACTCTACTCAATGGGAATTTCTGACACCCTAGGACACTTCAAAACCTAAGGCTCTAATACCAAGTTTTTCACGATCCGAACATAGGCCCGAACCGAGATACGGGACAAAGAACCCCTAGAGGCTCCAAGTCAACCCATGGCATGAACATAACATCTAACTCAATATTTTAAATGAGGAAATCTAAAATATAACATAGTGGAAGTCTAAAGATCTCATAACATCTGAACATCTGAATACATAACATAAGTCTGATAAGTCTCAACTACTGACGAGTTAATGGGACAAGACCCCAACTAACTCACTAAAGTCTAAAACAAAAAATACTGAATATAACTGATAAGAAGGTCCCTCGAAAGATGAGGACTCACCAACCCTAATTGGAAGATGCTAACACTGAAGATCTGGCTAGCGGCGAGACTAAGCCTATATCATAAAATGATACAACATAGAGTATGCGGACAGTACGTGAAATATACCAAGTATGCAAGGTAACTAAAACTGCTAAGTAAGTAAAATCAGAGATCATGAATATCATAAACATTTCATCATAAGAGTCTGAGAGTTGGGCTTGCATACTATTATCTGAAAACATGACTTAAACATAACTGAATATCATGACTGAATCGAATGACCCAAAGCTGAAAACTGATAATCATAAGTAAAACTAAACATTGGGTCAAACCTGCTGAAAACATAATATCATGATTGATGAAAATACATAACTAAAATCATGAGGAACAATGGGAGACTCGTCATATAACCGACATTATCACAATAGAGCTTATGTGGTCCCGACTATTACACTCAAGTGGGCAGAGCCGTCCAAAGCCTTGTCAGGGCTAAGGATGTTACCATGATATCGATATCAAGTTGAAGGCTCCTTGGGGAAGGGGAAGCTTATAAGGGAGGTCCCAAATAATCTAAACATACCTACGTTGGCACATAGTTCTGAGGCATAGGGTTGACTGACCTTTAGCCTATTTGGTGCTAGGCACTACTCCCAAAAACATGCATATGCTCTCCATTATTTTTTTGACGAAGCTGACCATCGTCTACTGATGAAGTTGAATCATGACATGACATACATATTCTGAAAATATAACATGAAGAGCCTTGGCTCAGACCATATCACAAACTGAATAAGAGTGGGAGTCTAGACTCCAAAACCATGTGGTAAGATAATAACATGAAATTTAGATAAATCCTAAAACATACTTGATCATATGGGCTTTCCCAATACATAAACATGCTTGAAATAGACTTTGATCACTCAAAACATGAACATAGATATGGGTAATTCGAAATCATACTTTCATCATGAACATCTCAACATAACTAGAAGCATAAATCGTAATCTCATCTTTTCATGAACTTCCATAGATGCGCATCTTATTTGTAAAACTTTGAAATCATAATATGTAATTGAAATATTATAAAACATGCCCATAAATCATAATTCAACATTAGAAACATGCATAGAGAATACCCATGATAGATACTTAGATAATTCACAAGTTGGGTTAAAACCCCATTGATTCATCCACTTGGAAACCACATGAAATTGAAGAGGGATTAGGCAAGGAAGTGGATGGATACACCCATTCATAACCCTACATAGCTGGGAAATTCTGATTATACAACCCTCTTAAATTCCCAAAAGAATTTGGGGAAGAACTTGATGAATTCTAAGCTTGATTACTCTTAGGAACTTCCAGGCTTGCATGCATGGAGAGGAATAGGTTTAGAATGAGTTAACCCCTCTTAAAACCCACCTATCTGAGCTTAAAACAACATAGTTTAGGTCTTAGGAACTTAGAAATTATGAAAAATTCCTTAATAAAAAATTCACAGGAAAATAAACACTACCAGTCCCAAGAGGGACTGGACGACTCATTGTCTAGGACCACGAATCATGGTCTACTCTCGTTTCCAGCACTGGAATCTTATCATCACTGGTCACACGAGGGACACCATGACTCGAGGTGTACCTGACGACTCGTGGTGACTAGCCGTTGGGAGCATTGCTAAACCTTCAACATCCAAGTCAAACTCTTGACCACGACCAACTTAATAACTCGTGGTGCTGACCATGACTCATGGCTTCACCCGTGGTCAACCCCCAACCTGAAAATCCAACCAAACCTTACCTCCTCCACACGAGTCACCTAACGACTCATGGTGCACCTCACGGGTCACTGGATGACTCGTCCTGTGACCTGGTGCAGAAAATCCTATTTTCTCTATTTCAACCCTCGGATCTGATCTTAGGGCTTTAGGGGTATTACATTTTAATTTTTCATGTTATTGTTAGATTAAAAATTAGTATGTTTGTTAAATTACTAATGTTGTTGTTAATATTATTGTTAGAATTGTTAGATTTAGTTAATGTTGTTGTTAGAATTGTTAGATTTAGTTAGTGTTATTGTTAGAATTGTTAGATTTCATTGTTAGATTTAGTTAAATTATTTCATTATTAGAATTGAATTTCTATATATGTTTTTGTTTGTTCTTTAATATGTCGAAATTTCTTGTAAACTTAGAAATTTAGAAGCAAAAATAGAAATTTAAACTTATACATTTTACTTATTTTTGGAGTGACTGAATTAGAAATTAAAACTTAGTGATTAAGTTAGAAACAAAATTAGAAATAACAAAAACAGCAACAACAACAACAACAATAGTAATAAGCTCTTAAAGAAGTGACATTCACAATATTCTTTTGGTTGTGTACTTGTTTTTTTTCTATATTGCATTAACATGAATTCCATCAATGGTGTTGATGGTACAGAAGAGTGGAGGGTCGGGATGGTTGAAGTTGGGAAGCAGCTTCAAATTGCTATTGATGTGTCATGACCCGAGCATGCACCTCAGACAGCGACACGGGACCTAGAACCACAAAGGGCTCCAAGCTAACCCACAGTGCATACGCAGCATGAAAGAGATCATATATAAAGCATAAATGAATCATAGCATGAGAGAACTGGAAGTCTAAATGTTATAAAGTATGAACAAGGACAACATGTCCCAACACGAAACCATCTAATATATAACTTTCTGAAAAGTCTCTAGTCATAAGATGAGTTGATGGGACAACATCCCTAACTAGCCAACTAAGTCTGAAACATAAAGACATAACAAAACATAGCAAACTATCAAGTGTCCTCAGAAGATGAGGAATCACCCAATAGGGACTAAGCTGGACTGGGGCGGGAGCGGAGCTAACATTTGGGATAAGATGATCATCTAAACCTATATCATGAGATGATATAGCATAGAGTATGCGGTCAGTATTTTAAATGTACGGAGTATGTAGAGAAAATAAAACATACTCGTAAAATAGTAAATCAAGGTCGAGAGTAAAGGCTAAAATGAACATGAGCACATGTTGAATTCATAATCGTACAATAGTCATAAACATGAGTTATTCATCATAAGCTGAAGTCAAAAGAACTAAGATTTAAAAATATAAATCATATAGCGTACTACTTAAAATTATAAGTGAAAACTCATAAACTAATCAATGGGTCAAATATGCTATAAAACATAGTATCATAAGTTATGAACATGAATAACTTAACAGACATCATCATGATAGAGCTTACATGATGCCCCAACTATCTCGCCCAAGTGGACTCCCAAGCTTGCCAAGGCAAGAAATGATTAAGGCGTGATATCACTCGTGAAACTCCGTAGGATTTGAACATGAATATATACCTACAGTGGTACGTAATTATGAGATTCGGGGTTTTCTTGAACCTCTAGCCTATTTGGTGCTAGACAGTACTTCCAAAAACATGCACATGGCTCATAGTCAACATCGTGAAAATATACTTGATCTTGCATGGGTTTGTCTAATTCATGAAATGATGATCATATTTGGCATGCGTGAAATACTCATGAGAATAATGCTATTGAGTTGGCGATGATATATAAATAGAGTATCATGAAAATTATACATACTTAAATAAATATTTATAATTGAAATCATACGTTCATAAGCTTGGAATTTATAAAATCATGCATAATTGGGAAATTTCACCATAAACTTGAAAATATAGCTCCATGAAAGATTCTAGTATAAAATAAGTAATCATAATCATAGAGACTTGTATTCATAAGAGATCAAGAGATTTCATAAGAATTAGGTCTAACGCTAGAATTTCAATGAATCATGTTTGGAGACAAGAAATCATAAGTTAGGGATGAAATTGGGCATGAGGATGGAAGAATTTCCTTATTCATAAACCTACATACGCGGACTTATGAATCC
The DNA here is from genome assembly GCA_018107945.1 of Datura stramonium. NCBI lineage: Eukaryota > Viridiplantae > Streptophyta > Magnoliopsida > Solanales > Solanaceae > Datura > Datura stramonium. The sequence goes on along the minus strand of JACEIK010000016.1, from coordinate 534,815 downwards.
ATAGCTCGACTTGAAAACTCAAGAGAGAATTGAAAGAATTTGATGAAGAACCCCAATTTTGGCTTGAGAGAATTTGATCTTTCAATTGAGGTGTTAGGAGTAGAATGATGGTTTAGGCTGAATAAAACCCTTAAATATTCCCCTTTGGAAATTCAAAATGACCTCATTAGGAGTTAAAAGCATAGAAAATTATGAAAATACCCCTGAAAATCGCACTTAAAATTCTGTCTGCTAGTCGTCATGACCCATACCACAACTCGTGGTGACTAGTCATTATAAGGTGGTCCTGATTTCGACTTCTCTGATATTTTTTACCATGAATGCTCATCATGACTCATTACAGGGACCACAAAGTCGTACTGTGACTCTTCTTATCAGGGCGATATCTGCAGATGCAACCCACGACTCATGACCACGAGTCGTACCACCTTTCCATGACTTGTGGTGTGGACTCATGGTTTGGGGGATGAAGATTCTGAGGCTTACCATGACTCCACAAATGAATCATTAGTTCATACCATGACTCATATGACAAGTCGTTATGATGAAAAAATTGCAAATTTTCTGCTAGTTTCTACTACCAATATAGGGTTCGATCTTAGGGACTTTTGGGGTGTTATATGATGTCTCACAATTTGATTGTGCAGTAGTCTTATCTATTAATACCAATCCAAATTATGATCATACTGGAAAAGATTTAATGTTAGCTAATCCTAATGGAGTATCTACATTAAATATTAATTCTGGTAAGCAACGGGCGAAAGGAACATGGGCTGGTAACATGCAAATTAAAGCTACAGGTCACGGACATGATTTACAACTTAGTGGTAACACTAACACTCCAAGTCCTAGCCAGCAAAGGAATTACTTACAGTAAGTACTACATACTAAAGGTGCCAAATATGGACAACAAACTAACGAAATGCATGAGACAGAGGTTCAACATGATAGATTATGTCCATTCATCTAGTAACTAAAGGCAGAATGCCATATCCTTGTTCAAAATGAAAGCTTCTAAGACAACTGACCCCATTCAACTCCAAATATACATTTTTTAAAATAGAATTCCAAGATTGTTTTTATGCTCTCAACATGAAACTCCAGTCTTTTTTCCTTGTTACGTGTGTCCCTCTATCCCTTATCATCTTAATGTGATAGCGTACATTCTAAGATCGTTGAGACAATAATTAATTTGTCATTGACCGGAAGATATTGATCATCAACTAATGACTAAACCAATTGAACCACGTAAGCTCTATTTTTTTTATCGAAAAAAGAATCTAACTTACAAACCAGCCTAAATCAACTTTTCAAATTTATAGGTCCTCTGGAACAAAATGCTCAGTTGTGGACTTGCATTCTATCAACTAAGGGTCGAGTATAGTCATTTAATGAACACAAAAAAATATCAAAGGACATGAAATAATGTTATTCCAAATATAAGTTTGTCCTCTGATTTACACATCTTTTTTAATCTGTTTCTCAGTTCCACCTTTAAAGCCAAAGAAACTCACAAAAACACTGTTTTCAGTTCTTTAATAGTATAATTATAAGAAAATTCTACTTTGTTATTCATTTAAGATCGAAAAAAATATCTTTTATCGCTAGATTCTCGGAATCATTAGATGGTAGCTTTTCTATTTCAGATGATCGCAAATTTGAGCCTGATAACCAAAAAAACTCACAGGCCAAATAAAATCAAACAAAAATTGTGATCATTAAAACTGTTTACACTTTGCATTCTATATTGGAAGAACAGAACCTGATCCAATTTAAGAGTGATTTTCATCAAGCTCTAGACACAATAAACAAATCAGTAGATATACATATGGAGATAGAGATAAGGTGAGAGATACCTGGTGACGCTGGTAGGTGGCGACGTTGTTAGAGGCAAAGAATCGCTGCTGCGAAGTAAAAAGTCATCTGGCTGCTGTTGGAGACTGAAAATCGAACTGCTATAGAGTTTCAATTGAGGCCAAAGTTATTTTTTCAGTTTTGTATTTTAGGGTAAATCAACATGTATTATTTAGGCAGGAAAAGTTTTAGTGGGAAAAAGATAAATTGGAGGGAAAAAATGTAAAAATAAAATATTTACCAGCTATTGTTTTTAGTGGTCACTAAAAAGATACTACTCCCGATTAATATTGTCACGACCCAAATGACTGTGATTGACACCCACACTAACTTCCCAGTGGGCGAACTAGCGAATCCCAATAATTACTCAACTTCAACATTCAAAGGAGATGAGAGTATATAATTAAAGGAAATGTGTCATCAGAAATAGTAGTAAAACTCTTATAACCACAACGAAAACAAAAGTAATCTAATCTAATCTCAAGACCCGATTGTCATTGCACCAGATGTCTGCTTACAACTCTAAGGAATAATAAATTTAAAACTCAAACAATAAATGCTGTAAGAGAAAGACACCTTCAGCAGGGAGTAGTGCTGCTCACCTTTTAAGTATCGTGGCCTCTTCAAAGGTGAGGACGTGAGGAACTGTCTGGTTCGAACTCTGTACTCAGAAAAGAAGTGCAGGGGTAGGGTCAGTACATAGCACGGTACTGGGTAGGCATCATCGATCGACCTCATATAATAACGTGTAAACAGAGTAATAATAATGTAAGATAAGTCTCCAACATTTTACAGAAGTATAAAACCATTTCGAATACACTAACTCTACTTAGGTGACAACCAACCTGCTCACTGGATTGGGCCTTTCGCTGCAGCGGTCACTTGACCACTACAGCGGTCTCGCCACAGCGGACGAAGTCCCGCTGTAGCGCTACTGCCTTAGGCTGTAACTCGACTTAGTTGCACCTTCATTAGTTCTTCAGTCATCATTTCGTCAGTGTCAACAAACGCACATACTTTTCAGCTTAATTCAGGATAACACAAGTGTGAGCAACAATAAGTACCCATCTTTATCACTTGTAAACGCAATAGGATTTATAGACAAAATCCATTCAACACTTAACAACATCGGAACCATTTCATACTTAGAAACAAGTTCATGTTCATCAATTCAGATCTAATAAACAAAACCCATAACTTCCAACATCACTTAGCACATTCTTTATTCAGTCTTACTTACGAGTACAAGCATAACTTAAACCAAATAAATAAATGGTTACATGATGAGCACATGTCTCTGCCATATCACCGTAAATACTCAATCCATAAAATATTGTAAACACATGCCAGAGGGTCTTAATTTGTCCTTCCAATCATGACCTGTAGGGGACCTTAGAAAACCATGTACTGTGCCGGCGTGGCACCCGCTCCCACTCATACCTCTTTCGGATGCATCTCTCGGACATGATACACTCAACAATAACGCTCGCCCAGATGCTTCCCTCGGGCATGAGCCACTCCTCTCAAGATTCTTTTACTATAGAAATCATCTTTCACCACGGAATATACACAAGTTATATATATATATNATATATATATATGTATATATACACTTCAAAATTTAGGAGTCTATATTCCACTCCATCACTTGCACAATTACAAAATCATCGATTCACATTGAAGTATCTAAAAAGAATTTCACTTCACAATTCCACAAGATTTTCACCACAGTTCATGATCAACTCATATTAACATGATTTCCTCTATTTAATTCAAATAGAAAATCGCATATCATGCAATGTCCGAATACCAATCGAACATCATTATCACACATGCATACAAGTCATTATACAAAGTTTAACCCTTCTAACCATAATCTACCTCGAAGGTCGAAGATAACGATTCAGCTACTTTACGAGAGCATTTCCCTTCCTCAAAGCTTCGGATCGCTTGAAATCTACACAACATGAGTAATTCATCTTCGGATCGCTCGAAATCTACACAACATGAGTAATTCATTACTTACTCTTCAATCATGGGTCTAATTAGACCAAACCTTCCCCTTCGGGATGTTTTTGAAAGTTAAATCCCCACTCTACTTTAGTCTAGTTCATCTTTCCGCGAAATCCTCATTCCCCACATGTAATTCTAGGGGAGTAATCAAAACTCTTCAAATATCAACCTAAATTACCCCCTAGTCATGCCACAATCCAGCCCCAGTTCATCAACCTAGGGTTCTCTAAGTTTAGAGTTTCACCATTAACGGGCCCCCCTGAGCTTTCTACAATAATCAATACCCATTATAGGGGCTAAGAAATAAGAAACTTACCTTAGTGCAACAATTCTCTACTCTGGAGAAGAAACTGTCTTGAAACCTTACTCTCTCGCATTTTGAAAATAATGGAAAATAACCCAGAATTTTTCACTTAAAACCTACTTCTAATTCATGTCGTTCACTACAGCAATCATATTTTCGTTGCGGCGGCTTCCACAGTTATTTCTCAAATTCATTACGACAGAACTCCGACCACTACCACGGTCTCGCTGCAGTGGGAATTCCACCTATGCATCGGTCCCTCGAACCAGAAATTACCCGAAACCTACCAGTTTCACAGTTAGAAAATTTCACAGCATATTCTATTCTTTTCTTAGAGTGTTTCCATTGTTCTAGACCCTTAACTATCCCGTAACGATGTCCGGACCATTACAAATATTTAATGACCAGTAATATTTGCCTTCACTAAGAACGTTAGTGGCAATTGCACTATTACCGCTATATAGTTGCCGCTAAAGACCCTTTTAGTGGTAGTGATAACTCTTTCAATACTCTTTGTTGAAAGAGTTAAGAAAACTCTTAGAGGTACAACGAGTATAAATTATGATAATTATACTTATGAAAAATTGGTGTGTGTATATATTCAAGAAGGTTTATCCTTATGCAATGAGATCAAATTAACTCAACAGATTAAATGACATCATCTCAATAAAAGGAAATAATTAGGTGAATTTTATGAAAAATTTGCCATAGACATCCCTAGGAAGTCCAAAGAGCCTCATAGGCACGAGAAGAAAGATTTTCATGATTGGAAGAATAAACGGTTGGAAAAATGATCCACAAGAAAGAAGACTTTTAAAGCAAAAAAGGATTTTATTAAATCAGACACCAAATGCCTACTACAAATGTGATAGAATAGGTCATTATGCTAAAAATTGCAGGATTAAGGAAAAAATCAAGAATCTTAATATTGATGAGAAGCTGAAAGACTCTTTATAGAAGATTCTATTAAATTCTTGTTCATACGGTTCAAGTCTAGAGCAAAGTGATAATGAAATCTCCTCTACAGATGAGGATTTGAGAGTTCTCCACGATGAGGATTGTATGTCCTATGAAGATGAATGTATGTCTTGTCAGTTAGGGAAACCTTGTGATAACAAGGTGGAGATGAGTTTTATAATATTTACTTCCAATTTAAGAAATTAAATATTCATGTACTTGAGAATGATAAACTGGTAGAACTTTTAAAGATTATCAAAGACCCAGAGATAAGATCACAGATAATAGATAAGATGGAAGGACCATCTACAAGTTATATTGAGGAACAATAGGAAGTTCCCTCTAAAAAAGGACCTTATACCATGTCTGAAGTTAAAAAACTTATTAAGGAAAAAAAAGTTTTTGATACTCCAACAACAACGCAAGATTTGATGATAGAGATTAATAATCTCAAGAAGGAAATCTCTGATCTCAAAAGCAAGAATATCTTTTTGGATAAAAAGATCTCCAATCTTTAAGAACAAAGTCTTAATTTAGGAATCCCTAATAAGAAGGAAGAATTTTTTCAAACTCTTAAATTAATTACTTCTCAAAAATTTTATACAAAAGTTACTATTTTGAATGGTTATAATTTCAAAAAAGAATTTACTGCTCTAATTGATAGTGGAGCAGATTTAAATTATATACTGGAAGGATTAAGACCTTCTAAGTATTTTCATAAAACTATTCATAGTCTTAGAAATGCTAATGGTCATAAAATGAGAGTTGAATACAAACTATCCAAAGCTTATATTTGCTAAAATAAAGTTTGCATGCCTGAAATCTTTGTTTTAGTAAAAGATATTTCAAATGAAATTACTTTAGGAGTTTCATTTTTTATGCATATATACCCTACTAGTTTCTGGACACGTGCTTCACACATGTATATTTACATTAAATAATTAAAAATAGAGTTGTGATAAGTGTAAGTTTAAAATGATTGAACTGACGCTTTAGTTACCTTATTAGTTTACTAATCATGCTTTGATGATGATTAAGTATAAAGCGTGACAAGATCACCAAAATAAAATGAAAACAAAACATTTATGCAGAAAAGTGCAAGAATTACATAAAATACAAGTTACTATGATGGACATAAATATAAGTCACGCGCCAAGAGTAAATTTAATCTACGGATTTGAGGCTGCTTCTATCAAGTTTATGGACATTTCTTACAAATTCAAAATGCAAACAATAACAAAACAAGAAGGTAAATCAGATAATATTTGAAAAACTATCAAAAAGAAGAAGAAAGAATGCAACAACATCATATTACCTATTAAAAGGTGTAGAGTATGATCATGACACAAAGACATTTTTTTTTTCATATTGAGCCTGCTTAGTGGTACATATCTTCATTAGAGGATTGTGTATAAATACTACTGTAACCTGTAGAAGCTTAGAAGATGAAATAGTTGAAAGGTGAAAAGGTAGTATATGAAATAATAATTAAAAAAAATATAAAAGTGTAACCTGCAACAATTAGTGGCAGGTGAAACAATCTCACTCGATTCAATGAATGACTTTATTCATTTCTTTTTTGTTTATATACACACACACACACACAC
>JACEIK010000016.1:506921-523100 GCA_018107945.1 Datura stramonium | reverse complement strand
AAGTCGCATTCCTGGAATGCGATTTATAAGTCGCATTTTGCCTTGCGACGCACCGACTTGGCGCTTGTCCGATCTTTCCCCAGGCCTTTTTCTAGCATGTGTGGCGTTCTAAAACTCTTAACCAACATGCGAATAGGCCATCTACATGTCAAGAATTTATGGGGTGTAACAATTTAATAACATACACATAAGATAAAGGACAACCATAACTAGGCAATCCTAATTCAATAAGTTCGTTTACACTTAATAGCTTGCGATGTCTTTACTTAGCTTAAAATCATTTACACGTCATCATCTTGGCTCTTTCCCCAATTTTAGTTAGCAACCAGACCTTTAAACACATTTAACATCACACACACACACACACACACACACACACACATATATATACATAACATACAGTAAATACCAGCTAATAATTCCCACACTGAGGGGTCTCCAACTCAATGTACAACTACGACAACAATCAACAAAATATTACACTTTAGATGGCTCACTTCGGCTAGGTATAATATTAATATTTAACCTCAATAAAACATGAAACTTTAAAGCTTAAATTAAGCTTAACATACTGCATCAAGACTTTAAAGAGGTTGCTGGCTCATTCGATTCACAACGCACGAATTGTGCTTAAAAGAATGATGAACGGGGGCACCTTACATACCTTTCTCCGATGAACTTTTATTTAGCCAATTTTTTATTTCAATAATCATCCTTTAACCTCATTAATCCAGTGGTTTTATAAGCCAACAACAATCTTAATATGTAGCACCAAATGCAGCACAAAATAACTAACCAAAGGAAGTCACAATAGCAACAAGAATACACGGAAATATCAACAACATTTAGCCATTTTCTCAACTAGTTTTCACTAACTTTTGAGGGAGAAACAAGAGGAAATTTTTACCCTAGCTCTGCTTTCTATTCGTACACATTTACCTTGTCATATACGACCAATATACAACCCGTAATTCCCTTAACCTAGCATAAAAATATCAAATAATCACAAAAAAAAATTCTGGGGTGTAATAGTACTAAAATGCCTAATCCATTTCTATTACTCGAGACTCTTGTGTACCACAATTTAAACCGGTCTATATCTTTGGCCTTAGTTCCTACCAATTTAGTCTCTTAGATACAAGTTATATTGATCTTCCTCTTTTGAGGAAATTCACTAACTCTATAGAATTTTCCATAAAAGTTCCTATATTTCAACACCCAACTCTCAGCCTAGCGGTTCCTTTTTCATCCTTTTTCCCCATCCCCCACCCCATCCAAGGACATAACTTTACTTTATCATCATTCATATAAGAGTTCACTAAATTAATACCAAGACAAAATATAGTCTAAAATAAATAAAAACTAAATGTAAAATGATAGGCCACGAAAGAGAAAATCAACAGGTGAACAGAAAAAAGAAAAAAAAATCAATAGGTGCTTCAACAAGAAAATCAATAGGTTAACAGAAGATACCAACATGATAAAGCCACTAAAACATGTTTGTGAAATATAAAGTTTACTAAAACTTACACTAAAACAAGCAAAGAGTCTAAACTTTATGAAAAACATTGAAACTTAAAGACAAGAATCGAGAATAAAGACAAGCAAGCAAATTTTGGGATCTAACTTACAACTAAAAACAACAAAGAGTCTATAATCAATAGCAAATTGAATTAATTCATGATAAGAAATATGAATAAAAAATCTAGAAATCAAATTTTGAAAGATAAAACTTGAATTCTAGTCAGACATGTCAACAAAAGGTAAATTCTCTGATGGTTGCTAGAGACTTATGTGATTGGTCGATGCTTCACCTAAATCCCAAAACCAAATGCAGATCACTAACTTGGAGTCACTATAGAAGAGGTCGAGATATTCATCAGAGAAGAGCTACGCAATTGATTTGATCGATGACGGTGATAGAGAAAGAGCATTGATCTTATAGAAAAGAAATAGCAAGATCTGATGAAATGGGTTGCACATAAATTGATAAATGTAGGTCTCTATTAATTGGGAAGCCACCTGAGCAGTGGTGGTGGTCAACGAGTAGTGGCTGCGATTGGTGGTGGCTAGCGAGCAACAGTGGTGTGTGCAGGTGTTAGCGACAACTTCAAACTCTTCCAAAATAAGTCACCAATCCTAAAAAAAACATACACAGTTATAGATTATTATTTTAGTGTACAACTATATAGTATAAAAATCCCTAACTAAAAAACCATATGTATAGGGGACATCAAAGCATAAGGGTGTTGGAGTTGACCCTCTCTCGATGTAGGAAGTTATTTTTCATAAATTAGAGGGAAAATTGTAATTTTAAGGAAAATATTTTTGAAAATATTTAAGTCAATTAAATATGAAAGATCAGAATATTTTTTCAAAAATTATTTTTTTATTTTTTTAAACCAAAATTATATCAAGTATCTATACCAAAAAATAGTTGCATAACATGTGTAAGTTAGTAATATAATTTGATCTTGACTTGAGACCCGACTCAACATCCAATCATGTTTCGAGACTAAACTTTGATTCGAACTCGAGATTCAACCTGCCTTGGGACTTTAGACCAATCCTAACTCGTGACCTAACTTTGATCCAAAAATCAAGATCCGACCTTGACTTTGACCAAGAGACTATGTAACACCCCAATATTTCCTAAGACTAGCCTCGGGATTTGAAATTTGATCATCAGAAAAATTTGCAAACTTTCTTAGAACAACTAGTCGTATGGGTCATGGTTTGAAGTCATGGACCGTAGGAGCAGTCGTGGTAAGCAACAGTTTCTCTTGGTCTAGTAATGATACTCATGGTACGAGTCGTAGTAGTAAGTAACGAGTCATGATATAACTTGTTGTAGGAAACAACAAGTCATGGTAGGAAGTCGTGGTTTAGGTCTGCTGAGGGAAGGTCCGAGATCATGAGTCATGGGATGACTCGTTGTAGGAAACAACGAGTCATTGTAGGTAGTCGTGGGGTATAAGTGTAGAGGATGGGACCCCTAAGCACGAGACATGGTATGACTTGTTGTAGGAAACAATGAGTCGTGGTGATGCCCGTGGTTGGAGAACTAGAGAACCTGAAATTTTGACTGGCAAATGGCGGAAGGAAACCACGAGTTGTTGTTTGGTGGTACGCTCGTGGTACCTGACAGTCAACTTCTTATTATGTTTTTCCAGGGGTACTTTTGTAACTTTATAAGATTTTAACCCCCCTAAGTGATGTCATTTTTGGTTTCTTAAAGAGTGTATTAAGGGTTTTAACCTAGCCTAAGTCTTTATGCTTTTAAAACTACAGTAGATTTGAAATCCTCTCTCAAGATCAAAGCTAGGTTTCTTCATCAAATCTCTTCAATCTTTCTTGGGTTTCTAAGACAAGTCTAGGAGTCAATTACCCATGTATGTAGGCTATGAATGGGGGATTTATTCCCCGGTTATTCCCTTTTCATGTTGAATTCATGATTTTCACCTTCCATGCTCTAATTTTTGAATTCTAGGATTTTGTACAATTATCGTTGAATTCTCCCATGTTCCTCTATAAAACCAGTCCTCTCATGATTTAATTTACGTTCTTATGATTAAGATTGCATGTCCCTTATCAATTCCCTCACGAATCTCTAAATTTCAAGTCTGAACTATGATTTTATGAACATCTAAGGTTTAACTCAAGTTGCATGAAATTCCATGATTCTCTTATGATTTCTAGAAAATTAAGATTCAAGCTATGAATTATGATTATAATTCACGTTTTCTACTAGAATTCGTCATGAACTCATGAATTACAAGATATGATGATTTCACCCTATTATGCATGATTTTTACAAATTTCAAGTTTTCGTATCATGGCCTATCTTCAGCACTATTTTCATGGCTAGCTGACATATATTAAAATGTTATGAATTTAATGATTTAAACTAGCCCTGTAAACCCCATGTTTCATGATTATAATATGAGTACAACACCAAGTAGGCCGGGGTTTCGACGTACCCAGGTCTCAAAACTACGTGCCAATATAGCCATGATGGGGTGTTGCATGAGAGTGTCTCCCATGCCCGAATGGGCCACCCATGAATGATATCATGCCTTTTCATGGTCCTACACTTGGCAAGATATGGACACCCTCCCAACTAGGGGCTTACAAGTCAGGCTCCATTTATGCTTACGTTGGGTATATCGATTATAATATTCTCCCATTGTTCCTTAATTTCAATATATATTATGTTCATGCTTTATGATATTAAAACTTATGGTATTTTGTTTCAAGACATGCTTTACGAGATTTTACTTGTGAAAATAGTCATATTTAATTTTATGTTATAATTTTAGAAGCTTTGAGCCTATGTTCAGTTTATGATCAACATCTTATGTTTTATACTATCTTACATTCATGATCTCTTTATTGATTTTACATGCATGTTTTACTACCTTATATACTCAGTACACTCAAAGTACTAGCCACATACTCTATGTTATATCGTCTCATGATATAGTTTCAGGTGATTAGTATTAGATTCGACGTTAGCTCGCTCCCACTCAATCCAGCTCTATGCTAGTCTTAGGGGACTCTCATATTCCAAGGACGTTTATCAGTTTATGCTTTATGTCTATGACTTTTAGTTTCAGATTTAGCGAGCTAGTTGGGGGTGTTGTCCCTGATGAAGGGCATATTTACGCACTTTTTAGCCATATTTTACCCATACATTACTATGTTTTGAGAATGAATTATGTGTGTTTGGATGTGTTATATTTATTTGAGAAAAGAGCTAACACATATGATTAGATGCTTTCAGGGCTAAAAGTGATGGATTTGGACGTATTTGAGGGCATTGGAATCAAGGTGAAGAAGTTAGAATGAACAAGTCAAAATCATGGCATTTAGCACTGCACTGCCACGCCTGCGTGACCAGCAGTGCGACTAGAGGCGTGAGGTGCAGTCCATGCCTTTCAACTAGTAGCACGACACGACAGCCTTCTGTGCAGTGCCATGCACGAATCAGCACTAATGCAACACGGTGCACCGGTCCTGTCCGGGTGCCAACAAGTGAATCCTACTTCAACTAGGAAAAGGAGATACAAATCCCAAATCAAATACATGAAGGAACAAAGAAGGCATAAATCTACTATTATAACTACCCTTTATTTTCTTGTAATAAAGAGCGAACTTACAACTTAGAACTAAGAAGTTTTATTGAGATACTTTTTGTTGAACTGTTCTTCCTTATTTTTTGCAATAATCAAGTGAGTTTCTTCCTATCATCTTTGTAAGTATTAATTTATGTGTTTGTCTATGAATGCTATTAATTTACTTATAATTATGAGAGACTAAAACCTCCACAACTAGGGTTGTGGGAACTATGGTGAATTAACGAACTAGGGTTTGCACGAAGTGATTCTAAACGTATACTAAATGCTTGTATTGTACTCTCTTCATCTTTAATGCTTCTCACGGTGTGCAACATTAGGACTTGCCTGAATTCTTTACTTGCTTGAGCCTAGAGAGGTAGAGATTAGGAAAAGAAAAGTACAAAAAAGCCTTGATTCTTTATGATCATTGTATAACTTGAGGTATGGTCGCAGGATAGTTAATTTGGAACAAATTGATAACGGTTGAATTGAAATCGCTCATGAGACCTAACTCGGTAATTGAGTATAGTCATCAAATAGGAACGAACCAGTTGTTTTGATGAACCCTAGTTATCAGTTCTACAAGTAAATTATTGGGATAGATCACAAGTGTAAAACCCAAAGTAGTTATGAATCCATTGGGAATACATATCCTAGTTAATTGCAATAATTTTGAATCAACATTCAAGTATTCCATATTGCTACTTGTTACTTTTATATTCCCCCCCTCCTTTTTTTGGAAGTAAATGACTCAAAAGCTTAAATATTAGCATTCTTCTATATCCTGACCTTATTCCCTATGGGATCGATCCAACCTTTGTTGGGTATTTATTTGAAAACATCCATTTCATACTTCGTCAGGAGTATGAGTTTGAGCGCTATAAAAAAGTGGCTCCGTTGTCGGGGAATACATCTTAGGATTAGATTAATTGCTTGTGTTTAACAGTTAGTCTTTATTTCCTCTTTTACATTTTTATTGTTTTCTTTTTCTGATGTGTCATAGGTTGATGTGGTTAAACAAGTGGCCAAAATGTGACCACGATCTCAACTGGTATCTTGATGAAGTCTGAGTAATCAAGATACTTATGTCGTGCCGCGACGTTAAATCAAGCACTACTTGGGAGGCAACCCAAGATAATTTCTAATTTTTTTTAGAATTAATGTGTTTCTTCAAGTGTTCAGGAGTTAAGTCATAAACCATAATTTTTTAGCATGAACTTTGAAACCAGGGTGCAAAATAGCTGAACAAGCGCATAGGGTAGCGCACAGGCCAAGCAGCATAAGGCCTGTCGTAAGGCGCATGCATAAGCATCGCACGGCCTGGCGCGATGTGCAAGCCTGCCCACGCAATGAATGCCGCGATGCGCAAGCTAGGCGAAGAAGCAAGTGACACGATGCGCAGCAGTGAAGGCGCTTTGAGCACCGCGACACGGAGCAAGGGTCCCAGGCAAAATTTTTGAGGGTTAAATCGTAAATTCCAGCCCATGGGAGTACTTTAAAAGGCCTAGACCTAATTTTTTCAGCTCATTTGTAATAGAACCGCACTGCACACCCTATTATGCACAGGAAAACTTTCTCAAACTTCTTTTTTTCTTAAAATTTCTCTAAACTTTTTCACCAAAAACATAAAATATAACATTTTTCATGTGAAAACCTCCATAAATGGCACCAAAACCAAGTAAGGGGAAAGGATTGGCCTTTTCAAGCCATGGGTCAAAAAGAGCAAGGAGAACTAGTGAAGAGGAGCATGAGGATATGAGGATGACACCACAATCATTGAGGCATTATGGGCTCCGTTGGGTCACAGAGCAAGAAGGTAAAAAATGGTTTAAAGACCATAAAGAATCAAAGTACTCAAATGACATGTTCATTGATAGAAAAAGTTTAGCATATATATTTTCTCACATGGTAGATAGATTATTACACTCTTGGTCTTGGTTTTGTGTTTGATGCTCCGGGTGATTGTAATTTAAATATGGTGAGGGAATTCGTTGTTAATTGGGAACCAAAGGAAAGGACAAATTATAAATTTTTCGCCTACTACTTTGAATAGATTACTTGGTACAGCTAATGTTGACCCACAACCTTTTGTGAACATTGTGAAGAAATCCCCTTATAGAGATATTAGACATACTCTTTGTGTCCCTAACTCTGTTGCAAGGTGGACTCTCCACCAACAATTTGGGTATCATGTTTCATTCCCCTATGCTCACATGAGTAGGGAGGCACGTGTTTGGTTAAAGATTGTTTGTGCTTGTTTAGTTCCTGGGAAGCATGTAACCCATGTGACTAGGGAGAGGGTTTGTCTTGTCTATGCGCTAATGACTGGGATGCCAATAAATGTGGGTGTAATCATAAAAAATATGTTGAGGAGAGAAAGGGGGAAAGAGGGCCAAAACTTTGGGTTTGGGGGTCTCTTGACCCAATTTCTGCGTGGGCATGATATAGAGGAGGAAGAGGAAAACTATAGAACTGTTTATGATTCGAAGGGAATTGATGTGACTAAAACTAAGGAACCCGAGGGTGTAAATGGTCCAGTCCTTTCTGTCAATGAGCGCAATGCACGAATTGATAACATGTTGAGTCACTTGTATGGCATGCAAATGCTACAACTAAGAATGAATGGTGCGAATGAGGAGAAACTGTAATAGATCAACATGGATTATCCTCTAAGCGAACATTCATGAGCCTTTTGCAGAGTTGAGCCTGGATTTGAGGAGCCCATTGATGATGACGCAGCCACAGAAGATGAGATGGCAAGAGTGGACTCTAACATAGAGTCTAATGATGCAGAGGAGGAGGATCTTGAGATGGGGGAAGTTGATCTTGCCCCCACAAACGACGAGGAGTAGAGGCCCATGGAGTTATTTTTACACTCTTTTACTTTATGCTTTATTATTTTAGCATTGGGGACAGTGTTACTGATTAAGTGTAGGGCGGGAGAAGTGAACTTCATATTAACTCGCATGCCTTAATTGCTAAATTTATCACATGGTAGGCCTAGTTTTTTTTCGGGATTTATGACTTATCTTGTATACTAGTTAGTTTTTAGCAGTTTTTTTCTTTTTTAAAATTTTTTTTTTTTGGGTTCCTCCAATTTTTGTTTTTGGTACTTTTCCGATAGATAGTCCCTTAGAACCGACTAAAGAGTCCAGAATTTTTTTTCCATTGAGTGATGACTATTCCCGATGATGAATGGATAACGATCGTCTTAAGGGTAAATTAGTCATTAGGAAGAACAAGAATTCGGACCTTACAATGCTAGGTGCTTCACTTTAGGTATCATTGAGATTTTACGAAATTTACTCAAAAATGCATGAAAAAGGTAAAAATACTTAATCTTTTGAAATTTGACTCTTGTAATTAAAAAAAGGGTTTAATTATGTTATGCATGCAATATGGATATATGAGTTTATGTGATCTTTATTACCATTGTTAAACCATTTTGTGCCAATGTGTGAGAATTTTTTTTTTGTATACTCCATGTTTGCAATTTGATGTCTAGAACTTGTCCGGTGCGTGTGCAAAATGAAATTAGAATGATAGATTTAAGAAGTGATATAGGCATTTCTTTAGTAGCCTTGTTTTTATTCTATTTCACCTACCTTAATGTAATTTTCCTAGTTATCCATTTTTGAGCCTTATCATATTCTTTTGATTGCCATATTACAAGCTTAAATTTCTTTTTGTTCTATTGACTTGTATTTGATCCAAATGATTCCTAGAGCACTTTAATTAAATTTTTTTTCATGAAAGGAGCATAAGTGAAAAAGTGATGGGAAAAGCTAAAAAGTGTGGAAATTAGAAGAAAAGAAAAGGGTGAAATTTGCTAAACAAGAAGGGTGATATTAGTGGGAATGGACAAAACAAAAAGAAAAGAGCTTTGAAAAAAATGATGAAAGAAAATAAAAAAGTTTTGAATTAAGCTCAATATTGAAAAAATTCCCACTAGTCACCTAAGTGAAAATTAAAAAAAAAGGAGGTGTAAAGAGAAAAATGAAAAATTGAAAAATGTGCTAAAAATCAAAGTGTTGCAAAGTACTAAAGTGCTTAGGAAGTTTAGTCACTATCTTGGAAAAATAGTTCCTATCCATTCCCTAGCCTATATTACAACAAATTTAAGTTCTAGTTGATCCTTGATTCAAAAGTTCTATATTACTCGAGTATTACACTAAGGGCAAGCCTATGAGTTGTCTTTTGCATGCATGTTGACTTCTTTGGAGAGTGAGCGGAAATTATTTTATTTATGCCCATGTTTATGTTGATTTATAGCTTGTGTGAGAAAGGGCACCTCTCCAAATTGTAAGGGGCACAATGATAAGATTGTGGTATATCTTGATTGCTAAATTACATATGATTCATATCCAAAATATGTCTTGATGAGTTAGTTTTCAAAAACTAAGTGATTTCAAACATTGACATTTTAATATTAATCCTATATGCATGTGAGTGAATTGTTGGAGCTTTATTGATATATCTCATGATCCTGAGTGCAAATAGACCTATTCGTAGGATGAATTTTGTGCCAAAATTTTAGAAGGAAAGTAGTAGATTACTTGAGGAAGAACAATAGTTTAAGTGTGGGGTGGTGATGAAGGGCGTATTTACGCACTTTTTATCCATATTTAGCCCATACTTTACTATGTTTTGAGAACGAATTGTGTGTTTACATGTGTTTTATGATATATATTTGCGAAAAGAGCTAACACACATAATTATATGCTTTCAGTTCTAAAAGTGATGGATTTGGATGTATTTGAGGCTATTGGGATGAAGGTGAAGAAGTTGGAATGAACAAGTCAAAATCATGGCATTTAGCACTGCACTGCCATGCGTGCGCGACAAGCAGTGCGGCATGCGGAAACAGTAGTGCAACTAGAAGCGCGAGGCACAAGCCATGCTGCGCAACCAACAGTGCGACATGGAAGCCTTCTTGTGCAGTGCCAAGCGAAATGCGGCACCAATGCTGCGTAAGGACCAACGTGACACGCCAGTCCTATCCGGGTGCCAATAAGTGAATCCTACTTTAACTAGGAAAAAGAGCTACAAATCCCAAATCAAATCCATGAAGGAACAAAGAAGGCATAAATATACTATTATAAATACCCTTTATTTCTTTGTAATAGAGAGCGAACTTACAACTTAGAATTGAGAGTTAGAAGATTTCTTGAGATTCTTTTTGTTGAATTGTTTTTCCTTATTTTTGCAATAATTAAGTGAGTTTCTTCCTATCATCTTTGTAAGTATTAATTTCTGTGTTTGTCTATGAATTCTATAAATTTACTTATAATTATGAGAGGCTAAAACCTCCACAACTAGGGTTGTGGGAATCATGGTGAATTAACGAACTAGGGTTTTGCACGAAATGATTCTAAACCAATACTAAACGCTTGTATTGTATTCTCTTCATCTTTAACATTTCTTAACAATTTACACTGTTAGGACTTGCCTAAATTCTTTACTTGCTTGAGCCTAGAGAGGTAGAGATTAGGAAATGAGAAGTACAACAAAGCCTTGATTCTATATGATCATTGTATAACTTGAGCTATGGTCACAACATAGTTAATTTGGAACAAATTGATAACGGTTGAATTGAAATCTCTCATGAGACCTAACTTGGTAATTAAGTATAGTCATCCAATAGGGACGAACCAGCATTTAGATGAACCCTAGTAATTAGTTCTACAAGTAAAATATTGGGATAGATCACAAGTGTAAAACCCGAAGTAGTTATGAATCCATGGGGCACACCTACCCTAGTTAAATGCATTAATTTGGAATAAACATTCAAGTCTTCAACATTGCTACTTGTTACTTTTATATTCCCCCCCCCCCTTTTTTGAAGTAATTGACTCAAAAGCTTAAATACTAGAATTCTTCTATATATCCTAACCTTATTCCCTGTGGGATCGACGCCAACCTTTGTTGGGTTCTTTATTGACAATGTTTGGTTCATACTTTGTCAGGAGTATGAGTTTGAGCATTATTACTCCCATCAGCTCATCCTGCATTTAGAGGCTTTTAGACAGTTATGTAGTAGATGATCAGCATTATTGATTATTGGTCTTTTCTTATGTTTTTATGCTATATGTTCCAAACATCTTTTTATCTTATGTTCATGCCTTAATTATGCTTATCTATGCTCTTAATCAAGCTATGTATATTCCATGGGTTATCTTGGATCCATTCATGGTTCTAGGTCCCGTGTCTCAATTTGGGGTCCCAGCTTGGGTCGTGACAGCTCGAGACTCGATCCTGCCTAGGACCTGACCCCGACTTAGGACCAAAGTCTTAGACCTAGACCTGACCCATATAATAAATCAAGATAAATCTCAAATAGGAAATTAAAGTGAATCTTAAAATTGAGTAGAATTAGGTTTTTAAAGTGTCTTAAGGTGATTGAAAGTCGCGTTAAGTAGAGTCTTTTTCATGGGTGTAAAGCGCGCTACACTTATAATGAATAGGCTACAAGACGTTTTAGGAAACATCCCTTCTCTTATGATTCTACCATGTGATATGAGTCCAACTCTCTTTATTCCTATAACTTGAGCTTTACGTATTTGCAGAAACAAGCCTCCTCGCTGAGTCAATGGTAGAAGAAATAGAAACGACAATGGCAAAGGGGACGAGCATCCACCTGCCCCACCAGCTCTAGTGGATCCCTTTCCCGAGCAGGTTACTCATGCCAAGTTCAAGGCCACTTTTCATATGTTGCCTCAGGCTAGGACAACCCAGGTCAACCAGCAGGCAGTGACTCGTGTCCACTAGAATGGCAATGCGGCGGTGAAGAGAGTGTGAGACTTCACTAGGATGAACCCATATGAGTTCCAGGGTTCGAAGGTGGATGAGGATCCCCAAGAGTTCATAGAGGAGGTTCAGAAGATTACCCAGATTATGGGGGTGACTGGAGAGGAAAGTGCAAACTTAGCCTCACATCAGCTAAAGGGGGTTGCTCATGTATGGTTCTGACAGTGGAAGAAGAGCAGAGGAGTTGGTGCGGTTCCCATTGGTTGGGATGATTTTGTTACCCTTCCTTAGATAGATTCTTTCCTCGAGAGTTGAGGGAGCCAAAGACTACTGAGTTCGTCAATCTAAAGAAGAACAACATGACTGTCCAAGAGTATGCCTTGAGTTTACTCGGCTATCCAAGTATGCACTGAAGATGGTGGCCGATCCGCGGGCTCGTATGAGAAATTTTGTGAATAGGGTTGTAGATTCATTGGACAAGATGTGCAAGACCGACATGTTGATCAGTAAAATGGACATCTCTCGCTTGATGATACATGCTCAGCAGATAGAGGAGGAGAAAATAAGGGAGAGAGAGAGATGCCAAGAGGGCTAGGATNAGAGGGCTAGGATAGGGAGTTATGGGCACTTCCAGCAGAGGTCATGGGGAGGACATCGCCCATAGTCTCACTAGAGGTCATTAGGTCCAGCTCCATCATCAGCTAGTGTTCCGTCTCGACCTAGAAGTGACCAAATGGGTAGAGCATCAGGCTCTAGAGGCTAGGGGAGCGCACTTTTCTAGCCTATATGAATGTGTTAGGAACCACCCTAGGTGATGCTTAGTTGGCTCAGATGCTTGTTTCATGTGTGGTAAACCCGAACATAGACTCAAGGATTGCCTTTTAGCTAGATAGGGCGACGATGGGGGTCTGCGCCCCAACCACCAGTTCAGTAGCTCTCGCAGCTTTCCCATTTAAGTAGGGTGCATTTTCTAGTACAAATGGCAGCCAGTGTCAGAACAGGTTCTATTCACTAGCATCTCGATAGGAGCAGGAGGTCTCACCCGATGTGGTCACTGGTATGTTATGAGTGTTCCATTTTGATGTGTATGCATTATTAGATCCAGGGGCTATATTATATTTTGTGACTCCTTATGTTGTTGTTAGTTTCAGAGTTAGTCCCAAAATCTTGTCAAAACCCTTCTTAGTGTCTACTCTTATCGGTAAGTTAGTTTTAGCTCGACGGGTATATAGAAATTGCCCTGTCATGATTCTTTAGAAAGTCACCTCAAACAAATTGATAGAGTTAGATATGATTGACTTCTATTTTATCTTTGGTATGGATTGGTTACATGTTTGATATGCCTTAGTTAATTGTAGAACTCGTATGGTAGAGTTTCAATTTTTGGGTGAACTAGTCCTAGAGTGGAAGGGTAGTTCAGCTATGCCTATAGGTCGCTTTGTTTCCTACATCAAGGCCAGCAAGATAATCTCCGAGGGGTTGTGTGTACCATCTAGTTTGGGTTAAGGATTCTACATCCGAGACCCCGACTCTTCAATTAGTTCGTATTATATATGAGTATCGGAGGTGTTCCCAGATGATATACCAAGAGTCCTTTCCAAGCGAGAAATTGACTTTGTATTGATCTTCTCCTTGATACACGACATATATTCATTCCTCCGTACAAAATGGATCAAGACGACCTAAAGGAGTTGAAATACCAGTTGAAGGATGTCTTAGATAAGGGTTTTATCAGGTCTAGTAAGTCCCCATTAGGTGCTCCCATTCTCTTTGTTCGAAAGAAGGATGGTTCCCTTAGGATGTGCATTGATTATCGGTAGTTGAATAAGGTCACAATCACGAAAATGTATCCCCTTCCCAGGATTGATGACCTGTTTGACCATCTTTAAGGTGCTAAGTGCTTTTAAAAGATAAACCTCAAATCCAGCTATCACCAGCTCAGAGTTAGGTAAAGTGACATTCCGAAGATAGCCTTCAGGACTTGGTATGGTCACTATGAGTTTATAATTATGTCTTTGGACTAATGAATGTTCCTACAACTTTTATAGACTTGATGAGAAGGGTGTTCAAGTAGTATTTGGATATGTTCATGATTGTCTTCATAGATGATATCCTCATATACTCTCGGAGCTATGAGGAGCATGTCGCTCATTTGAAGATTGTATTGCAGACTCTCAAGGACTGCTAGTTGTTTGCTAAATTCAACAAGTGTGAGTTTTGGCTGAACTCAGTAGCATTCATAAGTCATGCGGTGTCTAGTGAGGGTGTGCAGGTGGACTCTCAAAAGATAGAAGCGGTGAAGAATTGACCTAGACCTATGAGTCCTACTGATATTATGAGCTTTTTGGGTTTAGCAAGCTACTACAGGAGGTTCGTAGAGGGATTCTTGTCCATTGCAACACTGTTGTCTAAATTGACTCAGAAAAGGGTCAAATTTCAGTGGTTTGATGCTTGTGAGAAGAGTTTTCAGGAGTTAAAGACTCAACTCACTTTAGCCCCAGTATTCAATCTACTAGAGGGTGCACATGACTTTGTTGTGTATTATGATGCTTCTAGGGTTGGACTTGGTTGTGTGTTAATGCAGCATGGTAAGGTCATTGTGTATGCTTCTAGACACCTTAATACTCATAAGAAGAATTATCCAACTCATTATCTAGTGTTGGCAGTTGTGGTATTTTCCTTGAAGATTTGGAGGCACTATTTGTATGGGGTGCATCTGGATGTATTTACGGACCATAAGAGCCTTCAGTACGTGTTTACTCAGAAGGACCTGAATTTGCTGCAAGAGAGATGGCTAGAACTTCTTAAGAACTATGAAATTAGTGTCTTTTACCATCTGGAAAAGGCCAATGTAGTGGCTGATGTTCTTAGTAGGCTGTCCATGGAGAGTGTGTCCCATGTCGAGGATGGGAGAAAGAAGTTGGTGAAGGATGTCCATAGGCTTGCTCGTTCAGAAGTCCACCTTACCGATTCGTTGAATGGTGTTGTTATAGTTAAAAATAGGTCAGAATATTCATTGTTCATAGAAGTTAAAGTAAGGAAAGATGAGGATCCTATCCTAGTGAAGTTGAAAGAAGGAGTCCAGAATCAGAAGGTGGAGGTTCTCTCCCAAGGGGGAGATGTTGTACTCCAATATTAAGGCTGATGGCTTGAGAGAATTAAGTGAGGCTCATGCCTCTCGATATTCTATCCATCCAGGTGCCACCAAAATGTATCATGACCTATGAGAATTCTATTGGTGGAATAACATGAAGAAGTTCACAGCAGAATTTGTAGCTAAATGCCTGAATAGAAAACAAATAAAGACTGAGCACCCGAGACCTGGAGGTATCCTTCAAGACATTAGCATTCCTACTTGGATGTAGGAAGAGATCAATATGGACTTCATAACAGGGTTGCCTCGTGCAAGCCGATAGTATGACTCTGTATAGGTGATTGTAGACAGGTTGACCAAATCAGCTCACTTTCCACCGTTAAAACTACGGATTAAGCCAAGGATTATGCTAGGCTTTACATTTGGGAATTGTTTCAATTGCATGGAGTCCGTTTGTCCATCATCTTAGATAGGGGTACTCAGTTCACCTCTCAGTTTTAGAGATCGTTTTAGAAAGGACTCGGTACATTGGTGAAGCTTAGCATAGCTTTTGACCCGCAGATAGATGGACAGGCCGAGCGAATCATTCCGACTCTTGAGGACATATTGAGAGCATGTCTGATTGATTTTAAGGGTAGTTGGGATGAAACTTGCCTCTTATCGAGTTTTCCTACAATAACAGTTATCACTCCAACATTCAGATGACTCCATTTGAGGCTCTTTACGGGCGGAGGTATAGATCACCTGTTGGATGGTTCGAGGTAGGTGAGGCTATGTTTATAGGAGCATATTCAGTGCATGAGGCTACGGAGAAAGTTCATCTTATTAGAAAAAGGCTGAAAACAGCTCAGAGTCGTCAGAATCTTATGCGGATGTTAGAAGGAGAGAGCTTGAATTTTATGTAGATTATTAGGTGTTTCTGAAGGTTTCTTCCATGAAGGGAGTTGTGAAGTTTGATAAAAAGGGGAAGCTTTGTCCCAGATATGTTGGTCCTTATCGAATTCTGAGGTAAGTTGGCTAATTGGCATGTGAGTTGGAGCTACCAGTGGAGTTAGCTTTGGTGAATCCAAGTTTCCATGTATCTCTGTTGAAGAAGTGCATTGGTGATCCAACCTTAGTTGTTTTGGTAGAGAGTATCGGTGTGAAGGATAGTCTTACTTATGAGGAGGTTCTGGTTGAGATCCTTGATCTATGCCTGGTACGGGGTAATCCTGTCACAAA
>JACEIK010000016.1:469173-481920 GCA_018107945.1 Datura stramonium | reverse complement strand
TGGGTTATTAATTCCTGACTAACAACCGAAGAGAAGATAGACTGATTCTAATTAATAAATTACATCCCTGCATGTTTGCCTTAACCTCAGCTTGTTCATTGCTATTGTTCAGACTTTAATTTACAATATTTATTTAGGTTCACATTAACTCTTAATATTGACTCAAAAACATTACTTGTTTGGTTGTCTACCTTCATAAAGATATTGTTCACTAACAATTAGGATAATTACTACCATAATTCAGTCCCTCTGGGATCGATACTTGGCTTGAAATAAAGCCACTTTATTACTTGTACGACCACGTGCACTTGCGTGTAGTTGGGTCTGAACAGTACCTCTCAAAATCCAATGCAACAATCGACTCAAAAAGACTCTAAGCTCGGCATTTTCCATTACAAAAGTCACCTCTCAATCCATCATTGGGAAACTCCACCCGGTTCATCAACAAAAGAAAAGAAAAGAAAATTGCTCCTAGGGAAAGAACTGTGGTATAAGAAATCCTTAAGTTTATTTTCTAACTACTATGAACAAAGACGATTATTAAGACATGGGTCATATAAATATTTTGCAATTTAAAATGGACCCATCAATGGTACTAACAAGTTAAAAAATAATTAAGCATGAGATTACATAGTCAATCATGAGAGACTACATCCCACCCCCAACTAACAGATTAAATTGTCCCCAATGTATCAATTAAGCATAAGAAAAGAAAAGGAAAGGAAAGCTCCTTGAATGAATCAGTGAGGGTCACGAGGGGTCCATGAGTAAGTGGTATAGGAGAATTTCCATGAAGCGAACTCAACAGGTGAAGGCATTAATGGATTTGGTGGAAGTTCAAGTGGCATGCCTACTGTAGTGTGCACCCAACGATCCAGAAGAGTCAGGATCTCATGATAAGTGTACATTGGAGGTCTCTAATATGGGTCACCTGGCGTGTGCACTTCATGAACAGTGCGCATCCTAGGGATGGGTGGTCTACTGTGGTATATTTCCTCATCTGATATCACCTCAGATGGGCTATCATAGCCTTCATACCAATCATTTGGTGGACTTTTGCTACTTGTTGGTTAGGCATCATCAGAGGCCAAAATATTTTGATCGATACCTTTCGGTGATAGTGTCTCCCTACGGCTGTCTACTTGTTTCCTTATGGCTACCACTTCATTTTCCAATACTACAACTCTCATACATAGGCCTCCCAATTTGTCTATTACAGGTTTCATGGCCTTTTTGATGGCTTGACGAATCATGGGGGATATAGCTTTTTCAAATTTCAACAGTTGAGCATTATGAGCCTGGGTCATATGTGACATCTTTAGGAGGCTCTTTGCTGGTGGTGAGTTAGCCCTACTGGTTGGTAAGAAGATTATTGCATTTTAATAGGACCTTGAAGGTGGAGGAGTTTTTGGTTCTACAGTCAACTTGGGACGCTTTGAAATTGGGGCATCCTTATCTATCTTGGTGCCAAAGTAATCACCCCCTCAACTCTCACTATTCTGTCCACTGGCCTGAACAGAGGAAAGTTGGCCTGAAGGAAAAGCTGACTGATAAGAACATGATAGGGCATAAAGGTTGCTTTTTGCCTTGCCTTCCTTTTGAATTACCCTGCGATAATCTCCCCCAAATTTATGTGTCTGCGACCCATGATTCATGCTACCAGGATTGTGACCTCAATGGAAACATGTTTTGTGTTTTTTGAGGGAATGATATGGGAAAATACCATATCAAGCCATATTCATGCTTTAAATTTTAGACCATGATGATGAATAATGCATTTCGATACTGCCCAATGTGGTCGACCCACAACAATGGTTTCAGCCACCCAATCAAACTGATTATCTTTGTCTACCAGTTTCCTTTTGAAGTCTCGACTTGGATGCATAGGATCAGCACAATAAATAGAGTTGATTTCTTATGGGATAATGTGAACTTCTTGGCCCCGTACTAGCATGGAAGGTAAACATGGCATCATATCCACTTGCCTTTGGGCTTCAAGATGTCCTGTCGTGCCCTATAAGAGGCATAAAACTCCCTTACAAACTCGGAAAAGTAAGGATCCTAGGGCATTGTGAAAGGCTCTCAATCACGAATTTGGAATTGGTCATAAGTATCTAGGAAGTCATCATTGAAGGAGTCAACATCAAATTGAGCCTCTTCATTGATGGACCATTTCTCCTTTAAGTGGACATAATAATTCTTTATATTATTAAGCCCAAAGCGAAGTTGATCAATTCACTTGGCCTCATCGGCCTCTGCTACCTGAGATGTGGCATCAGTCATTGGTGCTTTCCCTTTACCTCATTTTCTAGAGATGGACATGATTCTGCACGACAATGTTAGTGCCACAAAATAACACTTTTTTGTATTTTCTAATAAATGAAAATTGATTGTGACAAATATACTATGCTAATAAAAACAAATTAGAAGAATAGATGACAAACAAAATGAAACATCAAAACAATAACTGGTAGCACCTGTGCTACACTGGGTTTTGCAGGTAGGAACCCGCAGTTCATAGGTGCATGGCAGGTTTGTGATAGAAACCAAGGCAAAGTTACGGGTCACATGCGTTTGACCTGCGTTTCACTGGTGGTGATCCGCATCTTGCAGGTATAGTGTCGGTTGTTAACAGTAGCCTGAAGCTTAAGCTACTCACCTGCGCCACATCCTACGTTTCACAGTTCCCCACCTGCGATTCCTAGGTGTTCGACAGTGATGCAATTGATTCCACAACTCTTAATAGGCCAATTTTTTTGTATACAAGCAAGATCACATGTTCATTTTAGGTACTCAGACTTCCTAGAATATTCATCAACTAATGAACCATAAAGATTATTGGGACCACTCAACGCATTCCCTTAAGATGGACGTTACCCCATCTATCATCGAAAAACGTCGAGTGCCCAACCCAACACATTCTAGCACTCAATTTAAAAACTTACTCTACTCACTCACACATCATGTTTTACCCAATTCAAGTAGCACAAAAGAACTAAAATGACGATTTTTTCTTAAGAAAGACGTCAACCTATCTGTCATCGGGAAAATCATACATTTCAAGGCACACGGGGTTACTTAGAATTAACCCCCAACTAAGATTTCCAAACATAAAATTCATAGAGCAAATCTACCAAGATGAGTACCCACACCCATATTTTCCGATTTTCTCTCCCCCCACCATACCCACAACAATCAATAATTCAAAAGTAGGGAAAAACATATGAAAGGTGATGGGGAGCATGGGTTAAGAGAATTGTAGATGCTAACATCCATTATTTGTGCTATTTTACAAAGAATCATGAAACTTGAATTGCTTTTGTTAAAACGAGAGAAGAGTTTGACAAGGATTGGAGAGAATGGTGAAAGTGAATGGGGTTTACATAGAAGGAAGGGAGTGGAAGGGATTGGGTGGTAAAAGAGATGAATTAAATGGAGTTAATGGGGAATATGGAAGGGTGAAATGGGTGGTAGTTCGGATTATTGGGAAAGGGAAAAGGTGAAGAAAAAGTGGGTTTTGAGATATGGGGAAGAATTTCAACCGTTTGGGTTGGCCATGGGTTGGGTTAGGTCCACAGGTCAGTCAATAATTAAGTAAAATTGCACACCTGAGCCTACTATGGACCTGCGCCCACAGGTGGTCCCCCAATTCCCATTGCAAGTGAGTATATTTTTTCCCAGTGTTCTGCCTGTGAGCTGTGTTGGATATGCACCTCGAATATTTCCATCTGCGTTTCGCAGGTGGTTCGTAGTTCCCCTTCCATTTTCCATATTTTCTCCCAGGTACTCTTATTTAGGGATGTGACACACCTGCGTTTTGCAGGTGAGACGTAGAAACCTTCTTTTTCTTCCCACATTCTGGACCCCTTTGGCGCTTGACCTGCAGCTCGCGCATGAGCACCTGGATTTCGTAGGTCTCGCGCTGTGTTTGCCCTGGTTTTCTTTCACTTTCTCTCTCATCCCATCAACCTTCAAAACAAAACCAACATAAAAACACAACCTTAAAAAAAACAAAAAAAAAAACTTGAGTTGCCTCCCAAGAAGCGCCTTATTTAATGTCGTGGCTCGACAAATGTGCTCTTTCTAATACGGCTCATCAAAGTATGCGACCTTAACCATGTTAATTACTTTCGACGCTCCCAAGTATTTTTTTACTCGTTTGCCATTCACTTTAAACCTTATCCCGTCATATCCTTCAAGCTCAATAGCTCCATTTTCAAAAACTTGGGACACCTTAAAGGGAACCGACCATTTGGATTTAAGCTTCCCGGGAAATAACCGCAACCTAGAGTTGAATAATAAAACCCGATCTCCCAGAGTAAATTCCCTGTGCAAAATTTTCTAATCATGGTAGTGCTTCATTTGGGCCTTTTATATGGCAACATTTTCATAAACCCTCATCCTCCACTCGCCCATGAATGCTTTTCCCCCAGTCAAGGTTCAAACTCTTCAAGGCCCACATGGCCTTATGCTCTAATTCCACCAGTAAATGGAGAGCTTTGCCAAAGACAAGCTGGTATGGTGAAATTTCAATTGGCGTTTTATATGCGGTTCGGTAAGCCCAAAGGGCACATCTAGCTTCCTTGTCCAATCTTTTCTATTGGCATTGACTACTTTAGTCAATATGTACATAATCTCCCAGTTGGGTACTTCTGCTTGGCCACTAGTTTGAGGATGATAAAGGGTAGAAATTTTGTTCTTCACACCATACTTCTCTAGTAAAGAAATTGCAAAAGTGTGAACCTCCGTTGTTGATGATAGCTCTAAGGGTGCCAAAATGTGAGAAGAATTTCTTTTTCAAAAAGGCTATCACACTTCTCCTTTCATTGTTCGGCAACTCCACTAATTCAACCCAGTTACACACGTAGTCTACAACAACAAGATTGTATGTATTTCCATAAGAGTTCACAAACAACTCCATAAAATTGATTCCTCATACATTAAGAAATTCCACCTCTAGGATTAGTGTTAAAGGGAGCTCATGTCACATTGAGATGATTCCGGTTTGCTTACACTGGTCACTCTGCTTAACAAAGTCATGGGAATCATGATGGAGAGTGGGCCAGTAAAACCCACATTGTAGCAGTTTTGCAGCTATCTTCACACTCCCATAATGTCCTCCAACAGGTGATGAATTACATGCCTTGTGGATTGGAATCATTTCAACCTCTGGGACACATCGGCGGATCATGCCATCAACACAAATACGAAAGAGAATGGATCATCCCAATAGAACTTTTAGACATCATACATAAACTTCTTCTTTTAATGAAAGTTTAATACTTCAAGAGTGATGTTGCTTGTGAAGTAGTTAGCAAAATCTACAAACCAAGGTATTAAGTCGTGGGATGCAGCCAAAATGTGCTCATCAGGGAAAGCATCATTAATCTCCTCATTTACCCCCAGCTTACCATCTATCTCTAGACGAGAAATATGGTCAGCCACCTGATTCTCGCATCCTTTCTTTCCCTTTACTTCAAAATCAAATTCTTGGAATAAAAGGACCCACCTGATGAGCCTTGGCTTAGCATATTTTTTGGTCATCTGATATTTGAGTGCGACATGGTCTGTGTGCACCACTACCTTGGTCCCTAACAAGTATGCTCGGAATTTTTCAAATGCAAACACTACTGTGAGCAGCTTTTGTTCTATCATTATGTAATTTCGTATGCATCATTCACGGCTTTGTTGGCATAGTATATAGGGTGAAAAACATTTTCTTTCCTTTGTCCAAGGACTGCCCCCAACACCACATCACTGGCATCATACATCAATTCAAAGGGCTTTGACCAATTTGGTGTAGTGATGATTGGAGCCGATATAAGCTTCTCTTTTGACTCAATGAAATCCCTCATAAAAGCCTCATAAAAATGAAATTTTGCATCTTTTTATAATAACCAGAACAAAAGATGATCTAGCATGTAAAAGTCTTTGATAAAGTGGCGATAAAAATCCACATGTCCCAAAAAGCTCTGAATGCCCTTCACAGTTTTTGGAGGAGGTAGATGAGCTATGGAATCAATTTTCACTTGGTATACCTCTATCCCTTTCTCAAAAATTTTGTGCTCGAGAACAATAACTTCTTTTACCATAAAATGGCACTTCTCCCAATTAAGTGCCAAGTTCATTTCCTCGCATCTCTCACCACCTCATCCAGATAAACCAAGCAGTACTCAAATGAAATTTTCGCAACTGAGAAGCCATCCATGAAGACTTCCATAGTATCCTCTACCATAGTTGAAAGTATTGACATCATGCACCTCTGTAACATATCTGGGGCATTGTAAAGCCCGAAGGGCATCCTCTTAAATACAAAAGTTCTGTATAGACATGTAAATGTGGTTTTCTCTTGATCCTCTGGGGCAATTGAAATATGATTATATCCTGAGTATCCATCCAAGAAATAGTAATACTCTTCCCTGGCCAATCGATCTACCATTGGACTAATGAATGGGACAAAAAAGTGATCCTTCTTGGTCCATGAGTTTAGCTTGCAGTAGTCCATACACACCCTCTATCCAGTGAATGGACGTTTTGCAATCAACTCGTCTTTCTCATTTGGTACCACCGTGATTCTCCTTTTCTTGGGCACACATTGGACTGGGCTCACCTAACTGCTATGAGTTATCGGGTATACAACTCCCGCATCTAACCATTTAATAATCTCTTTCTTGACTACTTCTTTCATTGGTGGGTTTAAGTGCTTCTAATGCTCAATAGAAGGGCTACAATCTTCCTGAAGGTTGATCTTATGAGTACAAATACCCGGAGGTATACCAATGATCTCAGCTATATTCCACCCTATTGCTTGGATGTGCTTCCTTTAGACTGCTAGAAGTGCTTCCACTTGTTGTTTATTGAGCTTAGCTGAGATGATCAAAGGCAATGTGTCATTCGACCCAAGATAGACATACCTCAAATGGGCAGGTAGCAGCTTAAGCTCCAAAATTGGTGGTACGAGGATTAATGGCTGTGACGGTGGAGTTGTTCTATTCTTGAGGTCAAGGCCAAGCTTCCTAGGTTGGAAGGAGTAGGACCCCAGACTTTTTATAGTAATACATGTCTCTTCTAGACCTTCACTTCCTCTACCATCAATATTCAAGAGAATGCCTTCAAATCTCTCCTTGAAAAGTGAGTCATCTAGTTCCCATTACATATCTTCCTCATCAACATTGCTTCGGGTTAAAGTGGTATCTTCCTTATTCGACTCATGGGTTATCATTCTTGCCCTTGACTCCATTTGAGATGCTAACAAATGCATTTTCTCCTCAATATGTCTGATAGACACTGCATGGTCCCTCACTGTTTGAGTGAGATCTAAGAGATCACTTTTTAGCTCCTGAATCCCCGAGTCAGTTGAAACAACTAGTTCGAGAACCACTTCAAGCATTCTTTCAATGAGGGAGTAGGTGACTCGTCACTCCCCTGACTACTTGGTTCAGCTGTGCAATCAGAGTTCCAACCTTGATTTTCATCACGAGGATACCAATAGCCTTGGAGGGCTTGTTGGTATCTCGAATGAAAACCCATCATCTAATTTGTGAACAACTCAATTTGTTTCATTAATACTATCAACAAAACATCTTTTCTCTCCTCTCGTCTCCATATTTCATCCATCAGTCAGAGAGATTCAGCATAAGAAGACACCTCAGGGTTTCAAACTAGCCTTTTAAAAGGGCTCATCTTCATGCCCTTAATCAGTAAGCAAAACTCACAGTAAATGAAAAAGAAAGATAACACAAGATGCTTATTGATTCAAGTCAACAAACAATTAAAGGTTATTAAATCTCATTCTCCGACAATGGCGCCAAAATTGATGATGTCCAAATCCACTCCTTAGTAAGAGAAAGTGTACACGGTTGTCACAATATATTTTACCCAACTCTTTGTTGGGGTTGAATCCACAGGGAATGAAGATTGATAGCAACGAAAGTCTTCTCTCAAATTGAATCAAATAACATCATTTTATCAAAACTAGGAACACAAATATTGGGGGTTGTAAGATCACACTATGAATGCAAATTCAATCAAAGAAACAAGGCAACCAACTTTCAAGTAACAATATGAGCAAATACTAGGGGTGTGCTATTGATGAGGCATTAATAGGATTAGGGTTAACTAGAAAATCAATGCATTACTTAGGAACATAAGTAATCATGGACAAGGCGACTCCCGATGTTTCTCATCCACTTGGGTGTATTTTGCCTTGGATTTTCTCAAACCCCAAGGTTATATACACATCAACCACTATGACTTGGGTAAGAATTCAACTATCTCTAGCCTCAATTCTTTAATGGGTGTATGAAAATAGGTATTGGCTATCTCTAGCCCAATCTCATATAATCAAAACCCAATTACCCACCATTGTTTCGCCACTCATATTCTATTCCTCTTTTTCAAGCAACAATAGAATAAGTAAACACAATCCATACTTGAAATTATAGATATTTCAATTATAATTTAGAGAAAATAATGGATTTATTCTAAATAAGTAATTATAAGATTAAACTAGCAACACCTAATCCATTGTAGGCCCTATCATGCACAGACCCCTAGCAAGATATTTAGCTACTCATAAATGAATAACAAGAGATAAAACCAATAAAGGAATCACTATCATTCATCATTAATAAGAAATTTCTAGCTCAATTTGTTCTTCAATGGAGGTTTTTACTTCAGAAAGATGAAGGAGAAACCTCTCACTTCTCTCTATCTTTTCCTCTCTTTAAAATTCACTACAAAAACTAACTATGGAATGTTATGGAATGAAATATTCTATTATTTACAAAATGTATATAAATATAGGGTAAAGATGCTCCTCTTTTTTTATGCTAGACGATTTTACTCTTTTGATGAAGGCCTAACTTTTGAGGCACCTGCGTTTCACAGGTGCCCGTCTGCGAGGTGTCGCTTGATTGCAATTGTGGGCCAGTGGATCCTGTCATAGTCCTGCACTGGCTCCTGCATTTCATTGGTTCCGACCCGCATTCTGTAGGTGTGCCTTCAACTTCCTAGCAGTGCTTTCCAGCATTTGACCTGCGTTTCGCAGGTTTACCATACGAAACACAAGTCCTTTTTTTCTAGCACCATGCTTTTTGTTAAATTTATTTCTTTATCCATTTAAATTGAACACCTACAAAAACTAAAGACAAAGGGCATAAATTCTTCCTAAATGACTTGAAAATCAAGAAAAATACTCATGTTTAAAAGCCTAATAAATTGATAAATTACCAACTCATCAGTACTCTATTCAGTTCAATGCAATGTTCATGTCTCTCAGTTCCTTTCATGTTATAGCATGCATGTATATTTCATGAATTCAGTTTAGTCATGTATCTCAGTCCGGTGTCAGTCACTCCATCAGTATTTCAGTCTATAGCTTTCAGTTTTGGGGTTGCAACTCTTTCCCTACCTTTTAAGTTTATTTAGTCTCTATTCGAGGATGAATGTTCCCAAGAGAGAGATAATGTAACACCATAAAGTTTTCAGGACTATATGTGGTATTTGGAATTTGATCAGCAGAAAAACTATAAAATTTCTTAAAATAACTCCTCATACGAGTCATGGTTTGAAGTCACAGGCCGTAAAAGCAATCATGGTAAGCAGCAGTTTCTCTTGGTCCAGTAATGACGACTCACGATACAAGTCATAAGAGGCGATAACGAATCAAGGAATGACTCATTATTGGAAACAATGAGTCGTGGTAGGCAGTCATGGTTTGGGTCTACTAAGGGAAGGTTCGAGGTTACGAGTCATGGGTACGACTCATTGTAAGAAACGAGTCATTGTAGGCAGTCGTGGGGTGTAAATGCAGAGGATAGGACACCTGACCATGAGACATAGTACGACTCATCGTAGGAAACAATGAGTCGTGGTGATGCCCGTTGTTGGGGTGATGCCCGTTGTTGGAGAACCAGAGAACTAGAAACTTTTGACTGGAAAATGACGGAAGAAAACCACGAATCATTGTTTGGGGGTACGACTAGTGGTACTTGGCTGTCAGCTTTTTATTACATTTTTTCAGGGGTATTTTTGTAACTTCCTATGCTTCTAACCCCTAACTGATATTATTTTGGGTTTCTTAAAGAGTGTATTAAGGGGTTTAACCTAGCCTAAGTCCTTATTCTTTCATAACTACAATAGATTTGAAATCCTCTCTCAAGATTAAAACTAGGATTCTTCATCAAATCTCTTCAATCTTTCTTGGGTTTTCAAGACAAGTCTAGGAGTGAATTATCCATGTATGTAGGAAATGGGGGATTTCTTCTACCCTCGTGCCCTTTTCAAGTTGAATTCATGATTGTCAACTCCCATGCTCTAATTTTTGAAATCTAGGATTTTGTACAATTGTGGTTGAATTCTCCCATGTTCTGAAATCAGTCCTCTCATAATTTAATTTACGTTCCTATGATTAAGATTGCATGCACCTTATCAATTTCCTCATGAATCTATAAATTTTAAGTCTCAAGTATGATTTTATTAACTTTTAGGATTTGACTCAAATTGTATGAAATTCCATGATTCTCTTATAATTTCACGCCTCTTAAGATTCAAGCTATCAATTATGATTATAATGAATGGTTTCTACTAGAATTCCTTATGAACTCATGAATTACAAGATATGATGATTTTACTCTATTATGCATGATTCTTACGAAATTCGAGTCTACCTATCATGGCTTATGTTTGGCACTATTTTCATGGTTAGCTCACATATATTAACATATTGTGAATTTCATGATTTAAACTATCCATGTAAACCCATATTTAATGATTATGATATGACCATTATATATGTTTAGGGAGTAGTATTTAGCACCGAGTTTGCCGGGGTTTCAATGTACCTAGGTCTCAAAACTACACACCAGCATAGCCATGACGAGGTCCACCACAAGAGTGTCTCCCATACCCGAATGGGCCACCCATGAGTGATATCATGACTTTTTATAGTCCTTTCCTTGAAAAGGTATGGACACCTTCCCGACTAGGGTTCTACTAGTTGAGCTTTATGTATGCTCACATGGGGTATGTCGGTTATAAGAATCTCCCATTGTTCCTTAGTTACTATATATTATTATGTTCATGATTTAAGATATTAAGAATTATGGTATTTTGGCTCAAGATATGCTTTACGAGATTTTACTTGTGAAAATAGTCATATTCAGTTTTATGTTATAGTTTTGAAAGCTTTGAGCCCTCATGTTCAATTTATGATCAACATCTTATGTTTTATACTATCTTACATTCATGATCTCTTTATTAATTTTACTAGCATGTTTTACTTGCCTTACATACTTAGTAAATTTAAAGTACTGACCGCATACTTTATGCTATATTGTCTCATGATATAGGTTTGGTGATCAGTCTCAGCTCTGATGTTAGCTCGCACCCGCTCAGTCCAGCTCTATCCTAGTCTTGGTGAGTCCTCATCTTCCAAGAACGTTTATTAGTTTATGCTTTATGTCTATGACTTTTAGTTTCAAACTTAGCGAGCTAGTTGGGGGTGTTGTCCCATAAGCTCATTTTATGTTTAAAAGCTTTCAGACAGTTATGCAGTAGATGATCGGCGTTGTTGATTATTGGTCTTTTCTTATGTTTTTATGCTATACGTTCCAGACTTCCGCTTATCTTATGTTCATGCCTTAATTCCTCTTAGCTATGCTCTTAATCATGCTATGTATGTGTCATGGGTTAGTTTGGAGTCATTCATGATTCTAGATCCCGTGTGTCAGTCCGGATTCACAGCTCAAATTGTGACAGCCTGAGACTCGATCCTCGATCCTGGCCTAGGACCCGACCCTGACTTAGGACCGAGGTCTTGGACCTAACCCTGACCCATACAATAGCTTAAGATAAATCTCAAATAGGAAATGAAAGTGAATCATAAAATAGGGTAAAATTAGGTTAATATTGGGCTAAATTGAAGATCTTTTTCAGAATGAGTTATATTCAGTTGGGCTAAAACCAATCTAATATGAAATAATCTTGTGTCCAACTCATAAAATTTTAGGTGGATTGGGCGGACCATCTATTTTTTGGACATATTTGACACCTCTAGTTATGATACACAATACAAGAAAATTAAATACATAAAAAAAGTCAAAGTAAATCTCAAGCAATAAACTCAATTAAAGTAAAACTTAAAAATGAGTTATAGTTGGATTAAAATGAATATCACTTTAAAAAGGGTTAGTTGTAGTTTTCCCCTATTTTGTGTTGGTCTTTAACTATTGCCCTAAAAATAAATAACTTTTTTGTGGTACATATATATGTATATTTTGTATCATAATATTCACAAGTTATGTTTAGACATGATTTTAATTTCTAAAGAACAACTTATGCCCCATTGGGCGTAAGTTCAATTGCTAAAGGACGAAAATTAAAGGCCAACCTATTTGAAAGACAAAATTTAAAAGGACAAAATTTAAAACCAGGCCATTTGAGGGAAAAATGTTCAATTTCAACATTTCAAAATGAGTTACATTTGGCAGGCTTAAAATTAATCCAATACGAAATTATCTTGTGCCTGATTCATAAGATTCTGGACGGGTTGGGTGGCATAAAATTGCACTTTTTGTCTTTAAAATGAGATAGTCTTTATCTTTTTTTCTTAAAATAAGTTGGTCTTTAATTTTTTCCTTTAATAATTGAGCTTATGCCTAATGGGGAATGAGATTTTTAGAGACTAAAGTCATATTAAAATATAACTTATGTGATATTATGATACAAAAATATAAACTTATATCC
>JACEIK010000016.1:403670-431310 GCA_018107945.1 Datura stramonium | reverse complement strand
GCTAGCCAGGCACCAGATGTGCCTCGGCCTACCAGTTAGTAGTCCAGGTCCTTCTAGGGAACCAGGTGCCAGTCATACCCCCCAAGGCGGGGCGTGACAATTGAGTTTCCATTTCTTTCTGAATCTCATCACTCCTTTAATGGGGGATACCTTCAAAAACACCCAATCATCAACTTCAAACTCAAGATCCCTCCTCCTCACATTTGCATAGGACTTTTGGCGACTATGAGTTGTTTTTAACCTGTACCTTATAAGCTGAACTTCTCCATAGCCTCATGGAATGAATCTGGACCTATCAATGTAGCTTCACCAACCTCAAACCAACCAATAGGCAATCTACATCTCCGCCCATAGCGATCCTCAAACAAAGCCATCTGAATGCTGGAATGGTAGCTATTGTTATACGCAAACTCAATGAGAGGAAAATGATTATCACAACTACCCTTGAAGTCAATCACACACTCTCTCAACATGTCCTCAAGAGTCTGAATAGTCTGCTCTGCTTGAACATCTATTTTCAGGTGAAATGCTGTGCTAAGGTTCATCTGAGTACCAAGCACAACATGATCTGAGTACCAAGTCCCTTTTGAAACATCTCCAAAAATGAGAGGTAAACTGAGTACCTCTATCCGATATGATGGACAAGGGCACTCCATGAAACTAAACTAACTCCCGAATGTACAATTTGGAATAATCCTCGCTGAATCGGTAGTTTTGACCGGTAGGAAATGAGCTGCTTTAGTCAATCTGTCCATGACTACCCAAATATCATCATACTATCGACGAGTGAGAGGAAACTCTATGATGAAGTCCATATTGATCTCCTCCCATTTCCAAGTAGGAATACTGATATCTTGAAGTACACCTCCTGGTCTCTAGTGCTCAACCTTTACTTGCTGACAATTCGGACACTTAGCCACAAGCTCAGCTATGTCTCTCTTCATTCCATTCCACTAATAGACTTCCCATAGGTCATGGTACATCTTGGTGGCACCTGGATGTATAGAGTATCTAGAACCGTGAGCTTCATGCAACATTCGCTCCCTCAAGTCACCAGCATTCGGTACACTCAAACGGCCCTGATATCAGAGCACACCATCTCCCCCTGGGAGAAAACCTCAACCTTATGATTTTAAACTACTTCCTTCAACATCACAAAAATAGGATCCTCGTCTTGTCTAACCTTAACATCGGTCACCAAAGATGATTCTGATCCATTTTGAATGATGACACCACCATCTATCGAATCAACCAAACAAACTCCTAGACGTGCAAGCTGATGCACATATTTTACTAGCTCCTTCCTTTCCTCATGTATATGGTACACACTCTCTATGGAAAGCTTGCTAAGAGCGTCCGCCACCACATAAGCTTTTCCCGGATGGTAAAGGACACTCATATTATAATCCTTGAGTAGCTCCAACCACCTTTTTTGATGTAGATTTAGATCCTTATGGGTGAACACATACTGTAGGCTTTTGTGGTCCGTAAATACATCTACATGGACCCTGTACAGATAGTGTCTCCAAATCTTCAAGGAAAATACTACCATCGCTAATTTGAGATCATGAGTCGGGTAATTCTTTTCATGGACCTTCAGTTATTTGGAAGCATATTCTATAACCTTACCGTGCTGCATCAGTACACAACCAAGGACAATACTCGAGGCATCATAATATACCACAAACCTATCGGTACCCTCAGGTTGGGTCAACACTGGTGCTGAGGTGAGTTGAGTCTTCAACTCTTGGAAGCTCTTCTCACAAGGCTCTGACCACTGAAACTTCACTTTCTTCTGGGTCAACTTAGTCAACAGGGCTGCAATGGATGAAAACCCCTCAACAAGTCTCCGATAATAACCAGTGAAGCCCAAGAAACTCTTGATATCTGCAGGATTCACCGGTCTAAGGCAATTCTTCACCGCGTCTATCTTTTGAGAGTCTACCTATACACCCTCACTTAACACCACATGCCCTAAAATGCCATTGAGTTCAACCAAAACTCACATTTACTAAATTTAGCATACAACTGGCGATCCTTAAGAGTCTGTAGCACCACCCTCAGATGAGCGACATGCTCCTCCTCACTTGAAGAGTATATAAGGATGTCATCTATGAACACAATCACGAACATATCCAAGTATTACTTAAACACCTTGTTTATAAAATCCATAAAAGCTATAGGAGCATTCGTTAGTCCAAAAGACATAACTACAAATTCATAGTGAACATATCGAGTTTTAAAGGCTGTCTTCAGGATGTCACTCTCTCGAACCCTAAACTGATGGTAGTCGGATCTGAGATCTATCTTTGAAAAGAACTTAGTACCTTGAAGCTGGTCAAGGAAATCATCAATCTTGGGAAGAGGATAGCTATTCTTGATGGTGACCTTGTTCAATTGCCGATAATCAATGCACATATAAAGAGAACCATTTTTCTTGCTGACAAAGAGAACTGGTGCATCCTATGGGGATTTGCTCGGTCTGATGAAACCCTTGTCTAGGAGGTCCTTAAACTCTTTTAGCTCAGCTGGAGCCATTCTATAAGGAGGAATAGATATAGTCTGCGTATCGGGAAAGATGTCAATACGAAAATCAATCTCCAGCTCAGGAGGAATTTTTGGTAAATCATCTGGAAACACTTATGGATACTCGCGCACTATAGGAACTGATTGGATAGTTGGGGTCTCAGACGTAGCATCCATAACCTTAACTACATGAAACATACAACCCATAGATATCATTTTTCTGGCGTTAAGGTAGGAAATGAAATGACCTACAGGCATAGTCGAGCTACCCTTCCACTCTAGGACTGGCTCACCCGGAAATCGAAACTTTACCGCACAGGTTCTACAATTTCCTAAAGCATAACATGCATGTAGCCAATCCATACAAAAGATAACATCAAAATTCGTTATGGCTAGCTCTACTAAATCTGCTGAGGTGACTTTCTAAAGGACTGTAACAGAGCAATTTCTATATACCCGTCGAGCTATAACTGAATCAACGACTGGAGTAGAACTGACAAGGATTCTGATAGGATTTCGGGACTAACTCCGAAATTATTAGCAAATAGGGCGTTGCAAAAGACAAAGTAGCTCCTTGGTCTAACAATGAATAAACATAAGGTGAAATACTCGTAATGTACGAATGACCACATATGGTGAAGTCTCCTGCTCCTGTTGAGGTGCAAGGTCATAGAACCTGTTCTGATGCTGGACGCCAGTTGAACTAGAAGAAGAACCCTGTTGGAAGGGACGTGCTGCCGGAACTGCCGAACTAGCAGATGGGGTATGGGCTCCACCATCGCTTGGTCTGGATGAAGGGCAATCCCTGAGTACGTTTCCAGTTTGCCACACCTGAAACAAGCAACTGAGCCAACTAAACACCTCTTTGGGTGGTTCATGACACACTTCGCATAGGCTAGAAAAGCGCGATATCCTATAATGCTTCTCTGGCCCCTCGATCCTGATGTTCTACCCCTCTGATCACACCTAGGTCAGGATGGGTCACTAGCTGATGATAGTGCTGGGGCTAATGACCTTTTCTAGAACTGATGGCGGTGACTGCCATTGGATCTTTATTGAGTGAACCCAACACTGTCCGTCCTGGCCCTCTTGACCTCTCTCTCTCTCTCAGATGCACCACCTCCATCTGCTGGGCATGCAAAACTATCTGGAGAAAATCAATATCTTGATGAAGCTTGGCGATCCTACAATCTTTGTCCAAGTAGTCCGCCACTCCATGGACAAACCTGCTCACCCTAGCTCTCTAATCAGCCACTAGCTCTGGTGCATACTTAGACAAACAAGTGAACTCCAAAGGATACTCTTGGACTGTGATGTTACCCTGCTTCAGGTTCACAAACTCCTCTACTTTAATCTCCCTCATCTAATGAGGGAAGAACCGCTCCAGAAATGCAACATGAAACTTCTCCCAACCTATAGGGCCTGCTCCAACTGCTATTCTATCTTTCCATTGCTTAAACCAGATGTGCACAACCCCTCTTAACTGATTCGAGGCTAAATCGGTGCACTCCTATCCGGTCACCCCATGATCTGGGTGATCTTCAGAATCTCATCAATAAACTGATGTGGATCCTCGTCCACCTTTGATCCAAGGAACTCGGGAGGGTTCATCCTTAGAAAATCCCTAACTCTTGACGCTGCCGCTTTCCCGTTCTGAGGGATATGTGCTACCGCCTGCTGATTGACCTGGGTGGTCATGGCCTGGGCTAACATCTGAATGGCTGCCCTGAACTCTATATGGGAAACCGGCTTGGGTACATACTCCTCATGGGATAGTAGGGCTTGCTGGTGCCCGTCTCCATTGCCATTCTCGTGGCCATTTCTGTTTCCATTTCTTCTTTCATTAACTCTGCGGGGAGGCATGATTCTGCAAATGCGTATCGCACGAGTTAGAAGGATAGACAAACATTTCATCGCACGACATAGATCTTGAAAGAAGGGAACATTTCCTAAATGTCTCGTAGCCTCTTCGTCATAAGTGTGGCGCGCTTCACACCAATGAAAAAGACTCTACTTAATGCGGCTTTATACACTCTAGGACACTTCAAAACCTAATGCTCTGATACTAAGTTTGTCATGACTCAAGTTAGGATACGGATCGAGACACGGGATGAGAAACCCCGAGCGGCTCCAAGTCAACCTATGGCATGAACATAACGTCTAAGCTCAATAGAATAAAGTGGTAGTTCAACATACATAATAATGAAAGTCTACACATAAATCAAACTAGAATAGATTCATACATGACAAGCTGATTTCTACATAACGTTTGAAAGCCTCTAACATATCTTATGAGTTGGTGGGACAACATCTCCAACTAACTCGACAAGTCTGAAACTCAAAGAACATAACAATTACATATGTTGAATGTCCTTGAAGGATGAGGAATCACCAATGTGAGCTGGACAGGTCTGAAAGGGATGCAGGACTAAAGATGTGGTTGAGATTGATCCCTCGGACCTATATCATGAAATAATACAGCATAAAGTATGAGGTTAGTACTTGGAATGTACCGAGTATGCTAGGTAAGTAAAATAGACAGTTAAAAGTACATAAGAGTTCATAAGAGTAGGATGACATGCTCATAACGTAAATATCATAATGTAAACATAAGGGCTAAAGGTTTTCAAATGGTTCGTAATCCAATCATAATCATAGTGATAATAGAAAACTTTATAAAACATAACTTGAGACAAAGTAACATAACATAGCCATGTATAAATCATGAGGAACAGTGAGAGATTCTTATAACAGACATACCCCATATGAGAACACATAGAGCCCACTTGTAAACCCCTAGTCGGGAGGGTGTTCGTACCTTGCCAAGGGTATAACCATGAAAAAAGGAGTGATATCACTCATAGAAGGCCCATTCGGGAAAAAAGGGACGGTCTCAAGGGAGGTCCCATCATGGCTATGTTGGCACGTAGTTTTGAGACTAGGAGTATGCTTGAACTCCGGGTCTACTCGATATTAAATACTACTCCCAAAATATATATAATGCTCAAATGATAATAGGGAAAACATATATGAGATTCATGGGCGAGTTAAATCATAATAATCATAACCATGCTTGAAATACGTGAACTAGCCATGAAATAAGGCCCGTGAGTCGGCCATAATCTTAAATTCATAAATCATAAAATTCTTGCATACTTGTAAAACATGTAATATACTTGATATTTCATAAATTCATTATAGGTACTTGAGAGAAATCATATCATAAGGCATAAATCATAATTGGGCTAATTTAGATCAAGATCATAATGAAATCATAACTTGACTTTTCATAAGAACGTACATAATTGGGCATAATTTGATGAAAAATCGAATATATAAATTTGTAATCAAAATAGTCATAAAATCTTCCCATAGATAATAAAACATGATTTAATAAATGAAAGGGAATGACCCATTGGTAGATCATAAAGAATTTCACAAGAATTGGCATAAACCTCATAGATCATGAAACTTGAATTATAGAATTGAAATCCATGGAATTTAAGAATATTTTAGGATATGAGAGTGAAAGGAACTGCATTCATAGCTCACATACCTAGGTAAGTTGATCTTACTCTCTCCCTTGAACACCCACCGGAAATTGAAGGAGAATTGATGGATTTTTGCCTTGATTACCCCTAAGAACCTTCTAGTCTTACATGCATGGAGAGGAGTGATTTAGAATGACTTAACCCTTCTTAAAATATTTTATTCTGAGCTCAAAATGATGTAGTATAGGCCTTAGGAACTTAGGAATTACGGAAAAGCCCTTAATAAATTCGTAGGAAAATACACATTGCTAGTCCCAAGGAGGGACTAGACGACTCGTTGCTTGGACCACGACTCATGGTCACCACTCGTTACCTAAACTACCATATTTCATCTGAGGGTCACCACGGGGGACACCACGACTCGTGGTGAACCCAACAACTCATGGTGACCAACCCGTTAGGTACACTGCCGAATTTCTTCTTTCTCCATAGCACCCTTGACCACAGGTGAACTAACAGATCGTGGTGCTAAGAATGACTTATGGTCACACCCGTGGTCATCTCAAAACATAAAATTTCCAACCATGTCCAAGCCTTTCCCCATGAGTCATTTAACGACTCGTGGTGTTCCGATGGTTCACTGAACGACTCGTCCTATGACTTGGTGCAGAAAATTCTATTTTTTCCATTTCAAATCCAGTATTTGATCTTAGGGTTTTCAGGGTATTACATAGATAGTACCTGTTTGGTTGTAAATGTCGTAGTAGGTCATACGAGCCCTTGTATATGCCTTTTGGTTATGTATGGTCTTGACGACCCCAGCAACATAATACCCACTTTCCATGTTTTGCTGATTTCTATTTTTGTTATGTTATTATTAATGCCGAACTTCATTTTTTTGGCTTTTTTGGTTATTCTGGTGGTAGGGTATTGTCGATCAGGTATGGCATAGGGTGCTAGTAACACCCCTCCTGCTTTGGGATGCGACAGACTTTGTATCAGAGAAATTCGTTAGGGAGTCTATGAGCCTATTAGAGTTTTATTTTTGTGTGTGTTACGCAACGTACTTATATACAGGAGGATATAGGGCATTTAGGATGAATACTCTTCTTTCTGAATCAAATCATGCATTAAGTCTGGAGTTGTAGGTGTCGGGTCTAGACTTATGTTTGTTAAGTTGTGTAAAGATGCTTGTAACTCGGAGTACAACTGTCAGACACTGACTAGATATTGCAGCAGGTGAGGGTACTATCAAGGTACACCCTATAGACACAGACCCGTCAGAGGCCCAGGATAAGGCCATCACTCCACCACCAGAACCGGTACCCCTAGCTAGAGACTTTCCAAGGGATAAACAAGCCCAGAGAGCTGCAGCACCTCCAACACCTCCCTCAGTTGCAACAGACAAGGAGGTGAGGGTTGAAGTACAGTCGCTGGCGAAAGTAGTGGTTGTACAGCTAGAGGTATGGCACAACTAGGTGCAGGGTTTGGAGGGTGAGTTGGGAGTTCCATGAATGAAGAATTCATAGCTTTAAATACGCTAGAGTTCTCTAGGACATAGGTAAATGAGGATTTGCAGGACTTTATGGATCAGTTGCATCGCATCTTCTGATTTATGCATGCTACTTCCATTGAGGCTGCAGAGTTGGAGGCGTTTATATTATGTGAGGTAGTGGTGTTATGTTATGAAGGTTGGGAGCACTCGAGGGGTTGAGACACACCTTTGGTCAAGTGGACTGTGATAACGTTCAAAATACACTCTTCTTTTACGAAGGAGCGTAAACGGTCGTTGTATCAAAACAAATATCCCGATGAATTTCGGGGTTGAATCCCACAGAAAATTGAGTCGATAATTCAAAAGTTATAAACTAATTCAAACTTGAGCACATAATTGTTCAACATTTGAAAAGTAAAAGTGGGGGAAATTAAGGGAAATAACTATCTAATTCTAAACTAAGACTAACTAGGGGGGGGATTTCAATTGAAGCAATCACAAGTGAGAGGCTAGGGGCATTCTATAGATGGGATCACAATTAAATTGAGAATTTCTTCAATGCATTAAACTCAAAATTAACATAGATAGCAGTGGATAATTCACATTCTCTTGTTTTCCAACTGTGAGAATGTTTATGCCTTGGATTCGTTCGAACTCCAAAGCCAAATCAAGTTATCAACCA
Source organism: Datura stramonium (assembly GCA_018107945.1). NCBI lineage: Eukaryota > Viridiplantae > Streptophyta > Magnoliopsida > Solanales > Solanaceae > Datura > Datura stramonium. The sequence goes on along the minus strand of JACEIK010000016.1, from coordinate 423,116 downwards.
CAAAAGCTTGAAGAAGGACTAACTATTTCTAGCCTAGCCCTTTAATGGAGTGAAAATGTGGGTCTTAACTATCCCTAGATTAATCCCTCACAAAAACACTCTAATTCCTCACTATTACCTTCTTATCGAATTCTCACCTCTTTCAAGCAAAAGAAAGAAAAGTAAAACATAATTAATATTTGCCACCATCAATTTTAGAAATTATAACTTGGAAGAAGATAATAGATCTATAATTTAATAATAATCCAAGAGCAATTTATCAAAACCCAATCAAATTAATAAACCCACCATGAATATACCTTTAGCTAGAAAATTAGTTAAGCATATTTAAAGGTAGAGAGAAAATACCAAGAGGATTCCCCTCACACTCATCACACCGGCTTCAGAATTTTGCTTCACAAGCTCTTACAACAATGGTGGAATTCTCCCAAAATGGGTTAAAGAAAAAGAAGAAGGAAAGTGCTACCTAACTCTACAAATCTATGGAGAAAAGATTCTAATAAAAATTTTTATGAAGAAGATGAAGTCTAATTGAATGAATGAGTGGTGTACAATGAAAGCTATCTAAATATCTGTACTTTCTTGTGTACAACCTTCCAAAAGTGCCCTTGGAAGCTTCTAGGAGCTCTGGGAACCTTTCTGTACATTTTTGCCCTTCCATCAACGAAATTGGGTCACTTGCCCTTTGAACTGCGAATAGCCAGTGCCAACCTGCGAACAGCCGGTGCCCACCTATGAATAGCCGGTGCCAACCTGCGAACAGTCGGTGCCAACCCACGAAGAGCCGGTCTGGGCAGTAACTTCGGCGTTTCACCCGCGTTTCCCCCTTCCAGATCCGCATTTAGCTGATTCAGAGCATGTCCTTGCACATATTTTTTAGCTCAAATCTTCCCTTTTCTTTGGCTCCTCTCCTTCAAATTCTAACTTATCAAATTTTGCCTCAAACTTCATGTGTTTTGCTTGATTTCATGTTTTCTCCACTCACGTGAAGTACCTACAAAGAATTAAAGAGAAAGGGCATAAAATCCACATAAACGACTCGAAAACTAGGAAAAAACTCATGCTTAAGAGCCTAATGAGTTGGTAAGTTTCTAATTTATCAAACCCCCAAACTTGAACCATTGCTTGTCCCCAAGTAATGCAATTCTTTACAATTGAGCAAATGAACAACATAATATATATGAGTTTTTGCATTAAGGGCCAATCAAGACATTCTAACATAAGAGGACATTGCTAAAGCTTAGAGCACTATGGTATTTGTACACAAAATCATCAAGCCTCAAGACAACCCAAACATTATACACCAACTCAAGAAAAAGAAAAGACTCAAACCATGTTGCACAAACTTCAATAGGTGACCACAATCATTAAATATATCTTGCATGCATTCCTTCCCTTCAAACAAGAGTATAGTTAATCAAAACAAGTTCAATAAGCATCTCAAGTCATTGGCAATTTATATTAAAAGCTTGCCTTATAGTTTGATACACGCTTGCCTCATTCATACCTTTCTTTTTAAAACAACTTTAAGCATGTACCCCAAATAAGTGATGCCACTCACAAGAAGAGAGAATCCCCAAACATTTTTGAGCAATTCATACATAGGGATTATAAGATAAAACAAAAGCACTCACTCTCAAAAAGAAATTCAAGTGTATACAAATTGACCCATAAGCTTTCCTTTTGTGTATATCGCCACTAATGTAGTGTTGCTACACTCAAAATCTGTCACGACCCGAACATAGATCCGGATAGTAACATGGGACAAGGAACCCCAAGAGGCCCCAAGTCGACCCATGGCATAAGTATATATCTATATTAAAAACACATAATGCAGAATACTGGACATAAGGCATAGTGGAACGTAAATGTAACATAACATATCATAACATCCGGACGTACTAGACATATACATAAGCTGAGTACTACATACTATCTGAAAGCCTCTAACATGTAAGATGGGTTGATGGGACAACACCACAAACTAACCTAGCCAAAGAACATCATACATGCTTAATCAAACGACCCTCGAAACATGAGGACTCACCAACAAAGCTGGAAGCGAACTCTGGGATGGACTAAGGATGAGGATGAGCTTGAGAGCCAAGTCCTGTATCACGAAATGATACAACATAGAAAGTATGCGGTCAGTACGTGGAATGTACCGAGTATGCAAGGTAAGTAAAACAAACATTTAAAATAAAAGAAACTAATAAAATATCATAAGAGTAGGACATCATGCTCATATCATAAATATCATGACATAACGTAAGGCTCAAGGTTTTCAAATCATTCGTAAACCATTCATTTTCATAATCATGAGGAAACTTTATCAAATCATCACTTGAGACAATAACGTAAACATAAAAATGCATAAAACATGAAGAACAATGGGAGGACTCATCATGACCGACACCATCATTGTACAGCCTTTCATGATGCCCAAACTATCTCACTCAAGTGGGCAGAGTCGCCCCTAGCTTGCCAGGCGAGGGACGTGCATTATGTGATATCACGAAAGAGGGGAGCATTATCATTGTAATGTATCATTATAAACCTACGGTGGCATGTGGTTATGAGACACCGGCATAGTCCTTTTAACATCGGGTTGCTCGGTGCTAGAACGACTCCCAAAAACATGCATATTAGGCTCATTTGTAAATCAATAACATCATTCATTAAGATTCATGGCTAAAGTAAACATTCATCATTCATTGATCCCCATTAAAACATGATTAGCCAAGAATCAAAGGCCCTTTAGTCTGCCAACATCATAAATCAATAAATCATGAGATCCATTTCACAAACAGTGAGTCATTCTCCAACATGTGGGCATTGCCCAATACTTTACCATGCTTTACAATACTCAATTCATTCGAAAACATGTTTATAAACATGGGTAACTAGAAAACATGCTTTTTATCATCAATAGCTCATAAATTATAAGGCCCATGCATACTTGAAGATCATGCATATACCTTGCAAATCATCAAATGATGTTGGGTTTTTGAATAGATTCATATTTCAAATCATAGATCATGATGGGTTTGTAAATATCAACAATTGAAGTGTAGATCATAAATCGATTCATCATAGATCATGTATAATTAGTCTTAATTGAGTAGAAATCGAAATCAATAATTTTATAATCAAGAATAGTTGTAAATTCTGATCAAAATTCATAAAATCCATTAGTAAATCATTAGATTTTCACAAAAAATTGAACTCAAAACCCCATGAGATTTTTGGTAGATTTTCATAAATTAATGGAGAATGGGCATGGGTGTAAATGGAAACACCCATTTGTAACCCTACATACCTGGGTAAGATCAGATTCCAAGGTTCCTTAAATGCCCAAGGGAGAATTGATAGGGAAGAGCTTGATCTCTCTAAAATGTTCTAACTTGCATGCATGGGAATGAGGATAATTAGAGGGTCTTAACCTATCTTATCATGCCCAGAAAAATACATAAAACAACGTAGTTTAGGGCCTTAAAGCATAGAAAGGTCAAAAATACCCTATGAAAATTCCCTGAAAAACTGCCCTGGGCAAACCAATGACCAATTCCATGAGTCGTTGTATGATACCACGACTCGTGGTATCAAGTCGTCGAATCCACTGCCTCAATTCATACTTTCAGATTCTTCCCACAACTCAACAGGATGAGTCGTTGTTTCAAATGATGGGTCGTTAGGTCGACCGTTGTCAGCCCCTTCACAAACCTGAACTTCCCTTACCACGAGCCTCACCAGGGCTCGTTATTCCCTCCAATGAGTCATGGTACCCATCCGTTAAGTCCACTGGAGATTTGACCACCTAGAAACTGATTGGTAACAATGGATCGTTGTAGCTCACAATGAGTCATTGAGAGACTCGTTACATCGCCCATGCTTAAGACCAATATTCACCCACAATCACAAACAACGGCTCGTTGTTTCAAGAAACGAGTCATTACTCTACCCATTGTATCCACTGCCACCAGGACTCCAATAACCACTAATGCATATGACGACCCATGGTTTCCAACCATGAGTCGTTATGTCACCCGTTTTGTGACTTTTTCCCAGCTTTTCAGCCAACTTCAATTTTTTTCCCGGGTCTAATATTAGGCACTTTCGGGGTATTACAATATCTCCCCCTTGGAAACATTCATCCTCGAATGTTGGAAACAAGTAGAAAAACAAAGGCATGCAATAATTACACCCAAATACTGATCATTTAACCCAAAAACTAATAGAATGACTACCTCCAATTCATATTACATAACTGAATTGATTTCATGCTTCACATACACATCTATATACATAAAAGAAACTTGAGCACATGATCTAAACATGAAAACTCAATAGAGTCATTGGAAAAAACTGATACCTCAAGTCGAAACTGAGCCGGTAGGGAATAAATGTGGGTATCTAGACATCATATTTGCTTCGGCTTCCCACATAGCTCCTTCAACATGCTGATTTCTCCATAATACTTTAACTGAAGCTACTTCTTTGTTCCTTAGCTTCCGAACCTGACGATCTAATATTTCCACTGGAACCTCCTCATAGCTAAGGCTATCTTTTACACCAACGCTGTCCACCGGGACTACTAGAGCTGGATCCCCCAAACATTTCTTCAAAAGCGAGACATGAAACATAGGATGCACGGAAGATAACTTTGAGGGAAACTCCAACTCATACGCCACCTTACCAACTCTTCTCACAATCCGGTAGGGACCAACATTGCGGGGACTGAGTTTTCCTTTCTTCCCAAACTGCATTACCCCCTCCATGGGAGATACCTTCAGAAATACCCAATTGTCCACCTCGAACTCCAACTCTCTCCTCCTCACATCAGCATATGACTTTTGACGACTCTGAGTGGATTTTAGCCTATCTCTTATCAACTGAACCTTCACCATAGCCTCATGAACTGAATCTGGTCCTATCATAGCTGCCTCAAAACTCAAACCATCCGATGGGTGATCTACGTCTCCGCCCATAAAGAGTCTCAAATGGTGCCATCTAAATGCTGGAGTGGGCTGTTATTGTAAGCAAACTCGATCAGGGGCAAGTGATCATCCTAACTACATTTGAAGTCCATCACACATGCTCTCAACGTGTCTTCGAGAGTTTGAATTTCCTGCTTCGCTTGACCATCCGTTTGCAGATGAAATGTTGTGCTGAGTTTAACCTGTGTCCCAAGACCTTTTTGGAATGACCTCCAAAACTGGGAGGTAAATTGAGTACCTCGGTCTGAAATGATGGACAAGGGAACTCCATGCAATCGAAACAACTCCCGGATATATAGCTTGGCATAATCCTTCGCCGAATCCATGGTTTTCACCGGTAGAAAATGTGCAGCCTTGGTCAACCTATCCACCATAACCTAAAGAGAGTAATACTGTCAACGGGTGCGAGGTAATCCTATTATGAAGTCCATGTTAATTCCTTCCCACTTCCAAGTAGGAATGATGATAGCCTGAAGTACTCCTCCCAACCTTTGATGCTCAACCATCACTTGCTGACAGTTCGGGCACTTGGCTACGAATTCTGCAATATCCTTCTTCATGCCATCCCACCAATAGATTTCTCGAAAATCACAATACATCTTGGTGGCACCTGGATGGATGGAATACCTGAATCCATGGGCCTCATGCAATATTTGGCTCCTCAAATCATCAAAAATTGGAACACATAGGCGACCTTGGTACCGAAGCATGCCATCTCCCCCCTGGGAGAAGACCTCCACCTTCTGACTTTGAACATCTTCCTTCAACTTTACCAAAATCAGGTCTTCATCTTGTTTAGATTTCACATCGGTCACCAAGGATGATTCGGATCCGCATTGAACAACAACACCGCCATCGATAGAGTCAACCAACCTAACTCCTAACCTCACGAGACGATGCACATCTTTCACCAGCTCTTTCTTTCCTTTATCCATATAAGACACACTCACCATCGAGAGTCTACTAAGTGCGTTTGCCACCACATTAGCCTTACCCAGATAGTAAAGAACACTCATATNTCTACTTATGATTTTTTATGTGCTTTCCTTTATCCATATAAGACACACTCACCATCGAGAGTCTACTAAGTGCGTTTGCCACCACATTAGCCTTACCCAGATAGTAAAGAACACTCATATCGTAGTCTTTTAGTAGCTCTAACCACCTCCTTTGCTTTAGATTGAGGTCTTTCTGCATGAACACATATTGTAAGCTCTTGTGGTCCGTAAACACATCCACATGGACCCTATACAAGTAATGTCGCCATAACTTCAATGCAAACACCAATGAGGCCAACTCCAGATCATGTGTCGGGTAATTCTTCTCATGAATCTTCAACTGTCTAGAGGCATATGCTATCACTTTCCCTCGCTGCATCAGTACACACCCGCTTTCGATCCTCGAAGCATCACAATACACTATGAAACCATTCGTACCCTCGGGTAGGGTCAACACCGGTGCGGTAGTAAGTTGAGTCGTCAACTCTTGGAAGCTCTTCTCACAAACCTCCGACCACTAGAATTTCACCTTCTTCTGAGCCAACTTGGTTAAAGGCGCCACAATGGATGAAAAACCTTCAACAAATCTCCGGTAATAGCTAGATGAACCCAAGAAACTCCGAATATCCAAAGGGTTCACCGGTCTAGACCAATTCTTCACCGCCTCAATTTTCTGGGAATCCACTTTTATGCCTTCGCTTGATACCACGTGACCCAAAAATGATACCGAGTTCAACCAAAACTCGCACTTAATGAACTTGGCATACAACTGGCATTCTTTAAGGGTCTGAAGCACTATTCTCAAATGAGCGACATGCTGCTCGTCGCTTCGAGAGTATATGAGGATGTCATCAATGAAAACGATCATGAACATATCCAAATATGGCTTGAACATCCTGTTCATCAGGTCCATAAATGTTGTAGGAGTATTTATTAGTCCAAAAGACATAACTACAAACTCATAATGACCATACCGTGTCCTAAAGGCTGTCTTCGGAATATCACACTCCCGAACCCTGAGTTGATGATACCCGGACCTAAGATCTATCTTTGAGAAACACTTGGCACCTTGAAACTGGTCAAACAAATCATCGATCTTGGGAAGAGGGTACCTGTTTTTTATGGTGATCTTGTTCAATTGTCGATAGTCAATGCACATCCGAAGTGAACCATCCTTCTTTCGAAAAAATGACACTACTACACCCCATGGGACTTGCTCGGTTTAATGAAGCCCTTATCTAGCAGGTCCTTCAACTGATCCTTCAATTCCTTTAGCTCGGCTGGAGCCATCCTGTAAGAAGGGATAGATATAGGTTGCATGTCGGGCAAAAGGTCAATACCAAAATCAATTTCCCTCTTAGGAGGAACACCTGGAAAATCATCTGGAAAGACCTCTGGATACTCACGCACCACCGGAACTGACTGGATAGTCGGGATCTCAGACTTAACATCCTTAACCCTAACTAAATGATACATGCAACCCTTAGAAATCATCTTTCTGGCCTTAGATAGGAAATGAAACGACCTACAGGTACCGCCGAACTACCCTTCCACTCCAAGACTGACTCACCCGGAAAACGAAACTCCACTGCATGGGTTCTACAATTTATAAAAGCATAACATGCATAAAACCAATCCATGCAAAGAATAAGGTAAAAATTAGTCATGGCTAACTCTACAAGGTCTACGGAGGTGACTTTATACAATATAGTGATTGGGCATCCTCTATACACCCACCTAGCTACAACCGAATCACCAATAGGAGTAGAAACTGAAAAGGGTTCTGAAAGAATGTCGGGACTAATTCCAAAGCTACTAGAAATATAAAGAGTCACAGATGAAAAGGTAGCCCCCGGATCTAGCAGAGCATAAACATCAATATGGAAAACTTGTACATACCAGTGACCACCTCCGATGAAGTCTCCTGCTCCTGAAGTGAGTCGAGGGCATATAATCTATTTTGGTGCTGTCCGCCACCCCCACTAGAAGATGCTCCCTGCGGATCTGAATGTGCTGGAGCTGCTGCTTTTTTGGTGGTTTGGGCACGATCTCTATCACCATCCTGTCTAGAAAATGGACACGCTCGACGCATGTGGACGAATCTACCACACCCATAGAAAATATTTGAGCCGAGCAAACACTCCCCGACATGACTCTTGCCGCACTTTCCGCAGGCTGGGGAGGTACGCTCCACCTGCATGCTACTCTGACCTCTCGTATCTGGAGCCCTGCTCCTCTGATCCCCTTGAAATCTAGATGGCGTACTGGCCGATGATGGTGCTGGAGCAATAGATCGGTGCTGGGACAGCTGACGTTGTCCACCCCCTGATCTGACTTGAGAAGTCCCGTAATTATTGGTCTTGGCCCTTTTCACCTCTCTCTACCTCATATACACCGAATCCATTTACTGAGCATGAAACATAATGTGGGGAAAGTCTATATCTCGATGCAACATGGCGATCCTACAATCCTTATCCAGGTAGTCCTCCACTCCATTCACGAAATGGCTCACCCAAGCCCTCTGATCTGCCACCAACTCTGGCACATACTTGGATAGACGGGTGAACTCCAATGCGTACTCTTGAACGGACATATCACCCTGCTTCAAGTTAACAAACTCAGCCGCCTTAAGCTCCCTCATCTCTCAGGGGAAAAACCGATCCAAGAATGCCGCGTGGAACTCTTCCCAACCTATAGGGCCTGCACATATATCCCTAGCATCTCTCCACTGCTTGAACCATATGTTTGCCACCTCTTTTAGCTGACAGGAGACCAAATCAACACAATCCCCATTGTTCATCCCCATAACCTGGGTGATCTTTAGAATTTCCTCGATGAAGTCGTGCGGATCATCATTCACCTTGGACCCAAGGAAATTCGAAGGGTTCATCCTCAAGAAATCTCTAATCTGCGCTGCTGCTGTATTACCATTATGTGGAATATGTGCAACAGCCTACTGGTTGACCTGAGCAGTCAAGGCCTGCACCAACATTGGGATAGCCGCCTGAAACTCCGCGTGGGCAATTGGCTCTGGTGCCTGGGGCTCCTGACTAGGTGGGGCTTACTGATGCCTATGATCGTTGCCATCCCCATGGCCTTCACCATTTTCATTTCTTCTTTGTTCATTCTTCTAGGAGCCATGATTCTAAAATTGCGAAAAACATGAATTACGAGGATAGAAAGACTTTTCATCGCACGAAATAGATCATGAAAGAAGGGAACATTTCCTAAACGTCTCATAGCCTCTTCGTCATAAGTGTGGCGCGCTTCACACCCATGAAAAAGACTCTACATAACGCGACTTTCAGACACCCTAGGACACATCAAATGTATGGCTCTGATACCAAGTTTGTCAACATCCGAACGTAGACCCGGATTGTAACACGGGACAAGGAACCTCGAGAGGCCCCAAGTCGACCCATGGAATAAGCATATATCTGTCTTCATAAAACATAATGCGGAATATTAAACATAAGGCATAGTGAAACGTAACATAGCATACCATAACATCCGAAAGTACTAGAAATATACATAAGCTGAGTATTATATGTTATCTGAAAGCCTCTAACATGTAAGATGGGTTGATGGGACAACACCCCCAACTAACCCGGCCAAATACAGAAACATAGAACATCATACATGCTTAATCAAACAACCCTTGAAACATGAGGACTCACCAACAAAGTTGGAAGAGAACTCTGGGATGGACTAAGATTGAGGATTATCCTAAGAGCCGAGTCTTGTATCATGAAACGATACAACATAAAAAGTATGTGATCAGTATGTGGAATGTACCGAGTATGCAAGGTAAGTAAACAGACATTTAAAATACATGAAACTCATAAAACATCATAAGAGTAGGACATCATGCTCATATCATAAATATCGTGACATAACATAAGGCTCAAGGTGTTCAAATCATTCATAAACCATTCATTTTCATAATCATGAGGAAACTTTATCGAATCATCACTTGAGCCAATAATGTAAACATACAAATGCATAAAACATGCAGAATAATGGGAGGAATCATCATAACTGACACCATCATGGTAGAGCCTTTCATGATGCCCCAACTATCTCACTCAAGTGGGCAAAGTCGCCCCTGGCTTGCCAGGCGAGGGACATGCATTATGTGATATCACGAAAGAGGGGATCATTATCATTGTAATGTATCATTATAAACCCACGGTGGCACGTGGTTATAAGACACCGATGTAGTCCTTTTAACACCGAGCTGCTCGGTGCTAGACACGACTCCCAAAAATATGGATATTAGGCTCATTTGTAAATCAATAACATCATTCATTAAGATTCATGGATAAAATAAACATTCATCATTCATTGATCCCTATGAAAACATTATTAGCTAAGAATCAAAGGCCTTTTAGTCGGCCAACATCATAAATCGATAAATCATGAGATCTGTTTTATAAACCGTAAGTCATTCTCCAACATGTGGGCATTTCCCAATACTTTACCATGCTTTACAATACTCAATTCATTTGAAAACATGATTATTAGCATGGGTAACTTGAAAACATTCTTTTCATCATCAATAGTTCATAAATCATAAGGCCCATGCATACTTGTAGATCATGCATATAACTTGTAAATCATCAGATCATATTGGATATTTGAATAAATTCATATTTCAAATCATAGATCATGTTGGATTTGTAAATCAACAATTGAAGTGTAGATCATAAATCAATTCATCATAGATCATGCATAATTAGGCTTAATTGAGTAGAAATCGAAATCAATAATTTTATAATCGAGAATAGTTGTAAAATCTAATCAAAATTCATAAATATGATGTAATTCGAAAATCATAATAGCCCATTAGTAAATTATTAGATTTTCACAAAAAATTGAACTCAAAACTCCATGAGATTTTTGGTAGATTTTCGTAAATTAATGGAGAATGGGCATGGGTGTGAATGGAAACACCCATTTGTAACCCTACATACCTAGGTAAGATTAGCTTCCAAGATTCCTTAAATGCCCAAGGGAGAATTGATAGGGAAGAGCTTGAGGAATAGCTTGATCTCTCTAAAATTGATCTAACTTCCATGCATGGGAATGAGGATAATTAGAGGGTCTTAACCTATCTTATCATGTCTAGAGAAATACAGAAAACGATGTATTTTAGAGCCTTAAAGTGTAGAAAGGTCGAAAATACCCTTAATGAAAATTCCCTTAAAAACATCCTTGGGTGAACCAACGACTGATCCCACGAGTCGTTGCATTATACCATGACTCGTGGTATCGAGTCATTGGATCCACTGCCTCAATTCATACTTTCAGATTATTCCCACGACTTGACAAGACGAGTCGTTGTTTCAAACGACGGGTCGTTAGGTCGACCGTTGTCAGCCCCTTCACAAAGCTGAACTTCCCTTACCATGAGCCTCACCACGAATCATTATTCCCTCCAATGAGTTGTGGTACCCATCCTGTCACGACCCAAATATACACCCAGATCATAGACACGGGATGAGGAGCTCCGAGAGACCCCAAAGCAATCCATGGAATGAGCATACATCTAATTCAATCACATTAGTGAAAGACTTAACATAAAGAATGTAATTATAACATAACATAAGGGGAAGAACAATATGATACTTATACAATATGGCGGAATACAACTTTTTGTCTGATAAGCCTCTAAACCTGACAGGTGGATTGATGGGATGACTCCCCAACTAATACAACATCCAAAAACTGAAAGAAATGACATAGAGTGTGAATATGTATCCCTCGGAACATGAGGACTCACCAATTATGCTAAGAGTAAGGCTGAGACTAGCTACTGGCGCGAATGAGCCTGAGAACTAGGACCTGTATCATGAAACGATACAACCTAGAGAGTATGCGGTTAGTACGTGGAATGTACCGAGCATACAGGGTAAGTAAAAAGGACATTTAAAACATGTTTAAAAATCCACAAGTAATCATAAGTGTAGGACAACATGCTCGTATTGTAAATCATCATGACCTATCATACGACTTAAGGTTTTCAAAATGTTCGTAGCATAACATAGTCATAGTAGTAATAGAAGAGCTTTAATTAAAATAACTTGAGCCAATATACATAATCATAAAATGCATAAATCATGAGAAATAGTGGGAGATTCTCTTAACCGATATACCTCACATGAGCACACATGAAGCCCAAATTATAACCCTAGTCGGGAGGGTGTCCGTACCTTGCCAAGGGTAGCACCATGAAAGTGTGATATCACCATGAAAGGGGCCATTTGGCCAGGGATTAAAATGAAAGGGTCCCGACATACCTACAGTGGCACGTAATTCATGAGATCCAAGGCTTAACTTGAGCCCCAAACCTACTCGGTGTTTGATACTACTCCCAAAACATATATAGTGCTCATAATAATACATTCATGAGTTTATGGGCTAGTTAAATCATGATAATTGTAAACATGCTTGAACATATGTGAACTAGCCATGACATGAGGCCCGTGAGTCGGCTAAAAACATAATTCATGATTAATAAGACTCATAATACTCGTAAATCATGCATATAGCTTGAATTTCATAAAATCATAATGGGTAACATAATGAATTCATAACTTAAAACATAATTCATGATGGGCTTGTAAAGAACATCGATGGGATAATAGATCAGAAATCGATTCCTCATGGGGCATGCATAATTGAGCGTAATTGCTCAGAAATCAAATCTATAATATTATAATCAATTTAAATCTCAAAAAATGATCAAAATCCATAGGTTATGATAATATTTCAAAATCACAAAACCCATAATTATATCATGAGATTTTATATAAATCAATACAAAATTTCCAGGAGTTTTTGATAATTTATAATTAGAGTCATAAAATAGGGGCATGGGTGTGGAAGAATCCACCCATTGAAGACCTTACATACCTGGAAAAGGACTGTTTTCAATGTTCCTTGAATACCCACAAAGGATTTGATGGAAACTTGGAGAAGAAGATCTTGAATCTCCCTAAAACCTCTCTAAAATCTCTTGCACGGGAATGGGCATGCATTAGGGACTTAGCCCATCTTATCACACTCAGAAAATACACAAAATGACATAATTTAGGGCCTTATATCATGAAAAAGTTGAAAATACCCTTAATGAGCCTGCCCTGAAAATTGGCCGGATGGAACCCACGGGTGGTACCAATAGGTCGTGGAAACCACCCACGGCCTGTCCTGTCTCTTGTTGTATGGGCTGGTTAGTGCCTTCTCTGGGAACTTAACCAATGGATGGACAAGACGACTCGTCCTATGAAACCACGATCCATTGCACCATCCGTTGTTTGTTCATTATAAAATCTAATCCCACTTACCACGAGCCTCACCACGACCCGTGGTTCCTTCCAATGAGTTGTGGTCTCAACCCATTGAAGGCCTCCTAAAAATCCTAACTCCTTCCCACAATAACTAACGACGACTCGTTGTTTCCCACAACGAGTCATCCTATCTCCCGTGGTTCACACTACCACCCAGCCTAATCCTAACCATGACTAAAAAGGACGGCAGTTGTATCTCACAACAAGTCGTCACACCACTAGTTGTCTGCACTGCCACCAACATCCCCCAATCCAACGACAACATCCAACGACTCGTGGTTTGATACCACGAGCCATTCCATGGTCCTTCCTATGATATTTTTCTAGTTTTCTGCACTTTTCAAATTCTACTCCCGGGTCTATTCTTAGGCCTTCCCGGGGTATTGCAATATCTCCCCCTTGGAAACATTCATCCTCGAATGTAGGAAACAAGCAGCAAACAGAAACATACAATTTATCATAGCCATATACTGATCATTTTAACCGAAACTTTTAGGGAATGACTACCTCCGAATAAAACCACATAACTGAACATACCTTATACCTCACATACACATTTATACACATAAAAGAAACTTGTACACATGAACTAAACAAGAAAACTAGATAGGGTTATAGGGCAAAAACTGGTACCTGAAGTAGAAACTACGCCGGTAGAGAACAAATGTGGTATCTAGCCATCATATCCGCTTCGGCTTCCCACAGAGCACCCTCAACATGCTGATTTCTCCATAAAACCTTAATTGAAGCTACTTCTTTGTTTTTCAACTTTCGAACCTGATGATGCAAGATTTCAACGGGAATTTCTTCATAATTGAGGCTATCTTTTACCCCAACGATGTCTACCGGGACTACCAAGGCTGGATCACCCAAACACTTTTTCAAAAGCGACACATGAAAGACGAGATGAACTGAAGATAACTCTGATGGTAAGTCCAACTCATACGCCACCTTAACAACTCTTCTCACAACCTGGTAGGGACCAACATAGCGAGGACTGAGTTTCCCTGTCTTTTCGAACTGCATGACTCCCATCATGGGAGATACCTTTAGAATTACCCAATCGTCCATATCAAACTCCAAATCTCTTCTCCTCACATCAGCATATGATTTTTGATGACTCTGAGAGGTTTTTAACTGGTCCATTATCAACAAGACCTTGACCATGGCCTCATGAACCGAATCAGGTCCTATCATGGCTGCCTCACCAACCTCAAACCATCCGACGGGCGATCTACACCTTCGTCCGTAAAAGCATCGAATGGTGCCATATGATACTGGGGTGATAACTGTTATTATAGGAAAATTCGATCAAGGGAAAATGATCATTCCAACTACCTTTGAAATCCATAACACATTCCCTCAACATATCCTCGAGGGTCTGAATTGTTCGTTCTGTGTGGTCGTCTGTTTACGGGTGGAAGGCCTTACTGAGCTTAACTTGAGTCCCAAGTCCCTTTTGAAAAGAACGCCAGAATTGAGAGGTAAAATGAGTACCTCGGTCTGAAATAATAGACAAGGGCACTCCATGAAGTCGAACCAACTCTCGAATCTACAATTTGGCATAATGGTTCGCTGAATCTGTGGTTTTGACCGGTAAGAAGTGTGCAACCTTGGTTAACCTGTCGACCACCACCCAGATGGAGTCGTATTGTTGGCGAGTATGGGGTAGAACTGTAATGAAATCAATGTTAATTTCTTCCCACTTCCATTTGGGGATGATGATATCTTGAAGTACGCCTCCCTGTCTTTGATGTTCGACTTTCACTTGCTGATAGTTCGGACACTTGGGTATGAACTCTGTGATATCCTTCTTCATACCATCCCACCAATAGATTTCGCGTAAGTCCCGATACATCTTCGCGGATCCCAGATTAATGGAATACCTAGTACCATGTGCCTCATGCAAAATCCTAACTCTCAAATTATCAACGTCCGGGATGCATAGCCGACCCTGGTATCATAGAACACCATCTCCCCCTTGGGAGAAAACCTCCACCTTTTGACTCCGCACCGCTTCCTTCAGCTTCCTCAAGATTGGATCCTCATCCTGCTTAGATTTTCCATAAACCACCAAGGATGATTCTATCCATTCTGCACAACAATGCTGCCATCGGTCGAGTTGATTAATCTAACCCCCAACCTTTCAAGTCGGTGGACCTCTTTCACCAACTCCTTCTTTCCCTCGACCACGTGGGACACACTCTCCATAGAGATCCTACTAAGTGCATCCACAACCACATTGGCCTTGCCCTGGTGGTAAAGGACCTCATATCATAGTCCTTTAGTAATTCCAATCAACTCTTTTGCCGAAGATTGAGGTCTTTCTACGTGAATACATATTGCAAGCTCTTGTGATCCGTGAACACGTCCATGTGGACTCCATACAAGTAATGCTGCCATATCTTTAATGAAAACACTTCTTTCGTGAACCTTTAGCTGTCGCGAGGCATATGCTATCACTTTCCCACGTTGCATCAACACACACCCCAGTCTGACTCTCGAGGCATCATAATATACAACAAAGCCATCAGTACCCTTGAGTAAAGTCAACACTGGTGCTGAAGTAAGTTGGGTCTTCAACTCTTGGAAGCTTTTTTCACAAGCATCCGACCATTGGAACTTCACCTTTTTCTGAGTCAACCTGTTCAATGGGGCTGCAGTTGATGAAAAGCCCTCAAAAAATCTTCGGTAGTAGCCTGCTAAGCCTAATAAACATTGAATTTCTGAAGGATTCACTGATCTGGGCCAATTCTTCAATGCTTTGATTTTCTGTGAATCTACTTTTATACCCTCACTTGATAAAACGTGACCAAAAAATGCCACGAGTCTAGAAAAAATTCACACTTGCTAAACTTTTCATACAACTGACGATTCTTGAGGGTCTGCAACACCATCCTCAAATGAGCGGCATGCTCCTCCTCGCTCCGGGAGTATATAAGAATATCATCGATGAACACGATCACGAACATGTCCAGATATTTCTTGAACACCCTATTCATCAGGTCCATAAAAGCTGCAAGAGAATTGGTTTGTCCAAAATACATAAATACAAACTCATAGTGGTCATACCGAGTTCTGAAGGTTGTTTTTTGAATATCACACTCCCAAACTCTGAGCTGGTGATATCTGGACCTGAGATCTATCTTCGAGAAACATCTGGCATCTTGGAGCTGGTCAAATATATCATCAATCCTGGGTAAGGGTTACCTATTCTTGAAGGTGACCTTATTAAGCTGTCGATAATCAATACACATCCGAAGGGATCTGTCCTTCTTTCAAACAAAGAAAATTGGTGCACCCCATGAAGACTTGCTCGGTCTAATGAAACCCTTATCCAAAAAGTCCTTCAACTGTTGCTTCAACTCTTTTAGCTCGGCTAGAGCCATCCTGTAAGGAGGAACGAAGATATGCTGCATATTGGGTTATTGATCAATACCGAAATCAATTTCCCTCTCCGGAGGAACACCTGGAAAATCATCGGGGAACACTTCTGGATATTCACACACCACTTGAACTGACTGAATAGTTGAGGTCTCGGACTCTACATACTTAACCCTAACTAGGTGGTACAGGCAACCTTTAGAGATCATTTTCCTGGCCTTTAGATATGAGATAAGCCGCTCGACGGGTATGACTGAGTTACCCTTCCACTCAAAAACTGACTCACTCGGAAATCGGAATTCCACCGCATGGGTCCTATAATTAATCAAACTGTAACATGCAAACAACCAATCCATACCCAAGATGAATCAAAGTCAGTCATGGCCAACTCCACTAAGTCTGCGAAGGTAACCTTATACAACATAGTGATGGGGCAACCTTTATATACCCGCCTAGCTACCACTGATTCACTGACCGGAGTGGATCACCCAAACACTTTTTCAAAAGCGACACATGAAAGACAGGATGAACTGAAGATAACTCCGATGGCATGTCCAACTCATACGCCACCTTACCAACTCTTCTCACAACCTAGTAGGGACCAACATAGTGGGGACTGAGTTTCCCTTTCTTTTCAAACCGCATGACTCACTTCATGGGAGATACCTTTAGAATTACCCAATCGTCCACATCAAACTCCAAATCTCTTCTCCTCACATCAGCATATGATTCTGATGACTCTGAGAGGTTTTTAACCGATCCCTTATCAACTAGACCTTTACCATGGCCTCATGAACCGAATCAGGTCCTATCATGGTTGCCTCACTAACCTCAAACCATCTGACGGGCGATCTACACCTTCGTCCGTAAAGAGCCTCGAATGGTGCCATATGATACTGGAGTGATCACTGTTATTATAGGAAAATTCTATCAAGGGCAAATGATCATTCCAACTACCTTTGAAATCCATAACACATTCCCTCAACATATCCTCGAGGGTCTGAATGGTTCATTCTGCCTGGCCGACTATTTACGGGTGGAAGGCCGTACTGAGCTTAACTTGAGTCCCAAGTCCCTTTTGAAAAGAAAGCTAGAATTGAGAGGTAAAATGAGTACCTCAGTCTGAAATAATAGACAAGGGCACTCCATAAAGTCGAACCAACTCCCAAATCTACAATTTGGCATAATGGTTCGCTGAATCCGTGGTTTTGACCGGTAAGAAGTGTGCAACCTTGGTTAACCTGTCGACCACCACCCAAATGGAGTTGTATTGCTGGCGAGTATGGGGTAGAACTGTAGTGAAATCCATGTTAATTTCTTCCCACTTCCGTGAGGGGATGCTGATATCCTGAAGTACGCCTCCCGGTCTTTGATGTTCGACTTTCACTTACTGATAGTTTGGACACTTGGGTACGAACTCTGTGATATCCTTCTTCATACCATCCCACAGTTTGATTTCCTGCAAGTCCCAATACATCTTCGTGGATCCCATATGGATAGAGTACCTAGTACCATGTGCCTCATGCAAAATCCAAACTCTTAAATTATCAACGTCCGGGATGCATAGACGACCCTGGTATCGTAGAACACCATCTCCCTCTTGGGAGAAAACCTCCACCTTTTGACTCCGCACTGCTTCCTTCAGCTTCCTCAAGATGTGATCCTCATCCTGCTTAGATTTGACATAAACCACCAAGGATGATTTTTCCATTCTGCACAACAACGCTGCCATCGGTCGAGTTGATTAATCTAACCCCCAACCTTGCAAGTTGGTGGACCTCTTTCACCAACTCCTTCTTTCCCTCATCCACGTAGGACACACTCTCCATAGAGAGCCTACTAAGTGCATCCGCAACCACATTGGCCTTTCCCTGGTGGTAAAGGACACTCATATCTTAGTCCTTAAGTAATTCCAATCACCTCTTTTGCTGAAGATTGAGGTCTTTCTACGTGAACACATATTGCAAGCTCTTGTGATCCGTGAACACGTCCATGTAGACTCCATACAAGTAATGCTGCCATATCTTTTATGAAAACACTACCGCGGCCAGCTCAAGATCATGGGTTAGGTAATTTCTTTCGTGAACCTTTAGCTGTCACATGGCATCTTCTATCACTTTCCCACGTTGCATCAACACACACCCCGGTCTGACTCTCGAGGCATCATAATATACAACAAAGCCATAAGTACCCTTGAGTAAAGTCAACACTGGTGCTGAAGTAAGTCGGGTCTTCAACTCTTGGAAGCTTTCCTCACAAGCATCCGACCATTGGAACTTCACCTTTTTCTGAGTCAACCTGTTCAATGGGGCAGCAGTTAATGAAAAGCCCTCAAAAGATCTTTGGTAGTAGCCTGCTAAGCCTAAGAAACTTTGAAATTCTGAAGGATTCACCGATCTGGGCCAATTTTTCACCGCTTTGATTTTCTTTTAATATACTTTTATATCCTCACTTGATACAACGTGACCCAAAAATGCCACGAGTCTAGACAAAATTCGCACTTGCTAAACTTTGCATACAACTGACGATTCTTGAGGTCTGCAACACTATCCTCAAATGAGCGGCATGCTCCTCCTCGCTCCGGGAGTATATAAGAATATCATCGATGAACACGATCATGAATGATAAGGGGCATATTTATATGCCAAATCGATACTCAAATGTATAGCTTTTGCTTTGTTTGTCCAATAATGTGTGTACATTCTCATGTAAATTGTA
>JACEIK010000016.1:296404-311303 GCA_018107945.1 Datura stramonium | reverse complement strand
CCATTAACCAATTGTGATATCTTAAATAGATGCATATATAAGATAGTCACGTGTGTGTTTATTGTCAACTTGCAGTTTGATATTTACAGAGTTGCTTGCTTAATATTAATTGAGTTAAAAGCATAATTATCAGATTGTGTAATCAAAATAATTCGTATAGATAATGCTGGTTTATATCCAAGCTGGTTTGACGTTGAATGTCTCCGATAAATAGATGAACCAATGCTTATGAGAACAAAGCTTAGTAGGTTGGTCTATGATACGATATATTACATACAATAACACGTGTATGTTAACCAACAAATTATAATTAATCCCTTCTCCACTCAATTGGTTCAAGGTCAGGAACCAAATATTTTCAACTAATAACTTTTGATATGCAGTATATGATTAATGAATCTATCATGATGTACACAGATGAATTTTTCAAAGAAGATCAGGGATGCATATTATTTTTTCTAGCATGAGGGGGAGAGAATAAGCAGCCAAGAAATATATTGTGAATTATTATAAGTATAATCCTCATTCAAAAAAAATTCAAGTCAAATACCTGAAGCATTTGCTAAATTAATTTTATATTTCAGCTGCAAAAACTCCTATTAGATTAATGTCCTTGAAAGACAGAGTCTAATGTATGCATGAAGCGTTCTAGATCAATCAGTTCCTATTGCAATAATTTTTGAAAAAGAAATGGGGCAAATAATCATAATAAGGAGGCAATGTGCTCTTGAAGTGCCTATGACATAACACTTCATGAAACCTCATGAAAAGCTTAGGTATCTAAGAAAAATATTGAAGGTGATGAGATCTCAATGAGTTATATCTAATTGCAAACTGATATAAATGATATACCGTCGATGATAACTTTGATACAATATAGTGCGCAATATTGTAAAATATTGTAAGGATCTAAATTCTACGTTTACCGAAGCATACTGATGTAGAAAAAATTATCAAATGAAATGATATATTTTGATAAGTTTTTGTACCACTTGACAAAATTTATATGAAAATCTTGAAGGATTAAATTGCCTGAAGCATTTATAAGTTTTTATAAACTTGTTCATAATCCTTATATGAAGAAAATCAAATAAGAAAACAACATCGGAGTTTGTTGTACTTGTTGTTTATGTAGATGATATAAACCTTATAGGAACTCCGGCAGAGCTTCAAAAGACAATTGATTATCTAAAGAAAGAACTTGAGATGAAAGATCTGGGAAAGACAAAACTTTTTCTTTGTCAGCAAATCGAACATTTGGCAGATGATATCTTTATACATCAATCTGTTTATATTGAGAAGGTTTTGAAATGATTTTACATCCACTAAGTACTCTAATGGTTGTTTGATCACTTTAAGTGAGTAAAGATCCGTTCCGACCTCAAGAAGAGAATAAGGAGTTTTTTGATCCTGAAGTACTATATCTTAGTGCAATTAGCGCACTTATGTACCTCCCTAACCCTACAAAACCTGATATAGCATTTTCTGTTAATTTACTAGCGAGATATGATTTTTTATATACATGGAGATATTGGAATAGAATTAAACATATATTGCGATATCTAAAGGGGACCATTGATATGAGTTTGTTTTATACTAACAAAAGGAGTGCAGATCTTATTGGTCATGTAGATGCGGATTATTTATCTGATCCACATAATGCTAGATTTCAAACAAGATATCTATTTATATGTGGGGGTACTGCCATATCATGGTGATCTACAAAATAGTCTATTGTGGAAACTTCATCAAATCATGCTAAGATAATATCTATTCATGAAGCAAGTCGAGAATGTGTGTGGTTGAGGTGATCAGTGATACATCTCATTCGAGAAAAATATGGTCTGAAATGTGACAAAGTACCCATGATCTTATACAGAGATAATACAACATGCATAACATAGTTGAAGGAAGTATTCATAAAAAAAGAGATAAAACAAAGCACATTTCACCAAATCTTTTCTTCACACATGATCTCCAAAAGAATGGTAATATCAACGTGCAACAGATTCGTTTAAGTGATAATATGACTGATTTATTCATCAAGTATCTTTCAACTGCAACTTTCGAGAAGATGGTGCACAAGATTGGGATGTAAAGATTCAAATTTGGAATTGATGTCCCATCAGGGTAGGGCTGCATATCGGTCGGTTCGGTTCGGTTTTGAAAGTTATCAATTTTATTTATCGGTTATCGGTTTATAGACATGCTAAACCATTAAAGAATCATTAAGATATCGGTTAATCGGTTATTGGTTAATCGGTTATTGATCATTATCGGTTCGGTTATCGGGTTAACCGTTAAGATCTCGCATGAAAAATCTCATAAGTCATAAGTATGTTTAGCTAGAAAAAAGTGGGTGGAAAGAGAAAAAACATATAGAATTAGCTCAATTAAAGCAATCAACTTTAATTTAGATTAGAACACCATCCCACTTCACTTCATCGACACCCATTTCATCTTCTTCTTTGGATACTTTATATATTGAAGGCTAAAATTATAATTTAATAAATTATTATCGGGTTATCGGTTCACTCATTAAAAAAAGTGGTCAAACCAATAACCGAACCAATAACTCAATAACTTGGGATAGTAACCGATAATTAAACCGTTAAATCAATAACCCAAATCATTAATCCAATAACTCAATTATCAGTTCGGGTTATTAGTTTAACTGTTAATTTGCACACCCCTACATCAGGGGGAGTAATATGCGTTGTACTCTTTTTCCCTTGCAAGATTTTGTTCTACTGGATTTTTCTTATAAAGTTTTTAATGAGGCAGCCAAAATGCATATAATAGATATTTGTACTCTTTTTTCCTTCACTATAATTTTTTTCCTTTGGGTTTTTTCTAATAGGATTTTAGTGAGACACATTATATATCAAACAGAGACATCCAAGGGGAGTGTTATAAATATTTTTCGTATTATAGTGAATGTCTATTTCTTTTTTTCTTTTTTTTAAGTTAGGGTTAGTAACTTTGGGACCAAGTTAGTTTTTCTCTATAAATAAAGGAATTTTCATCCATTGTAATAAATCCCTCAAGAGAAATACAAAATCTTCTCTCTTCTCTCTTTCTTTACAATATTTTTATTCTTTTTTTATTATTTTTAATAAATAGTTATTTTATTTTTAATGAAAACTATCTTTAACAGAAACCAAACAACTTTTCTTTTCATAAATGAGTGTAGTCTGCAAATATACTACGATGAAACAAATAAAGTTAGTACTCTTTTTCCCTTACCAAGATTTTGTTCTCTTTGGATTTTCTTATAAAGTTTTTAATGAGGCGACGAAAATGCATATTATTAGATATTTGTACTCTTTTTCCTTCACTATGTTGAAGCACAAGCGGGGTTGTTAATCAACCTCCATTGCAGACCATTAACGGTGAAGAAGAAGAAGAAGAAAGAACAAAGATAGATTGCGGGAAAGAAAGGGAAAATGAAAGCCCAGGGTGCGAGAGGAAGAAGGAAGAAGAGGAGTATTTTTGTGGAAATGAAAACTTCCCTTTTGATTGCTAAATGATTAGTTTATATACATGAGCCAGGAAAGAAAAATGAAAATTAACTAAGGCTATTAACTAACTCTAGTTTAGTTAACTAACTAACAAATAACTAACTTTCCTAACTAACTAACTAACTTTCTAACTAACTATTCAACTAACTTTGCCCCTTTAACAACCATTTAATCAGCGGATTCATATAAATTGATTCATATAATTCCAACACCCCTACCTCCAAGTTGGAGTGAGTGAATCTGACCAACTTGCTCATGATAAGAGATGTTTGTGCCTAGAGGCGAGTGCTTTGGTTAGAAGGTGCAGCGTTACATTGTTGAGACATGATGAAGGCTAATGAGTCGTCGTGCCAACCTTATACTCTAACAAAGATGACAATCCCTTCCAATGTTCTTGGTTAGTTCATGGAAGACGGATTCTTAGCTATGTGAACAGCGGCTTGGCTATCACGGGGGGGCACGGTGGGAATCTGCGGGCATGGTCGGTTCATCCAACGATGCAGCAACAAACCGGCTCCCCACAACTTTGTCTAATTACTCTGTACTCTGCTTGGTGAGGATAATGAAATGGTACCTTGTTTCTTGGACTTCCAAGCGGCGGACAATCACCTAAGAACACAAGATAACCACTAACAGATTTTCTGGTAATTGGACAAGTGCCCGGTCATTCCTGATGCTTGAGATATGTTATAGGTTGGTTTATTAGGCAGGGAAAATCCCAAATCGGAGATCGACTTGAGATGCGTAACACGTAATAAACGGCCTTGAAATGAGGCCCTTAGGTGATTGCATGAATTAGGCCGAGATGTTGCACACTGTATGCAATATCCATTCTTGTGTGAGTAAGAAAATTCAATTTTTCAACTAGCCTTCTATCTTGTGAAGCATGCACCTTGAGGTTGTTCATCATCATCTAGGTGAAGTTTGGCATTACAATCAAGTGGTGAACTAACTGCAACACCTGTTTGAACAATCAAATTCTTTTAATAGATCGGCGGTAAGCTTCCTTTGACTAACCACTACACCATTCTTGTGTACATGAACTACAATCCTAAGAAATAATGTAACCTCCCTAGATCCTTGATCTTGAACTTGTCATGAAGAAAGATTTGGTGAATCATGCGAATCTGTTCAGTGAGGATAACATCGTCAGCATGAAGCGCCTGGCTGGCGAACATCGGACTTCCTATAGAAACCGATGAATAATCTTTGGTTGAATGAACATATCCTCTTGACAAGAGGTAGAAAGCTTGTCACTCACTTGTCTACTTGCTTGTTTTGAGACCATATAGAGACTTTTTAAGCTTGTGAGCAGGACACTTTGTGTGCAACTGTCAACCCTTTTGGAATTTCCATATAGACTTCTTCATAGAGATCACCATGAAGGAAGAGCATTATTAACATCAAGTTGGTACATATTCCGGCCTTTCTTCACAGCCAAGGCGGCCCGGAACTCTCCACCATTAGTCATCTTAACTGCGGTGAGAAGGGTTTCTATGTAATCAATACCAGCTTTTTGAGTATATCCCTTCACTACAAGTCTAGATTTAAACCTTTCCACACTTCTTGACCTTGTGCTTGATCTTATATACCCATTTGCATCCTATGGCCTTCTTACTGTAGGAAGTTCCTTTAAATCCCATGTTTCATTATACATGCAGGCATCAAATTCTTGTAGCATGTATGTTGCCAAGCGGGTTCAAGTGACCTCTTCATAAAGAAAAAGGTTTGATCTCATGAAGTGCTTGATTAACTACCTACTTATCTGGATATGATGTGATTAAATTTGGTTGTTGTGCTTAGTAATGAGGATAAATTGGGCAGGTGAAGGTGTGGACAAGTTAGGTAATGTGTAATTATACTCCTTTAAGTAACACAGTATATTGTGATGTCACAGAGGATCTTCTAAGTGGTATAGGATGTATAGATGGTTGATTCATATTCAAAGATTAGAGCAGGGTTTTCATTAAAAGCAGGTGTATCATTGTTAAAAACAGGTGTCATTGTTAATGTTTGTGGTTGAATGATGTACACTAGTGTCGGTATTTAGTGTTGAATGAGATAAAGAATGTATGGTTTTACGAGTTAGGATTGGAATCTATTGTCTAGGTAAGTGATCATCAGTAACACACAAGTTGGTGAGCAATGCTTGGTACTCCTGATCCTCAGCAGAGTTAATAGAACTGATCACTTTAGGAAAACATGTGAGGACTATTACGAGTGACTTTAATACGGGCTCGAAACTTGAATGTGGGAGCGAACAAAAGGAAAATACACTCATGAAATACTACATCTCTAGAAATATGTATCTTCTTAGTAGCTAAGTCTAGAACCTTGTATCCTTTTGTATCATAAGGATATCCAATGAAAACATGAGGAGTGGCTCTTGGCTCAAATTTATCTTTGTGAGCTTTAAGGATGGTTAGGAAGCATAAACATCAGGCTGCTTAGATGTGAATAGGTAGGTTTCTTGTGGTAGAGGATTTCAAAGGAGTTTTATTATTAAATGTGGAAGGAATCATTTTATTAGATATACTTTGTTGTCTTGAGACACTCCCCAGAGTATCTTAGAGGTATTTTGGATTGGTAATGAATGCTAACTGTACCGAAGAGTGTTTGTGTTTTAACTCCACAATTCCATTACGGTAGGGTGGCCAGCAGGACATGTCTTTTGATGGATAATACCTGCATTGGAGAATTTGACTTCATTGCTGGTAAACTCGAGACCATTATCGAGATCTTATGATATTGAGTCTTGTGTGAAACTGATTTTCAATCGGAGACCTGAGCACGATGCATTGAATGGCACAGCTCTTGCGTGTAATAATTGTATCCATGTGTAGCTCTCTTGTAGTCATCAACCATAGTAAGAAAGTATCTATGATTATCATGGTAAGTGTGGTATGGTCCCAGATATCCACATGAAGAACTTCAAAAGGTTTGGTAGTTTTGGTAGTCTTTGTGGTTGAAGGAAATTCTAGTTTGTCTTTTGCCATTGAATGATTGAACACATGAAGGGTTGTTTGGGTGCAAACTTACTTGAATAGTAGAATATACGTTTTACAAAGGTACATGTCCTAGCCTATTATGCCGCGTAATCAACATTATTAACACAAGATGCGAATTTCTGAGAACATTACTTTAAAATTGAGATTAAGGAATCTTACGAGATGGATTGTTTGGACATTACGGGTGAATGATTATTCAACTTTTTAAAACACAAGACAATGGAAGTAGACAAGCTGAGTATTCTGCGATGCACACTTATTCAAAAAAGGAAAAGATAAACAGAGCGTGGAGTTGGATGACCGAATGAGGCACGACCTTCACGTAGCATTTTAGTACCTGAAAATATAGTCCATCTACAGCTTTCCAATCTCCGGTGGCCTCTTCATTGAAGAGGCCTGCATGAAGACATAAAGCATCATTGAAACTAACTATACCTTTAAGGTGTGAGGCTAAACAATGGGTGAAATTAAATTGGAATTTAAAACTAGGGACAAATAGAGCTACGTGCGGGGTCGGATCGCGTAGATACGGAGCACACGTACTATATATTTGTGTAATTGTGGAGGAAGGCTTCCTTACAAAAGGCTGAAGCGAAGTAGGAGGCTAATTCCACCTTAGACTTCTTCATGATGATATGGTCACTTCATGGATGTTGAATTCACTATCTCCAGATCTCATGGACAATTTACAATATGTAAACAATGGGCGATATTAAATTGAATTTAAAACTAGGGACAAAACGAGAACTACGTGCGGGATCGAGATCGGGACTAATAATAGCATCACCAACTTCTGTTACCTTTACTTTATATTCATTTGGTAAGGTTACAAGGAAAGGATATGGTAGGATTTTGATTTGTGTTAATGGAGTCTTGTTAAAGGTCATGTGGTGTGTAGCTCCGGGGAGTATCAATTATCCAAGAACTAGCAGATAGTTTGAAACCTTTTACATGAAAGATTACCTATTTCGGTTATAGAAGAATGGCAAGCTAAGATACACCCACTTAAGGTTAACGGCTCCACAAGCTACATTGTTTGAACTTCAGTGATGATCATTATTTTGCAATTTTGTTAGAAGATTTATCAAGCATTCCTGATGTCCTTTGGACAAATTATAACTTCCTTGGCAGTGCAGTATCACATCCTCACGGTCGGCTTGAACATTTGCTACACTCCCTGCATTTCTCCCTTTTGTGAACTTAAAGGTTGGTGGAAATCCATGTAACCTATAGCATTTATCCTTGGTGTGACAGTTTCTTGCGTGATCACGAAGAGATTTGACTTGTTAAATGAATAACCGGATCCATTGCATGATATTTCTTCTGTGTTTCTCGGCCGGTTAGCCGTCTTTGCTTGCTGATTGTAGTGCGCAAAGATTGTAGTGCTGCTGCTTGAAGTTCATATTTCCAAACTTTCCAGCATTCAGAGAGGTGGATTCAAGATGACTTTGAGGCTTAACTTCTCTTTGCTTTTCCTCTTGAGCTAGGATTGCAAAGGCATTGCCATATTAGGCAATGGATTCATCATTAGGATAGTTCCCCTTACCACGGTGTATACCTCATTCGGGCCCATTAAAAATTGAATTAGCCTCCTGGCTCAGCCTTTTGTAAGGAAGCCTTTCTTCCACAATTACACAAACATGTGCAATGCGGGTTCGAGATCTAATGCACTTTCGATTCCTCCCAGTTTCTAAATCTTTTGTATAATAGCGGTGATATCGAGGCTACCTTGAACAGAGACTCATTTACATCCCTTTGTAAACGTATAGTTTGCTGCACCATTTGTGATCATATCTATCTTCGCTCATCCCAAAGTTCCTTGGCATTGTTTACATATTGTAAAGCGTCCATGAAGATCTGAGATAGTGAATTGACATCCGTAGTGACAATATCCTTGCGCCTCTCCAGCGTGCATAACGCTAGAACCTAGATACGGTTTCACCCACACTTCCCATTTATGAAACCAAGCTTATTTTTAACTAAAAGTGCCACGAGGACACCTCTTCTCCATGATGTTTGTACCTGTTCGTCAAACTTCTTTGAATTGAAATTTGTTTACCTTTCGAGATGGATGTATACTCATTGAAGACTAGGCATATCTAAGTAACATTAACGCCCGGTGGTGATGGTGAATTCGAATCACTCCATTGATGATTCTAGGCCAGGGCAGCTCAATAAAAAAAAGCGAAACCAGGAAAGATGATGATTCTTCGATCTACTATGGTCGATGGATCGTCCGAGAGAAAAAAAAAAGCTGGAGAATGAAGAAGCGGCGAGAAGTTCTTTGTCTATCTGAACTCGGGAAAACTGCGAGCTCACGATGCCATGTTGAGCACAAGCTGAGGTTGTTAATCAGCCTCCATTGCGAGGTCATTCTGCGGTGAAGAAGAAAGAAGAAGAAGAAGCAGGAATGGGTGCCGGGAAAGAAAGGAAAATGTAAGCAGTTGCGAGAGGAAGAAGGAAGAAGAAGTATTTTGTGGGAAATGAAAACTTCCCTTTTGATTGCTAAATGATCGGTTTATATACATGAGCGGAAAAGAAGAATGAGAAAATTAACTAAGGCTATTAACTAACTCTAGTTTAGTTAACTAACTAACCATAACTAACTTCCTAACTAACTTTCTAACTAACTATTCAACTAACTTTGCTAACAACCATTTAATCAGCGATTCATATAAAGCTGATTCATATAATTCCAACACACTATAATTTTTTTTTCAGGTTTTTTCTAATAGGATTTTAATGGGACACATTATATATCGAAAGCAGAACTGTCCAAAGTGTTATAAATATTTTCGTATTATAGTGAATGTCATTTCTTTTCTTTTTTTAAGTTAGGGTTAGTAACTTTGGGACCAAGTTAGTTTTTCTCTATAAATAAAGGAATTTTCATCCATTGTAATAAATCCCTCAAGAAAAATACAAAATCTTCTCTCTTCTCTCTTTCTTTACAATATTTTCTTTACAATATTTTTATTCTTTTTTTATTATTTTATAATACAATAGTTATTTTTTTATTTTTAATGAAAACTATCTTTGTTGAAACCAAACAACTTTTTTTTTCATAAAATGGTACCGTCTACCAAATATACTCTGATGAAACGAATAAAGTTGTCCATCTCATCATGGTAGAAAAATGGTCTTTGTTTTGACAACATAGTTTAATTAAAGTAGCATGCTTCGACATAATTTATTTCGTAGGTTTGAAAACTAGACTTATAAGCCCCACAAGCTTGGAAGGTTTTGGTTTTTCTCCAAACAAATTTGTCGTGCTGCCTCATCACTTGTAAGACACTACGGCAATCGACTTATTAATTACTATGTACCTCCTGAAGAAGAAAGGAAATGAAAAGCATGAGGGAGGGATATCATGCTTGACATTATATTCAAAACGTGATGTTGATATAATATACAAAAGGTACACTTTTTAAGGTCATCTCCGATTCTGCACCGGCGGACGAGTAAGAATACCTATTGGCACAAGAGAACTCAAGTACTCTGCTTTCTGCTAAGGGGCTATTTGTTTTTGCTTACGGTTACAAGCCAAAAGTTAGAATTTCTAACTTTTAATTGCTTTTAAGTAAAAGTAACTTTAAAACAGTTTTATAGTATTTGGATAAATTTAAAAAATAATTTTAAGCACTGATTTTTAAGATAAAAGAATAAAAATAATTCAAGTCATAAGTTAGAGAACTTACGGCTTTTGATTTATAAGCCATAAAGAAAAAACTATCCAAACAGGCTCCAACACTTACTTATTTTTGTTATTTTAACTTACAAACAAGTTTTCAAAAACACTTTTAAACTTAATCAAACAGTGTAAAAATGTTTAAAAGTCATTTTGGCTTAAAAACACTTACAATAAACTAATCCCAAGGGACTCTAATTCCGTTTCTCTATTTTTATTTAACAAACGCAAAGAGTAGCACTCTATCTATAACGGTCGCAGAACTAAACTCTTCGGACATATGTCTCTTCCTTTGCAACACTGAATGAATTGAAGCAAAAGAAAAAAGTCACTATGTATTAACTTAGAGAGAAGATCACTAAAATGACCAACAGGTTTCAATCTAGAATGCTAGTAGTAAAGTTATTGGTCAAAGAACATAAAATGGCAACCCAGCATTGGATGAATGGCTTCCAAGAAAGAAGCTTTGTTTGACTGAGTTAAGTGGATACATTGTGGAGGAACCCTATCTTGTTCTTAAACCATGCAGCAACTTAAGAGGGGGAGGAAATTGGCAAGTGAGTATGACAAGAAAACTAAAGGTTCCATCCAGCTTGCTATTAGAAATTACAAATCTACATCCACGCACAAGAAGCAACCAAATCTCTGTTCATCCAACCAAGGTACAAAGATCCATCTCTTTCTTCTAGATGATATTTGTCACAGTAGTTTTCTAGCAAATTCTTGATAGTAGCATTCACCAAAGAACTCAACGGATATGGGCTGAAACCAGCCATTCTGAACCGTGACTTCCACTTACCAAGAAGCTCATGCCGCTCCACCCTCTCAATTCCCTCGCAGGCAATGATGTTAACAATATCTCTTGCCAAACAATGCTGCTCAACATTGATTCGCTCCTTATGCGCCCTTGGGAGAGTCACATCGATTGATGCAAACATGGCAGTATAGTAATCTAAGGTTTCAAGGAATCGAGGAAAGAAAGCTGCAGTATTTGTATTAGATTCTTGCTCAACAAGGGTAACCACCTTGGGGTTCAAGCTCTTAACCAGCCGTATTAGTTGATCCCGGTGATTTTCAGTGCTCACACTTTCATCTGGCATGTGATGTAACACAAATGCAAAATTTACTGCCAGTGCTTCGCCAGGTCGAATTCCAAGGTTTTCTACCTGAACATCTGAACTAGATACGGAAGCAGCATGAAACTCAAAAGGCACCTTGAAGGACTCAGCAAGCTTAGAAAGCCTCTTGCCAACAATATTAAGTCCTCCTCCACGCACATAGGCTGATGTGGAATCATCAACACCTGTTATGCGGATATGAGGTGGACCACCTGGCCGAGCTCCAAAAGCTTGGATTAGAGTAACCCACTGTCTCCCTTGAGCAATTTGGAAATCAATTATATGAACTCTTTGTTCATCCTTCATTGCTTCTGCAATGGCACCATTAGCTGACATATATCCAAATTTGAAGTAGGGGCAAATCTCATGAAGAATATGCATATATGAAAGCAATTCAAAACTAGCTGGTTGTTTGCATTCTAGGGATTTGTATATGGAACTTCCTGATGCTGCCAACCTTGCTACAAGCCCTTCAAGGATGTATGCTCCGAGTCGCTGAATTGGTTCCCCTGATACTGACACCATTTGACGCAACTCTGATATCAACCACTGAGCTGTAAGCAAATCACCATCTGATTCTGCTTTTGCACATGCAATGAGCACATGTTTCAAATCCCCTCTGGGTATCGCCTCCATCATTTGTCTCCAGCAGTCGATTTCTGGAGAGGTCGTACAGCTAAGCAGGGAATTATCACAACTCTCCAGAATGTCTGAATCAGGTCCCAGCATTACAGTTTCCAATTCTTTTAGCTTGTGCCTGAAATCACTTACATCATCTGTGATGCAGGATCCACTTACTGGGGAGTTGTAGTTTGTTTCAGGAGAGAAATGTCCATCTGATAAGCATAACTGAGATTCTTGATGAGAAATTGGACTTCCATTTGGAATGAAACTGACATCTGATGCTGAGTTGTGAACAGCATACCTGCCAGTAGGTGAGGAGGACTCCAGCATGCAATACCGATCAGAATAAGTCTGAATGGAGTAGTTCTCTCCATGGCTTCGATTAATACCGCCCAGCTGGTTGTCAAACATTTGAAACTGAGGAAGATAGCAGGCTTCTTCTTTCTTCATGGGCTGATAGTAAAGACTATCAGACATGGCTGATCTTTTAGACCGCTGTGTTGCTTTCATTGAAAAGATTGTAACTGCCTCTTTTATATCTGATGTATGCAATCTTGTACATGTTCACGCTAGATGTTTAGTGGACACTACAGAAATCGAGTTTATGTTGTCAAAACTATTCATATAACAAGGTTCCATGGCTGCTGCAACAAGGGCCTTCAGTGTAAGGAAGGGTAGCCTCTGGTGGTAAACCACGACACCCTACACAACACAATTACTTGATAAGTAAAAGCAGCAAACTAAGAAAATAAATGAATTCAGATATAGAAACTTAAGTTTCTAATCAGCCGGATCATGAAAGTTCATAAGATGTCTAATAACTACATATCATCAGAAGGTTGCCAGAAAACCACATTAATGCAAATAGAAGGCCAAGGAACAACTAAAAGATAATGAAACCTTGTAACCAATTTCCTAATACCAAGAAGAAGACATATGTTCACATCTGAAAGGAAAACCACAATAAACTATTTTAACTCCCGTAAACATCAATTCAGATTGGCTTATATCCCACAGGCAGATTGTACCTGTCATACCTTTTTCACCAAACTTATCTGAGCTATCTAAATCTACTAGTCAGTTGGTCCATTAACATTTTCCTAGCCCCACTGGATGACCTTTCTCACCTGTGTTTTAGCTTTGAAGCAATAACTAAGATTATTATAATTCTTAATACCCTCCCAAATAGTGTATGGAAAGGGAGAAGAGAGAGTGAGAGAGAACAAGAAGACATAAAGCTCACTTTTGGCCCATCCATCAAATAACCAAGCTAAACACAGCTTCAAGTTTACCCACAAAAATTCCTTAAACTGAAACAAAATTCTCAGAAAATTGCAACTTTACTGACTTGAAGGAAAACTGAAATGGGATAAGAGAGCAAAGCACCCACATAGATCGCACAAAGATTCTCAATAAAATAAGAAAGGACTGCAGTTATCCAACAGTATAATTGGTACATCAATCTTAACTTGTAGAATACCAGACAAAAAGCCAAACATAACTAAGACTTCACTTTTTCAGAAATATGGAAGAAATTAACTGAAGTTCATATCAATACCTATTCAACGCACCAACCTTAAATTCTGAAGAAGTTCCAGACCAAGAACCACGCTTTAAACACAGACTTTAAGATTTCCCTCAAACTGAAGAAAAATAGTTAGAAATACAGCAGTTTTATCCAATTGCAGGGGGAAAAGGGTAGGGGAAATTGAAATGGGAGAGCAGAGGCCCAAAGCCTATCAAGACTTTGAGCAGAAATGCAAAACGAACTGACTCCAAGTTTTCCCTTAGAAATTCCTCAAATTGTAGCAAATTTCTCAGATAATTTAAACCTTTTCAATCCCAAAAAAGAAATGAAGTGAAACTGAAATGATAACGACAAAGCATTAGGAGCGATCATGAAGAATTGGAATACAAGTGCAAGAATGAACTGAATTCAAGTTCTCCCCAAAAAGTCCTTAAATTGTAGTAAATTCTTAGAAAAATTTATCCAATTTTGTGCAAAAGAAAGAAGGGAAATGAAATGTCCAACACAGCACAGCAGCAGCAAAGGACTTTGAGCAGAAATGCAGAATGAACTGACTTAAGTTTTCCCACAAAAATTACTCAGCTTGAGCAAAATTCCCAGAAAAATAGCACTTCAGGTTTTCCTGAAATTGCTCCAAAATTCTCAGGAAAACTGCATCTTTATCAAGAAAAAGAAGGGAAAAAATTGAAATGGTAAAACAGAGCTTAGAAGTACCCACTAAGACTTTCGAATAAATGCAAAGAATGGACAAACTTCAACTTTTCTCTCAAGAGATCCTCAAGTTACAGCAAAACTATCAGGAAAATTGCATCTTTATCCAGTTTGCAGAAAAAAAAGAAAAAGGGAAACTGAAATGCAACAACAAAGAACAGAAGAGCCACAAAGATTTTGAATTGAAATACAATAATGTAACTGCAGTTCAAATCAATGAGTAGCTGGTACACCAACCTTAAATTGAAGAGTCCCAGGTTGTGTTTTCCATTAAAATGTTATTTTCTTTCTTTATTACTACAACTCAAAGAACTATTTTAATGTTAAGAGAGGGGCAGAAGGAGCAGAGGATCCTAACCTCTCCGGTGAATTCAACTAGTATTATAAAAAGGTAGGGTTAACGAAAAGCCCTTAAAGTCAGGTTTATTTTATATAAATGTACTAGTGGACTAAATTAAATTACTTATAATCTACAATTAGTGGGCAAGTTGATGAAAAAAAAAGGAACAAAAGGTGCAAGTAGCTACTTGACATACCATTTGATTGGTACTAGTAATTGTTATTCACAAGTGTTTTGACCGTCTTATTTCGTACTCCTTCATATAAATTGAATCAAAACAAAAATATTGTTTATTATATTGGTAAAAGCAAAGTTATAGGGAGGGACGCAAGGGATATATTTGAATCCCATTCATTAAAAG
>JACEIK010000016.1:275683-291275 GCA_018107945.1 Datura stramonium | reverse complement strand
CCTCCATTCGAAAGCACAACCTTAGTCAACTTTTATTATTAAAATTAACACGCAATCAAACATTAGTTTAATTAAATCAATTATTACGCCCTTTCCCTCTTAGGAATGTAGACTTTAAGTTCGGTACACATTAACAACATGAATTTCTCACCTTACCCCTATGAGATTCTATCCCAACCTAGTTGGGTTCTATATTGATAAATGACCGCTTATACCATTTAAATGATGTAATTTTGGAGATATCAAAATTTTGTGTTGTTTCTTGGGAATATGATTTAGAAATTGAAAATTAGTGTAAATCTAACTTGTAGTCTTTGTTTCTTATATTACTCTCTCTTGTTGTTTGTGTTATAGGTATGATAGCGGATATAGACTCGAAAGATAAAAAATTGGCCAAACTAATTGGTTTCACCTTTGATAACGCTCAATACATCTCTTTTAATTTAGGGAGATGGTAGCGGTCATTATTAAAAACAACAAAGTGTCGGGGTCGAATCACACAGGAAATCAAGATTGATCAACCAAAAGTTGTGAACTAACTCAAATTCGAATGCATCATTGTCAACATAAATAAAATAAAGATTTGGGTAAAAAAGAGAAAAATAATATTGAATCTAAATTTATAAAGCTAAATTAAACAAAGGGTTGTTGCAAGCAAGAGGAAAGGGCTAGGGATATGCAATAGATGAAGTGTTAATTGAACTAGAATTGATTCAATTGCTTTAACTTCAATTTCTAGCATGGATAGAGTGGATAAAAGCACACCCTCTTTTTTTTTTTCAACCACAAGGATATTTTTGCCTTGGATTTTCTCAAACCCCAAGATCCCAATCAAAAATCAGCCATACCAAGCTTTTTTCTCAAGATCAAGAAAGATAAGTAAACTAATTAGTGTTTACAATTACTAATTCTCAATTAAAATTCATAAAAAATAATAGATCCATGCATTTAGATTAAAGTTAAGAACAATTGATCAATGCCCAATTAAATTAAACACCCATAAAGCACACACCCCTAGCTAGAAAATTAGCTACTCATAAATGAAGATAAATCAATGATACTCATAGATAAATCATCAGTCATCATCATGAATAGTAAATTCAAGCCCAAATTACACCTCTAAATGATATATAAAGTGATCGATGTTTAAATATAGAACCCAACAAGGGTTGGGGTCGAATCCCACGAGGAATATGGCAAGGACCTTGGTTAATGCATTTACTATTACTATAAATCTATTTATTTTTTATGGAGGAGATCTGTAACAATAAATAATTGAAAACAGTACATAGCAGTGAGTAGATTGTTGGTTAAAATTGATTGTATTCAATGAAAGAAGTGACTAAGATTGTATTCTCCATGATTTTATAACTACACAGGCTTAATTATACTAGTGATCTATTATGGTATTTAGCATGCAACATCAGTAAGTTAACTTCATTTAAATGATTGGTCCCTTAATTAGATAATTATCACCATGCAACTTGATCCGGATGCGAGTGTTACTTGACTTACTCTAACCTTAGGTATCAAATTAGCTATTTTCGGATAAGGTCAAGCTATTAGATGAAGGTTGATAGCCTCAAGTCTCCATTGTTAATCCCTTTTCTCATTCATTATCCCTTTGGTCCAGTGAGTAAGAACAAGGTGATTTCTAATGTTCGCGAGTGTTAAGAAGCAATTAAATCGAAGGGAAGAATAATACATGCATAAACTCCATTCAAGAATCACTAAGTATTTTTTCTATAATTCATTATGGTTCCCACAATCCTAGTTGTGGGGTTTAGCTACGCATACTTGAAGAATTATAATCAATACTTGTAGTAGAAATCATAATGATGAGCTTACAAGTAATTGTAGAAGAAATCACACTTCTTGAATTAATCAACAAGAACCCTGTCACGATCCAAACATAGGCTCGGATTAAGATACAGAACCTAGAATCATGAATAACTCCAAGTCAACCCATGGTATGAACTTAATAGCTAAGGATCAACATTTAATAAAAACTGATAACTGAATTCTGAAATAGCGGAAGTATGAGTACGCATCAACCATACATAGACAATACTAATAAACTGAAATTCTACACATTATCTGATAAGCCTCTAACATCATCGACGAGCTGATGAGACAACATCACCAACTAGCTCATTAAACGTCTTAAACAAATTGAAATAATGATACCAAAAGATATATTTCCTTGGAGGATGAGGACTCATCCAAAGCAGGGTCTGACTGGAATGAGAGTAAGACTAACGGGGCGACTGAGTCTGATCACTAGGACCTATATCATGAAATAATACAACATAGAATATGCGTTAGTACTTGGAATATACTGAGTATGCAAGATAGGTAAAACAAGCTAAATAAGTATAAACTGAAATCATGTATATTTAACATAATTCATAGCATCATAAGAGTAGGGATTACATGTTGATATTTGAAAATATGAATAGTCATAAATTGGACAATTGAATCGAATGACCAAAATTGAAATTGAAATTCATAAGTAAAACTAATAACTTGATCATTGGGTCAAACTTGTTGAAATCATAACATCATAATTGATGAACAGGTATAACTAAGATTATGAGGAATAATGGGAGACTCGTCATATAGCCGATATTATCACGATAGAGCTTACATGATCCCAACTATTACACTCAAGTGGTCATAGCCGTCCAAAGCCTTGCCAGGGCTAAGGGCACTACCATGATATTGATATCAAGCTGAAGGCCCTTTCAAGATAGGGGAAGCTCACAAAGGAGGTCCTAAAATAAATGTGAAATCCTACGTTGGAGCGTAGTTCTGAGATATGAGGTTTCCACGAACCCCTGGCCTACTTGGTGCTAGGCATTTCTCTCAAAAACATGCAAAGTGCTCACCATTATTTTCAACGAAGTTGAAACTATATCTGTCACGCCCCAAGTCTACATCCCGGACGTAACACGGTACTTGAAGCCACAAATGACCCCAAGTCAACCCCTGGTTTATCATTCACTAGCATTTTGAGTAAACATGCACAATGGAACTTAAAATAATAGCATAAAATATTTAAGAAATACAAATCTGAAAGTAAAAGTTCAAATCTTTAAATAATACTGAATAAACTGAAAGTCATGTCCGTCTGAAAGCTATCTAACTGAGGAGTTACTGGGACAAACCCCCGGCTAACCCTAAGTGTACATGATGCTAATAAGTGACTGAAAGAAAGAAATTATGCCCTAGAATGATGAAGACTCACACTTCAACTGTTGAGGTGGGATACTCTGAAATGTGGCAGCTATCTATACTGAGTCTGAGAACCTATGGCTGTATCATGAAATGATACAACATAAAAGTATGCGTCAGTACTTTGAATATACTGAGTATGTGAGAGAAACATAACACGAGATAAGTACTACTAATACAGAATTGAGAAAACATGTAAGAATCAACTAAAACTGCTAAACTGAATAACTGATATAACTGGGAAGGTCTGAAAGACCCTGTCTAGTGGTCTAGCTTGTTTTAAGTCTGATTCTGATCTGAACTGAGCTAAACTGAACTAATACAACATGAAATGACCAACTGCAATACTGAAAAATGATACAACTGGTGGAGAACTGATATGGTCAAAACTGACCCCGACTGATGGTCATAAACATGTTCTAAGTCTGAGATACTGATTCTGGACTATTGCATTGTACTGATTTGGACTAAAGGATCTAAGAGTAACTGCACTAACTAGTGGGAGAGACTATAATCGACATATAATCACGTGAGCTAGATATGGAGTCCGATGTACACACCCCGTTGTTAGGACCCAATATACCTTACCAGGATATACAGGCATGGACTATGAAAATCATTGTCAAAAGGGGGACGTTATGCCAAGTAAATATAACCTATGGTGGCAACATAATTCTGGAACCTGGGTGCGCTGGAACCCCGAACCTTTCGGTGCTAAGTTCTACTCCCACTAGATAATCCTATTACTGCTACTATTGATAAACGGATAGTTCGATACTGGGGTCCAAGACTATACTGACCTAGGGATACTGTCAGAGAGTTCCCTGAGCATCTTATAGGACCAGATTTGGAAACTGAGTTCTAAGACTGGTCAAAGCTGTTTATCTAGAAGCGTCGTAACTGTCTAGAGAACCAACTGATAACTGAACTGGGGTCCGGGGGCTAGTCAAAGTTATAGCTGATTGACATGACCGCCTAATGGACAGAATAACTGTAGTCTCAAAGTTTGATAACTGGGAGGCACCACTAACACCTCGAAAAGAAAACTGGAGTCAAACTGATCAACTGACAATTTCTGATTGAAACTGAGACTTCTAAAGTTCTTACTAAAACTAAACTGACAATAATTGAGTCGAGACTCACTGCTACTAACAATAGGGGGATTTCCTATAATAGAAAATTCAAGTTAAGATTCAATATTTCATCACTGGAATAGAGTTCAAGACTTTCTAGCCCGTTGGTTATGGATAAATTTTTCATCTCACAATACTAATCATTTTTGATATCACAAACTGGAGAAAAATAGTTATAATCAACATAGGATAACATTCCACACAAAATAATGAGGTATATCAAGAAATTCTTTAATATTCGAAAAGTCTGGAGGGCTAGAATTTACTTTGTGAAGATAAGTGCCAAATAAATCATGAACTGATGAAAACCATAACCAAAAATAATAGCAGACATTATTCTAAGTGGATTCAAGGAAAAATTTCAGGAATTCTATTCACAAATCGAAAACTCAGGGCTAGGACTGAAAATTAACGGGGAGAGGGTTCTGGGGGACACAGGGGGAGAACAATCTCCTTGATGAATTTCCACATACCCGGTTGAAGAATCCCTCTAAAGATCTTGAAGTTGCTGCACCTAGGAGAGGAACCCTAGTTCTTGAGCCTTGAGAGGAGAAGGGAGAAAAAGAACTTGCGATGGTTGTGAATAGAGTGAGGGGTTAAACTAGGAAAACTCCTTTAATTTGACTCAAAAGAAGCTTAAAAATGACCTAGTTTAAAGTTAGAAGCATAGAAAATTACAAAAATAACCCTGGGAAAAAGTTCTTAAAAATCTGTCTGTCTGGTGCCACGGGTCGTACCATGACTCGTGGTGGCTTCCTACGGGTCGTGATATGCCATTCGTGGCTTCTGGGAGGTCTAAAAGGTCTCTGAAACTCCTGGTACGGGATCTTAGTACGAGTTGTACCTTCATACCACGATTCGTACCAAGACTCGTGGTAACAGGACTGGTCTTGTCCGCCAAACCTGATAGTGCTTTACTAAACTGACCATAACTTTTTACTACAAACTCCGATTGATGTAAGGTTGGATGCGTTGGAAAGAATACTCAAAGGGATTTAATTTGATATGATGGATCACCCAAAAACAATTCGTATAATAGGAGTTATGATCGTTTAAAGTTTTTCCTTGCAAGAACTTTCAGGAAAAACCTAATCGGTAGGAAGACTCTCAACTCAACTTTTTTCTAGAGGTTTCTTACAACCTTAACTTGCATCCAATGCACTTATTACACTTAAGAATTTATGTTAACACCTTTTTTTACTTAAATTCATCGGGCTCGGGTCTATCCACCTACCTAGAATATTTCCAAACTTAGCCGAAAGTCTATGGTGTACAACATCTCAACTCACGACTGAAATGATGATTCGTACCATCATCTTATGACTCGTACCGAGTCTTTGCAGCTACTGATCCTTCCTTGAAAATTCTCTGAACCTACTGTCAATGATCCTTCACTATGACTCGTACCACCCTGATATGGATCGTAGGATCTAATCGTGGTTTCCTTGCCACTTCCTGCAAAACTCTCTGAATCATACCATGAAACCTGGTACGACTCGTATTGACTTAGTACGAGTCTTGAGAGCCTTCCATGACTTCTCAATCATATTTTCTGAGCTCTCTGGACCACACTTCGAGTCTTTGGTATGACTCATGCAATCCTCCTACGAGTCGTACTGAGGCTCGTTCTGAGGACATTTTCCAGTTTACTCTGTATGATCAACTTCAAATCCAACGTTTAGTCATAGGGATTTTTTTGGGATGTTATAATATCTCCCCTTGGAAACATTCGTCCTCGAATGTAGGCTAAACATACTAAAAGGATAGGACAGAACTGAAATCCCAAATACTGAACATCCGAAACTAAGAACTGACGGGGTGACTGAGCTAAAAGGCTAGGAAAAGAGCTGTAATCCCAAGAACTAAGTTTTAAAGCTGAAATCCAATGGAGTATCTGATTCCGAGATGAACTATTTATCTTAATTGAGTTTCTGAATCATACATGCATGCTAAGATATGAGAAGAACTGAAGGACATGAAGCTGACATGAAACTAAGTAGGATACTAAGGAGAAACTAATTCCCAAGTAGTTTCTAATACTAGCTGATTGTTCCTTAAAACCTTCACTAAAACCACTTCCTTATTTCCCCCAACTTACAATCTTGATGGTCAATAATCTCAACTGGAACCTCGTATTAAAAGAGGTTGTCATCCTCAGTAACACCTCATCACCCCTTCACGGGTGAAACTTATAGAGACACCTTGCTAGCTGCACCAACTTCCCTAAATACCACCACACCCTTCCAGCCTATCACTAAATCATCTTACGACTCCTCTTTAGCACACCATCCTGGGATTTCTCCATCTCCCTAGTATAGCTACCTATTGCAACCATCATTTTTGTCATGAGAGAACGTACACAGGGCTTAAGATAAGGAAATCGTATGCACAAATCATCTACAAATTTTGAACCGAGCATATGCATGATGTAGCATGATTTTATGAGTTTTTAAGGAGAATATAAAGGGCTGAGTTCATGGAGCTGAGCATCCTACGACACATGAGTCCACATACATGACGAGTTTCATGACATGAAGCTGAGATTTATGAAATCAAGGAGTAAGACTGGGATCGCTATCTGAAGCGGTTATCTATAATTCTAGGAGTATGAACATAAGCATGAGTAGAATG
The DNA here is from genome assembly GCA_018107945.1 of Datura stramonium. Lineage (NCBI taxonomy): Eukaryota > Viridiplantae > Streptophyta > Magnoliopsida > Solanales > Solanaceae > Datura > Datura stramonium. Next base: position 284,277 of record JACEIK010000016.1, on the reverse strand, counting down.
TAGTGTCAACTAAAACACAAGAGAAAACATTTGGATAGGAAGGTTTGACATCCCAAAGCTGCTATGTTTGGAGCCCTTCTACTAGAACACTTAGGGCTTGACTTGGCCTTTTTAACNTTAACTTATCATCTCCCCCTTAGCTTTAAGTCATCATTCTCAGGCTCTTAGATCCTTTCTTAAGGCTAGGATAACATCACTAACTCTTGACTTCTCATTCTCCTAGAAAGCTATCACTGAAGGCTTTATTCTTATAACCATTTCATACCAGTCATGGGATAATTCTCATAATAGCCTGCTAAAAGGCATCTCATACCTTCTATTGTGGCTCCTAGGCCTACAACATGCAAGGATCAAAATGAGAAGCTCATAACATACCTGCAACTATATTTGGAGCTATCTGCCACCTATACTAGATATTGTGCCCTACTGAGATGGGCGAGCTGCTAGAATGGTGGACTGAGTCTTCCCACGTCCTGCTAGAGGGAAATTCTCTATTCTATAGGCCGATTAATCACATCCAAAATATCCTTCCCTACCGAGCAAACAGTTTCCAGGGTGGCTCCTTCCATAGTTCTCACAAGCTGGGCGACCTGACAGGGCTGCAGAAGAGATTGCCGGGGCTCTACCTTCGCCCCGTTTAGCTGTTGGGAAATTTATGAGTTTATGGCCTAATTTGCCGCACCAAAAGCAACCGTCTGAGCTAGCCGTGCATTCTCCCAAATGGTTCTTCACACAGTTTTGGCAAGCTAGGTATGTAATCCCCCTTATTCTGGGTTTGTTAGGAGCACTGGCTATCGATGGTGCTTGGGCTAATGATCACCAACGAGATTGGAAACAAGGTCTACCACTCATCCTCTATTGGGAATACCCTATGTCTCTTGTCCTTGCTCTCATTTTCTTCTCCCTTGATCCTTCCATCCGCTTTCGGACCATAAAACTCAGATGGATTCCTTTTTATGAAGTTACGAACTGTTGTAGCTATCTCTTCAATAGGATTTGCAGGTGTGCATGCCTGCTGGTTAACCTAAGTCGTCGTGGCCCATATTAACACTCTGAGGGCAGCCTCAAGCTCCACATCCTTCACATGCCCACTAAGGGGGCCTACTAAAGCTGGTGGGGCTGGTGGATTCTTGTTAGTGTTTCCTCTTCAGCTATCGCTTCTGGAAGGCATTGTCTGCGAATGTGTAATGCACAAATTAGAAGAGAAACCATAGAGTTTACACTCTATCGCATGATAAGAATAGTGATAGAAGGGAATTTTCCTAAAATGTCTTGTAGCCTCCTCCATCATATGTGTGGCGCGCTTCACACTCATGAAAAAGACTATACTTGACACGGCTTTCAGACATCCTAGGATATTCTAAACCTATTGCTCTAATACCAAGTTGTCACACTCCAAGTCTATACTCTGGACGAGACACGGTACTTGGAGTCACAAGTAACCCCAAGTCAACCCATGGCCTATCATAACACTAGCATTCTGAGTAAAATCATAGCAGAGGCTTTAAAAATAATAAAACCATTCATGAAAAAGAACTAAATAACAAAGTTTAAAACAACTAAACAAAGCTAAAAATCTGAATCTCTCTCTGTGATTGAAAGCCATCTATCTAATGAGTTACTAGGACAAGCCCCCAGCTTACTATAGGTCTAACTGAAAGAAAAACAACTGAAGAAAATAATCATCGTCCTTGATCTCGGGCAAAATAGCATGCCCGAGTGATGCTTTATAACTTAGTCTTGTCTTGTTTATCGACTTAATTATATGCATTCTCATGTAATTTTATGTAAATGTGAATATATACACTAACCAACATGATTAGTTCTTGTTTTTGTAGGTNATATGAATAAAAAAGAATCTTCCTAGTAACATCTCGTAGCCTCCTCATTACAAGTGTGGTGCTCTTCACACCCATGAAGAGGACTCTACTCGATGCGGCTTTCAAACTTTCCGAGGATACTCTAAACCTAGGGCTCTGATACCAAGTTTGTCACGCCCCGAGCCTACACCCTGGGCGTAACACGGTACTTGAAGCCACAAGTGACCCCAAGTCAAACCTTGGTCTATCAGTTACTAGCATTCTGAGTAAACAAACACAGCGGAACTTTGAAATAATAACATAAAATATTTATGAGAGGCAAGTTTGAGAACATAAAGTTCAAATAGTTGAATAATACTGATAAATCTGAAAAATCATGTCTGTCTAAAATCCATCTAACTGAGGAGTTGTTGGGACAAGTCCCCAGCTAACTCTAAGTCTAACTTAAATTAATACATGACAGAAAGAAAGAGATAATTCCCTAAAATGGATGAGGACCCACACTTCACTGCTGAGATGGAGAATCTGTACTATAACGTCTAGTGATGCTGAGTCTGAGAACCTGCAGTTGTATCATGAAATGATACAACATAAAAGTATGTGTCAGTACTTTGAATATACAGAGTAAGTGGGAGAAACATAACTGGATATAAAGTCTGAACTGAAATGAAACGCAATGACCAATAGGAAAGCTGAACTGAACTATTGATATAATATGAAATGGTCAAGATGACCCTGTCTGATGGTCAAGGACATGCCCTAAGTCTGAAACACTGAGTCTGAGATATTGAACTGAGCTGCTTATTCTGACACTGAACTGGACTGACTAGTGGGAGAGTCTATAAACGATATTTAACCACGTGAGCTAGATGTGGAGTCTAATGTATACACCCCACCAGTAGGACCCAATATACCTTGCCAGGGTATAAAGGCATGAACTGAGTGATCACAAAAAAAATCTGGGGCCAATCAGGCCAAGTAATACTCAAACCTACGCTGGCAACGTAGTATTGGGAACTTGGGTGCGCTGGAACCTCGGCCCGGTCGGTGCTAAGTTCTACTCCTACTGGAAAACCTAAACTGAACTACTAAGTTGATAGATCGAAACTGGGGTCCAAGACTAGTCAGAGACGTATATCTGCATGTACCCTGAGAGTCTTATCAGATCAGATTCTGAAACTGGGTTCTAGACGGGTTAGAGCTGTTTGTCTGGAAGCGTCGTAACCGTCTAAGAACAAGCTGTAACTAAACTGGGGTCCTGGGGCTGGTCAGAGCTATATCCTAAGATTTCATGATCGCCTAATGGACCAAAACTATAAATCTGAGTCTTATTCTCATAACTGAGAGGCACCACTGACACCTCGAAATAAGATTGAAGTCGAACTGATCAGTTGACAATTTTATGAAAGATTCGGAAGAAACTATACGTTCTAACTAGTCTGAACTACTAGCAGCTAATAGAGAACTCAGCTTATCGCAACAATACGAGAGTTTCATAATATAGAGCAATTTCAAGAATTCTAGGAATTTCATTCTACAGGGCTAAAGTCATTCTCATTAATGGAATATCTACTCAACATATATAAATATATAGGAAATTCTAGAAAATTCAGCCCATAGCATTGTTCATTCGCTAGAGGAATTTTACTAAGCAAAATCATAACTCGAAAGTTAGGGCTTAGATTCACTTTTGTATAAACACAGACAATTTGATAGGAATTTATGGGGATCATATCAATAATATACATGAACATCGTTCTAAGTGAAATCAATGAAAATAAAACATGAAACCTTTTTATACTCGAAAACTCAGGGCTTAAAACTAATAGAGGAAATTGAGGATGATTTTGGCGACACATTGGAAGAACAATCCCCTTGCTAAAACCCCACATACTTGATGAAGAACCCATGAAAATCTTGAGAAATTTAGGGGAAGAAGGCTGCCCTAGTCCTTGCTCTGAGAATTCCTGAGAGAACTTACGATTTTTTTTCTGAGTGCTTGAGTGAGGAATGAGTATTGGAACCGTCTAACCCCACTAAAAGGTCTGAATTTATGTATAAAATGAAGTAGTTTAGGGACTAAGTAGATAGGAGATTACTTAAATAACCCTGGTAAAAATTTTGAAAACAGGTCGACGGGGTCCTAACGGGTCACTCAATGAGTCATCTCTCGTGACGACTCGTCACACTATCCGTTAAGTACACAGGTCATTTGGTCACGTGGGTTCATCACAGGAAACCCAAGATTCGTTAGTGGTGACCACGACTTGTGGTCACCATCCGTCAAGTACACTGCCTCAACTTTTAGAAAATTCTCATCCCACTAGCAACGACTCACCTCATGACTCGTTAGGGCGGACCACGAATCGTAGGGTCCGTCGTCAAGTACACTGCCTCAATCCTTCCTTTCCCCACTTTTTCCCCTCCTCACGACTGACTTAATGAGTCATTAGGTCTTATAAAGACTCATTACGTCAGTCGTTCTGAGGTATTTTCTGCAAATTTCCAGATTTTCTGTTTTAAGCCCCGGAATTGGATTTTGAGTTTCCGGGGTGTTACATTAAGCTAGACTTTTGTCTCTTTGCCTTAGATAGTGTAAAACTTTTGGCTCGGATGATGTAATTCCTTTGCCTTAGATAGTATAAAGTCTTTAGCTCGGATAATGTGATGTCTTTGACTAAGACGGTGTAAGACCTTCGCCTTAGAAAATGTAAATATTTATCTTAGATGGTGTAAAGTATACGACATGCATGATGCAATGACTTTGTCTCAAACAGTGTAAAGTCTTCACATAGGGCAATGTGACGTCTTTGGCTCAGACGATGTAAAGTCTTCATCTCATACAATGTAAAGGCTTTGGCCCAGATGGTGTAAAGACTTTATTGTGGATCATGTAAAGTCTTTTCTTAAATGGTGTAAAGTCTTTGGCTTGGACGATGCGATGCCTTTGGCTCAAACAGTGTAAAGTCTTCACTTAGGGCAATGTGACGTCTTTGACTCAGATGGTGTAAAGTCTTAGTCTCAAAAAGTATAAAATTTTTATCTTAGATAGTGTAAAGTCTTTACTGTAGATCATGTAGAGTCTTTGCCTTAGACGATGTGAAGTCTTTGATTCGGACGATGTGACGTCTTTGACTCGAATGATGTAAAGTCTTCACCTTAGATAATATAAAGTCTTTGGCTCAGACAGTGTAAAGTATTTACCGCGAATCATGTAAAGTATTTGTCTTAGACGATGTAAAGTCTTTGGCTCGGATGATATGACGCCTTTGGCTCAGATGATGTAAAGTATTCACCTTAGATAATGTAAATTCTTTGGCTCATACAGTGTAAAGTCTTTGCCGTAGATCATATAAAATCTTTGGCTTAGACGGTGTAAAATCTTTTAGCTCGGATGATATGATGCCTTTTTCTTAGACGGTATAAATTATTTGCCTCAGAAAATGTAAAGACATTGGTTCAAACAATATAAAGTCTTTGCCGCAAACCATGTAAAGTCTCTGTCATATATGATGTAAAGTTTTTGGCTCAGACAATATGACGCCTTTGGCTTAGATGGTGTAAAATCTTTACCAAAGACCATATAAAGTCTTTGTCTTAGATGGTGTAAAGTCTTTGGCTCGGACGATGCGACACTTTGGCTCAGGTAGTGTAAAGCATTCGTGTTAGAAAAATAATATATTCGCCTCACAATAATTGTTACGATCCGTTTTTAAACTCGCGTTCAAAATATTTCATAACTTGGCAATTTTATGAAAGATATAGAATCGCCACCTAATTTTTATGGAATTAGAAAACCTATTTAGAAAGGTATTTAAAATCTTATTTTGCAAAACCAAAGAAAAGAAGGGAAAATGTTTTGGTTATCTCTCGAGGAAGGTGTTAGGCACTTCGAGAAATCCACAAACACGGTTGACGACAGATTTAAAATATTTTGTGGCTAAAAAAATATTTTGAGAATAGAAGTTCAAAAAGTGATTGTGTTTGAAATCATTTTATAGTACTTGAATTATTTCATTAATCCAACTTGTGAATTAATTTATGATTTTGACTTATATGTAAAAACTTTTTAATTTATAGATAAAAGAACTTCACTTTATAACTATAAAGACATAAATTGGTCTTTAAGCTATTTAGCGAGTCTCAAGCTTTGGACCTCAATCGAAACTTTAGAAGAAACACAAGATATATCCTGGGTTTAAGAACTTTTAATTTTGCGTCTATTTAAAATAATCCAGCTTTTTGTTAAAAATTAATACCAAAGTTGAAAACCCTTATTCATTTACACACAAAACTGTTTCCAGCAAACTAAGTTCACTTCATGCTCTTTGGAATTCATCTAGCTATAAGAAAATAAAATCAAAGTAAAGAGTTAGAAATAATTAATGCAAACTCATATATATGGAATAAAATAAAGTAAGACAACCTTAAATATTTGAGCTATTAGCCCAAGTTCTTGTCTTCTGTTGGTAACTATGCTACTGCATGATTTGGACATTGGCCCATTATTAGCTTCCTTTTCATATGTTGTGGCCGACTCGAGAGGAAAATAGATACTAGTCTTTCAGCCTGACCAAATGTAAAAGGCCGGAGTCCAAATTTATGGAAGTTATTGAGTCTCAATGAAATTCTTTGGCTCCAATGTCTATGCGAAAAACAACAACAGAGGAAATTAAAGAAGAACGTATCTAATTTTATAAATTGAAGAGATAAACTTAAACAAAAGTGAAATTCACATAGGACAAGATTTCTGTGAACCGACATACATTTATTGGCACAATAAATAAATAAAACAAATGAATTTTTTCTTTCAAGGAATCTAAATATGCCATCACGTTTCAATCCTAAATTTAATATCACAAAAAAGTGAATTCAACTCATACATAAACTTGTAAAGCTAAGAAATGAAGAATTTCCAGTTAAGTAGTCCTATTAATTATAAATGAGAAATATCTTTTATTGTAGTTCAATATAGGCTTTTGATTAAAAATAGACAATGTAAAAAAAGACTTAATAACGTGATTATTTCTAGCCAAATAGAAAGGAAAGGAAAAAAATAAAGCCAATTGAATCTACCATATTTTTCATGCTCATGTTTTTGCTGAAGCGCAAGAAAACAACCAACACTTAATCATGGAGGTGTTTTTTAAAAGAGAGAAACTGGAATTCAAATGCAAGCAACAACTTTAACACTACTAGATTTAACATCAAAACTCAAGCTGATCCTTAAAAATATAGTGACTTACATTCAGCCAATTAAAGAATTTTTAAAGAAAGAAGACTGAATTTAATGTTGAAAACAGAACTATTATAGGAAACTAGATATCTATTTTATCAAAATGCAACTGTTTTAATTATACAAATATTAAAAAAATGAGGCAAGGTCATAGAGTAATTTCCTCGACATGCTTTAAATAAAATTTAGAATCCTTTTCTATGGTTAATAATTGATTCATAAAGGAAACAAACTTAAAATAATTCCAGAAATTGAATAGACTTAACACGTGAATAATGTCCAATTATTCAGAATTAGAATAGAAGTACTCAGCATATGTATTTTCAAGAGGAGAATAGAGTTCAAAGGATGTGATGAAGATCCAATATGCATTCACAATGCTCCTTTATCACAAAATTAGGCATGAGAACCAACTTGATCAATCCTACCAACTCATGGCTAACACCCAAACACTTTCACCCAACAAATAGAATGAGTGAAAGTAGATTCAAATTTAACCAGTGACTGAAATATAGGGAAAACAACAAACTTCAAATTACTCATACTTTGAATGGCTATAGTTCTAAGACGATCTTAACCTAAGAACATTTTAAGACATGTCACGGTCAAAACTAGTCAGATGCAGGTACCGAACCATATCAAAGACACAATAAGAGAGGGGAACAAATTCAAGATTTAGAACAAATATGGTACTTAATCCAATTAGCAACAGTTTACTTTAGATCTAAAGCAAGACTGAACATAAAGTAGAGTTTTTGACTTGCAATCAAACACAGTAACTTATGGCTTAAAATCTTAAAATAGACTTCACATACATGAATAAATCTATTTCAAGCGAGTAATTCTAGTAGGACAAATTATTTTTCATGCATTAAAAGTAGAACTTAGCTTCAGAAGTAAAAAATGTAAATAAAGAAGTGAAAACAGGACTACTATTATCTTACTATCTAGAACAAATATTTTCTAATTACATACAAAAAACTAAATACGTAGACATACATTAAAGCAAAAGGAAAGAGAAGAAAAAAAGAAAAAAAAGAAAGCATTACGCCATAATATGTGAAGGAAAATTACAATATTTCTAACAGAGAAAAATATAATTTTCTACTCAATAATGTCCAAACACAGGAGAAACATTTTTGCTGCCTAAATATGGTCTCGTCGGAAAAAATTAAACGTGAATAATAATTAAATTATTAAAATGAATTCATGTCTGGAACCTAAACACACAAAAAGGACTAGCAGAAGGGTATATTGGATTGAACTAAACATAAAGGACATTTTTAGGAGTATCTAATATTTTAGGCTAGAATCTATATTATTAAATTATAATTTTTAGTCTAGTATCCAATAAGAGAGAAACCTAACACATGTTTTTTAATGGAACATGTATGAAAAGATATGACACCTGGGTCTAACTCAACCCCAAAAGCTAGGCTCCCACATTGGTTGGGGAATGGACTGATGGTTTGTTTATATGGACTTGGGCAATCCTCCCCTCATGAGCTAGCTTTTGGGGTTGAGTTAGGCCCAGGTGT